>VXBT01009056.1:169647-227892 GCA_013400235.1 Oriolus oriolus
CCCGGCTCCCGGCACGGAGCGGCCCCGGCTCCCGGCGCGGAGCGGCCCCTGGCAGCTGCTGCGGGGAGAAAAACAAGGAGCTGAGGGGGCTCAGCTCTGGCGGGTGAGCGCTCGGCCGGGGAGGCCAGGATGGGCTCGCTGAGCCTCGCCGCTCCCTCCCCAGGGGCTCATTAACAGGACGGACTTGGGGCAGTGAAATCGGCTGAATTCCGGGGCAGGTAAATCTCTGCCTCACTTCTGCGCAAATGCTGCGGCGTCGGTTCAAGCCTCCTGCCACCAGACCTCGGGTCTTTACAGGAGGGAGTGATGTGGGAAAAGGAAACAGCAGAAGCCTTTCCCTTCCCAGCTGCTGGCGGGTCCCTCTCCAGCTTCACCATGGAGCTGAGGAACCTTCCCTGCTAAAAACTTCTGCCTCGACCCTACAGTGCCAGCCACAGTGCAGTTACACACAGCAATTCCTCTTGGGAGCTCATGACCAGCAGAATTAAACCCAAACAAATTTTATTGCAAAGTGTGATCATTTAGCATTGAAGAAAATCTGTATTTTTAAAACCCCATGTGCATGGACCTGGCTGTTCGTTCCCCTCTAGCCTCACGCTGTCATGACCAGCTGGATTTCCCTGGTTTTCCTTTTACCCTGAAAGAGCGAGACAGTCAGCATGTGCTCCCCCAGCAGCCCTGGAAGCCCTCTGAGATACCAGAGTTTCTCAGGCCAGTCCTTGCAGCCTGACTCCTCACTCAGCATGCCAGACTCATCTCCCTTTGCCATAGAAAGCTGCTGGAGAGACAACTGGGAGCCCCAGCTCCTCCTTACCCCAGGCCCCAGTCTCAGAGCAGAGTCTGGCGCTGAAGTCTAACACAAATCCCCTGGTGTGATAACAGGCAGTCAGGGCATCTGACAGCTAACAGAGAAGTATTTAAAATAACTGGCTGATTTAAGACAAGTGTCTCCTTAATCCTAAGCAGTTAGAGGTTGTTTTATGCCCTGGATGACAAAGGTTTGTATAGCTAGTTTATCATATGTTTAAAGCTGCCTTAATGTAACAGCAGAGGATCTGCTATTCATCTCAGGCAAAGCAGGGGGAAAGCAGGACTCACACTTCTGTGCGAAGAAATAAGGAACGTGTAACAACCAAGAGCTTCTTATTGCACAGCCTGAGATCCTCCAGAAGCACATGAGAAGCAAACAGTGCCATCATAACTGTGAAGCTCTTGGAAGTTCATTGCTTTGTCCTCTTTGTAGTTCAGTCTCCAGTGGAAGGGCCCACGTCTGGGATGGAAACATGGAGAGACCCGGCTCTGCGGGACCAGCAGCGGGGGGATCACTGCAGCAGGGAAAAGGGAAAGAGGGTACCTAGGGGCTGTGCTGGCACTGGTCACACCTGAGCCGGGTGAGACGTCAGGATCCTCTCCACGGCTACCGGGAAAGAGCTGCACACGCAGAGAGTTCCCTTCACAGGATGGAACTGGCACATCACCGTGCCGAGCTGAGATCCAGGTCGGATTTTGGCTCCTGCTGCACGGCCCCATCTCACTCCCTGAATCCAGCATTTTTCAAACCTGGGCTTTTGCTCAGGCCTCATCGCTCATCGTGGGGGATTGCAGGAGTTAAACTCCTTGTTGCAAAGCAGAGATTCCATTTCCCTCTGGTCTTAAGCAGCTTCAATCCATCTTTCTGCATTACAGAGCCCGTGCTGATTGTTCTGCTGTAGTGAGTAATAACAACTTGTACTTTGCAGATTCCCCCAGGGACCCACGTTCCTGGCTCTGCCGCACCACTGGCTCCACAGGGCAGGCACACAGCTGCCCAAGCACCCCCAGAGAGGGATGGGGCTGCAGGAACAACGCTCAAAGAATTTGGGTGGGAAGGTGTCAGAGCGAAGGCACCAGAGTGTGGCCGATGGCTGTGGGGAATTTGGGACGCCCAGTCCTGTGAGGTGTGAACATCACAGGATGGGGGACACAGAGAGAGTAAGGAGGATATTAGGAATTTTTGCCCTCTCAAAAGCTGCATGGACAGGTTTACTCCAAAGGGATCCATTACCAGAGTTACCAGCTCATTTTTACCACAAGGCATGGGTTGATGAAATAATCACCAATCTCTACACATTTTTTCCATGCAGATAGTTAAAAAGAGAAAAAAAACTGCTAAAGAGAGATGACTTTGCTTTTTGTCCAAGCTTTGCAAGGCATTTTGCCAAAACTAGAAAAGATATTATTTCCAGCACCAATATTTAATAAAGATGTCGTCTTCTCTTGCAAGGCCAACAGCTGGAACTGGAATCCATTTCCAGACATGGGCACTAACTTGCAATGGCCCAGATTTGCTCAACTGCCTTTTTTAATTGTGGGCATTAGCAGATTATGGGTACTTTTGTAGCAGGTCCATAAAACACTGCTTTGTAATCTCCTGTACGCATTAGGGTCCAGATTATCATGCTTGTAGTTGATAATAACAGGGAAGAGATTGCCTGGACCCCCAGGAAATCCAGGAGAGGCACCTGGTAGAGCCAGGAGCACACGGTGCCGGGACACGTGCAGGGCATGGTGCACACGGAGAGCACCCACAAACCGGCTGCCCAGCCCTCGCCCACGGCGGCAAACACTGAGGCACAAACATCTCCATTTCTCTTCTTCCCAGCTCACACTTGGGGTGGGGGCTCGGACTGTTCCAGCTCCCTGCCCTGTAAAGACATGGGTTATCCTTCTCTTTCATCCTAGATGAAAGGAGGTGGTTACATGCACCAGTTTCTAAATCAGCTCCTAGCAAAAAAAATCATTAAGAAGGTGCAGGTCTGCCTTCCAGCCGGCTCGCTGCCGAGCTGGGGACTTGCTCAGTCAGCAGCAGGGAGGAAACGTGTCCCACATATCTTTTAAGAGCAACTGGGAGCACTGGAAGCACAAAGTTTTCAGGGGAAGGTCACTAGATGGCCCCAGATCTTCCTCTGCAGCAACCACCGGCATTCCAGCTCCGGGAGCCTGGACCACTCATCCTACCCCAAAGGAGCAGCACGCCTCGGCAGGAAGGGCACCGAGTGAGAGCCAGGGATACTTGCCAAGATGTCTTGAGCAAAGCACTTACCCCGCAATGGCTTTTTCTGCTCCCAGCCTTTGGCTGCCAAGGGCAGGAGAGCCTGGTGTGTGTCTGGGCAGTGCCAGGGCCTGCCAGGCACTGACCTCATACAGATAAAGGACAAGAAGTCTGGTTATGTACAAACTCACATCATGCCGCTGCCAGGCTGCTGCAAAACCCTCAGAAGGGAAAAAGCCATCTGCACTCATTCCTCAAGTTAAATCACTGCTGGATCTGGGGCCCGTGGTGGTGTTTTGTCAGAGCTGTAATGATGTCCACACAGGTCAGGCTCCTCTGCGTCTCTGTTTCAGTTTCAGCTGTTTGGGCAGGACCAGAATTAGATTCCATGAGCAGTTACATGGATCTAAATCACCACTAAATTCCTCTGGATTGAGCAGATGCTCCTGTGGAGAACAAGCCAAAGGAAGAGCTGGTTTTATACCCAAGCTCCTGCACTAAGTGATGGCCCCAAAGAAGGGCACAGAGGTACATGGGGACTTTGGGAGTGGTGGGGTAAGTGATCAGTTAATAGAGGCAAATGATCTTTTCCTTTCTCCTGGCTCGGATCTTTGTTCAAGTGGTGAAATGGGACCCGTTCCCTGTAATTGCTCTGCTCTTGCACACAACTGCTTCTCCCACGTGTGGCTTGTTGACATTTAAATAAATTGCAATTATTCTGACAAAGTAGATTGCAGGGACTCCAGAGAAAATGGGTCAAAAATACGTCCAAGAGCATCTGCAATGTATTTAACACATGATTATAACAGGGCAGGATGAGGAGGAGAGTAGGTGCTGACAATAATGGGTGCAGCACGGGGCTGGAGACAGCCTGGCGCAGCAGGAGCCGAAGCCTCCCGGCCCTGGGATGCAGGAGCCAGCAGTGGGGCAGATGGAAAACCCAGAGGGGACGAGAGCAAACAGGGCAGCACTTGGATTCTTCAAGTGAAGACTGCCTTGGCCAAAGTCTTCAGCTCTCCTCTCCTTCCTTCTGCAAGAGCATTCAGGGATTTGAGAGGAGGCTGAGGGCTGATTTCCCATCTCACACTGCCTGTGGCTAGGAGATGGGTGCCCAGGCTCCAGCTTTTCCTCTTTCCTCGCTCCCTGGAGCCTTCTCTGTACCCCATTCCCCTCTTCCTTGCCCTCCAATCTCTTGGAGAGGATTTGTCCTTTTGCCCACATCAATCTGGGTTCCTGAGATCCAGGCTGGAGACTGCACATGCTGGATTTCTCCTTCCATCTGAGGGGTTCCATAAGCAATCCAGGATGGCTGCTCCCCGCTGCCTTGCCAGCTGTAGGATACGAGAGGTGGTGCTGGAGCAGCCAGGGGATAAGAGGTGCCCTGATCCCACATCTGTCACAGCTCACAGAGACACACAGCTCCCTGTCCAGCCCCGAAGACAGACCTGCCCCTCGCGTAGGTCACTGACGGTACAGAAAGCTTTGATCTGAGGCAGAAACAGAGCACTGAGTGCAAGTGAAGAGGCAAAGATTTTAGAGAACACTGCAGAAGGGCGGATGCCATCACAAGAAGCACAAGGACAACGCAGAAATGCACCTTCGAAAAGGTCTCCCAGTGTACCCCCACAGTCTTCCTTCTCTCTCATTCTACTGGGAAGCCTTTGCCTTCTCCCCACACCACAAACCTTTTCCTTGTTTTGTTTCCCAATACATCAAAATGTCTCCCTGCAAGTGTAAAACTCTTTAGATGAGGGGAAAATAAAATCGATTTGAAATCACAGCTGCTGGGAGTCTCTGGCACACACACACACTGTCTGCTGACATTTTCTGTAGCTCTTTTCCCAGTGAAATCTGTCTCAAGCAGAGCCCAAGGGGGCCAGTAACAAATCAGTTGCCTGGTACACAAGTGATTTTTTTAACTACAGGTCCAACACAACCGCACTGGAAACCACAGGTTTAGTCTCACTTGGGTCATTAAACAAAAAGGGCTGTTTGTTAGAAGGTATGGGTTTTCAGGGATTTGTGGTTCCGAACCAACCCGGGTGCATTGCATATTCAATCCTGGTTTGTTCTGACAGGCAGTAGAGATACTGCATTCCCATCAGACTGGCATTCCTCTGGGCACTGAGCAGTCACCATCTGAGTTGGGAATTGCCTCGAAGATGGGAGCTTCTGCTGTCAAACACTCTGGGAGGGAGGGACAACACTTGTGCCTTATGCTTTCCCCTCCTTTTTCAGCTTTCTTCAGCATCACCAGAACTTTAGTCAGTTTTTATAGAGAGAAGTAGAAGTCTTTTTAGCCATTTGATTTCCAGCAGCTGAAGTTTCAAAGTAAGGTGAAAAGCTCCAATACAAAAGTTGGAGTCCCTCCCAAGATCACCTACCACCCACGCTTGCTGTGGTGATCCAGGAATCCAGAAGCTTAGCTCAGCAAGTCCCAACACTCCTCCCCTCCAGCCAGCTGGGCCGCTCTCTCAGGGGCCTGAGCTGGATCTGCTCTCTCAGAAGTTTGGGCAATGGCAGAGTGAGGCCACACAGGCAAAAAGGCTTTCAGCTCCTGCCATTTTGAGTGACAGTTACCAAGTGACTTATTTCAAACGACAGAAGCCAGAGGGGGATGAAATGAGAAGCTGCGTGCACGGAGCAGACCAAAAAGGAAGGGGAGAAGAAGTTTGGGCAGGTTGGCTGTTAATGTCCTGTGACCCAGCCTTGGGACAGTCACCAGGTGATGCCACAGGCCTGCAGACACGAAATGTTGCTTAGCAGCGAGACACAACAAAAGGGACAAGTTTGTTCTGTCCTGGGAACATCCAAACCACCTCGAGGGCAGAAACAGGTTCTGACTCCCATCCTGCTG
Organism: Oriolus oriolus; assembly: GCA_013400235.1. NCBI lineage: Eukaryota > Metazoa > Chordata > Aves > Passeriformes > Corvidae > Oriolus > Oriolus oriolus. The sequence continues at coordinate 175,536 of VXBT01009056.1, forward strand.
TGGCTCCAAGTCCTGGCATGGTGGCAATACCCAGGTGGGAGAGTGTGTCTGTGACTCTCTTACACTTTTCCTCTGGGAGAAGCCTGGGAATCTGGATCCGGAGCCACCCAGCTGCACTTAGCATGAATGTTCAGCTCCAGCTTGCAAAGGACTTGGCAATGTGAGAAAGGGACGTGCATCAGACTTCATTTCCCAGCCTGATGAGTAGAGAGGGACAAAAAACATGGGGCAAAACGTGAAGCAATTCCCAGCAAGAACAGAGCCCGCAAGCCCCCAGCACGCAGAGGGACTGCCACAGGCTGTCCCTGAGTGTCAGGGTAGCTCAGCACAGTCCCCGGCAAAGGACGGCACAGCTTTTAACTGCAGCGGCAGAAAAACCGCGCTGCCAATACCGAGGGCGCTTTACACACTATCTCCTCAGACAGGAGGTGATGCCAGCGGGAGGCAGAGGTCTCTACAGCAGGATTCGCTTTGTGGAGCTGGGGAGATGGAAAAAAGAATGAAATGCTTCTGAGCGTGGTGTAATTGGCTGCCTTTGCCTGCTGGCTGGCAATCTCCCCGCTCACAGAGGCTGCCGTGACAGGTACACGGAGCCTCCTGCTACCCAGGTTGTTCCAGGTCATTATCCAAATATGCCTAAGCACCTTAAGGGGAGCTGGATTTATGTACTAACATGATGCAAACAGATCTTCATCTTTTCTCTAGACACAGCAGGTACAGGAGTCTCGTTTGGGCAGGCTCTGGATGCATTTCCAGTCCTGCTTAGCGCGAGAGCACGAGCTGCAAGAGGCGCTGGCTCCCTGGGCTGGCTCGTGTGGCTCCAACACCCACTGGGCATGGGGCAGGCAGCCAAGTCCCAAACTGCACACGGGGATACAGAGCTGGAAACACTCACAAAACCACTATTAGCATTTAATCTCATATAAAAGAAAGGCATAAACCGTCTCTAGTAAGTGCCAAAAATTAAGAGAATGAGCAGCTCAACATACTTTGACCAAGACATCAAACCTGCACAGCTGTACCAAGGCTGAACTCCCAAATCAAAGGTTCTTCTCAAAACATAAAGCACCCTATTTCTCCTGGCCAGTATCCAAGGAGTGGGCTGTCTTCAGATCACTCTGTTTGGACCACGCAACAAGATGACACAATTATGGCCATCAAGTAAGTTTCTTGCCTTGGATTATTTCCTTTTTTAGTGGTTACATTAGTACTCAAAAGGCCAGGAGTTCAGAAAAATATAGTCTGAAAATATCATGCTGCAAAACTGAGAAGCAAGATCTCTGCAACACAGAAAGCTTTGTGACTTCTGAAAATAACAGCACCCGGGTTATTCGGGCTTGGAAAAGATACATGAATACATGCACTGGCCCTTGACAAAGTAGACCTGAATCCATCACTTCTGGCCCAAGGCAATCCAGACAGCTTCAGGTGGGAGGAAGAGAAGAAAATGTAGTTTCAGATATATTTTTTTTTGGCAGTGGAGAAGTTTCAAACCAATTTCTCCTGGAATGAAACATGACAGCATTTCCAAGGGCTTGATGGAAACAAGTCTTTCTGCAAGTCCTCAGACTGAGCTGTTTCATTTCATTTGTGGAACAAATGGGGAAAAATGATTTTTAAGTCAGTTCACAAGAAAACTGCCTTCTTCTGCAGGGTGTGCAGCCTCGTGGGAGCCGTGAATCACTTCCATTGCAGCACAAGGGCTCTCGAAGCACCTGAGAAGGCAGAGGCTGTTGTCTCCTTCTGAGGAAGCAGGCAGGTCCTTTGGATGGTGATTAGTGGCAGGAAGCTCACTGAGTGCTTTTAATTGCCTTCTGGAGGTAACTCTGCTGTCAGCAGCTTAGGAGGAGACAGGACTGGCTTAGTCCTGCACGAGCATCATCTTCATCCACTGCTGAGCATCATCTTCATCCACTGCTGAGCATCATCTTCATCCACTGCTGAGCATCTGGAGCTGATCTGAAATCTCCCCTGTGCCCCACCGAGACAGGCAGGACCAGGTTCTCAAAGGGAAGGAACAGAAGGAAAGGTGCTGGCAGCACGCCCAGCCACCTCAGCACTCCCTCACCGCCCTCATTCTCCCTGCCCACGGTCTAAGAAGGCAGAGATGCTGCAGACACACAGGGAGGAGACTGAAGAGCCGGTGTGTTCTGTGTGCTGGTGGCACGAGGGGCCAAAGCTGGCTGCTGCCTCCCGCTGCGAGTGTCTCACGTCCTGCTGATGGAGGAGAAGTGACTGAACAAGACCCCTGAGCCAGACCTTGAGATGGTTCTTGATAATAACACAAAAAGCCAGTGTCATCCAGCTGCAGAGTGCTGGGCTCAAGAGGAGGGTCCTGGGGGAAATTCTCCAGGCTGTTATGCATGAGGTGAGATGAGTTGATCTCAGTGTCCTTAATATCTGTGAATTTCTTTCCATCTTCACAAGCAGCATATGCTCTAGATGGGCTGAATTTTTACTGAAATGGGTCAGTAGAAAAATAGATCCTTCTTACAACACAACACTGCAGTGCCTTAATTTAAAAAGGAGCAACAAAAAAGGGAACAGAATCTGGGTAAGAGAGAAACTCTTCGCTGCGTTTAATATTATCAAAGCCTACCGTGCTGAAATCTGAAATGTGTGCCACGGTGAGCCTGACCTCCAGCCCTACAACTGTCAGACCCACAGCCCTCCATCAGCACTAATGGCACTCCCAGCACAGCTTATTGCCAGGGTGGGACACAGCCCTCGCAGCTGGATGAGGATTATTGACTCCTCCGGAGGCAGCACTATCCCAGCGTTTAAAATAAACCACAGCAGACAATACACGAGAGGGGAAAAGGGGAACAAGGGCTCTGGGTCCTGCTGAGGCAGGGCTGTTGATGTGAGAGCAGTGATGGAGCTCTATATCCTACATCCTAAATATCCTACAGCGCCTCAGGGATGGGCCTGCCCCAGTTCAACAGCGCTGCAGTTTGCTTGGGAACCAGGAGAGAAGCTGAGGGAAGTTAAGGGAGGTTAAGGAATAGATGAGGTCTGGAAAAGGCCATGCTGGGAGGTGACACAGGCAAATCTTCCAGAAGGATTCATGGCTTCTGCAAAAATGATGCAATGGCAGTGAGTCAATTGTCACCAAATCCCACAGAAAAGCAAGAGATGAGAAGACAGCAGCTACTGGGAAAGGAGCCCTGGTTCTTCTACGTCCCCGAGCTCAAGCAGAAGGGAAATGGTATATGCAGAGCTCCAAATTTATGCCAAAAAAATGATAACTTGAAATATTCCACATAAGCACTGTGCAGAAGATTAACTGGGAGTGGTGGGGGAGGTGAATGCAGGCTCATGGGTCCAGCCAGCTCGGAGCTCAAAGCCCTAATGAACCCATCCAAGCCCGAGTGTGGAAAGAGCCAAGGCTGCTCCACATGTACATTTTCGATCAGAGCACCAGTGGAAGCACCAATACAATCCACGTGGAACCTCCTCTGGCAGTTCTGCCTTGGGGGAGCACCCCAACATTGTGCTTAACTGAGCTGCCAGGAGCCCTTCCCTCCTTTTAGGAAGTTCCTACCCCATAAACCAAGCTCCACTGCACCTACTCTATTAAGCAATAACCAGGCTCCAGCATGGCCTCAAAGGATGACTTACAGACCTAATTTATCAGGAGGTTCTTTGCAGTTTCTTGCACATTTTATTGCAGGCTTTTCCTGCACAGACATGGCTCAGTTTATTGCTGGGAGAGTCACCAGACTGTGACCCAGAGGGGAGCAGCTGGTGATCCAGCACTGGGAACTATTGACTCTGCAGCCAGAACACCAAGGAGAATTTAATTGTCACCTTATTTAATTTATAGGTCACCAGAAGCGATTTGGGTGGCCGATTACCCCATGTGCAGCCCGTCCACTGGAGACATTTTCCTCCCTGCAGAGAACCAGCACTAAGCCTTGACGACAACATATAAAAACTGCTTTGAGGGTTTAAGTGAGATTTGAGTGATCTGTAGATCCTGAGCAGGCCAAAGGTAGGAATTTCAACCTTGAGCACTCAAGTTTAATATTGACTGTAATTAAAAGGAGAGAGCCAACTTCCCTGCGGCACAACCCGACTGACATTGATAGCATCACAGCAGCAGAGAGCCTTACCTTTGATCTCCAAATCCATCTCAGATGGAGATGAAGGACAGAATATGCCTGCCCATGGGGCCAGAAACCTCTGCTATCCAAAGGCTGCAACATGCATGGAAACCTCCCTTCCCCGGGCCCACCCCCACACAAGAACATCGCAGGATGGTTTTTGCTTGCAAGGCAGCCCCCGTCTCCATTTCACCTGAAGGACCTTCCTTGGAGGTGTCCAAGCCCACCAGTGGTGAACAGGCCCCTGTTCCCCTCCCAACAGGATGGGGCTGGCTCTGGCAGCCCCATCCCTCTCTCAGGGCTCATGCATTGGGCTTCAGGGAGCTTTGGGCACAGGCGGCTTCACCACCCAGCTCCCTGCTCTCCCTTGGACATCTGCGGGGACATGGACTTGGCCCTTTATAACTCTTAGACCTTCCTTCATCCAGTCTGTTTCTCAGCCTCTTCCTTTTCCAGGTCAGATTTTCCCACCCCAAGTTCTGACCCCTGGTTTTCCCCCCCACCAAGCCATTTCCATAGCCCCTTTTACCTCTTGTCTACACCTCACAATGCTCCCCTTTCTCTCCTGCTCACGGAGAGCTTCGTGGGGGCCTTACCAAGCCCCGTTCCCCCCGGTGTCCTCGCTCCCAGGCAGGCTGGCACAGCCACGCCAGGAATCCGGCTCTCCGGGGTAATCTGCGAGCGTGGCTCGTCATTAGTCCTGCAGCAGAACAATCAGCACAGTTTCTGTAATGCAGTAAGATGGATTGAAGCTACTTAAGAATACAAGGAAATGGGATCAGTGCTTTGAAAGAAAAGTAGCCTGACTCACCCAATCCTCTGTAGCAGCCCAGAGCTCACACACAGCCTTTGATGGACGCTGGGGCTGAGCAGCCATGGCCGAGCCCGTACTGGGAGCACCAGCACCTCATCCCAGTGGAAACACGTGATGGTCCCGTGCTGAGGCAACCAGGAGCAAGGTACAGCTCTGCTGTGTTGCTCCTTCTCCTTCCTTGTTGTCAGCAGAGATCACACTCGCTCCGTGCCCGGTTTTGCACCAGAGCCATTCTGCTCTTTGGTACTTTTCCCTTTCCAGTGTTCTTGGAAAATAAAGACCCAGCTCTTCCCATTGCCTCTGCACCAAGACCTGAGCAGACTGCAAAGTCCCAGAGGCTTCAAGCTACCTGCTCTCCCACTTAATCACAGAGATTGATTCCACACCTCCCTTAAAGAGATGAGGCGTGAGCAGGTACAAGACTCCTTCCCTGACCCAAAATTATTCTTTCTCCACAAATCTCTCCACTGCTTTCTTGAAATCAGCAGAGACACTACTCCAAAAATTTAAGAAATGATCTATCAATGAAGTAAAAAGTCTCCCCTGTGCCAGGTCCCACAAGCCCCGGCAGCTCTGGGAAGGAGGGAACGTAGATATAGCTGGCACCAGAGGTGTTGGGAAGTATCCACAGAGGTGTCTCCTGCCTGAAAAGCCGAGACCAGCATGTGACAGTGATCCTAAAGAAAGAAAAAATAAGTTAAATCTTGTCTTTTACTGACTCAAGTGTCTTTTTCTCTCCCAGAAATCAGGGGCTGAAAATGGTTCTGTGGAGAAGCCCAAGAGTCTGGTGGAAGGAACAGAGAAAAATCCAGGGACACCAGAACAGGAATATTCTCCACTTTATAGGCAGGGAACTGAGGTGCTGGGAGACTGGGGCCCATCCAAGGCTCCCTATTTACCCATTCCATGAAGCATCTCCTTATTACTCTTGTTTATTGACTAAGTGTAAACTACTGGAGTAGTTCAAGGATGGCGATCCGAGCAGGTTTTTTTCTTCTGACCTCTGTGCCCTTCTGCCACAAGGCTGGAGGAAGGAGGGGGAAAAACTGACCTGGTCCCGACTGCTCTAATTAACTGGAATCCTGATTGATTTTGATATGTAGCCTTGGCCTCATTCATCAGCACAACACTTACCCAGATAAGGAGAGGAGCTGTGCATCAGCCCAGCCCACTCGAGCAGCACAGAGCTGCCCTAACGGGAGCAGGGCCTTTAGCACGTCTCTTCCTATCAACAGACCTCAGCATCTTTCCTGTTCTACCCCCTCAGTTTTTTTGACCTTCTAAGGAAAATCATTCACCCTCTTTGGCATGCAGTAAAGATAATCCCTAAGGGCTCAGCCTTGTTAAATTTCAAGTTTGGGGCTGTAGGAAGCCCCGTCAGAACCAGTGACAGAAGAGTGATTACAGGGGCCGGGTCTCTCAGCTCACCTGTTGCAGGAGTGGGTGTGCAGCTCCTGGGAGGAGACACAGCACAGGCCAGCAGGGAGCCACACGCAAGGTCAGCAGGTAGAAATCAAACAGGGAGACAAGAGATAGGATAAAACAAGGCTTAAGATGGAGATTTTGATTCAGAGAAGGAAGGGGGAGCCTCAGCAGAGCCCTGCAGTCCAAAGGAAGAGGCTACAAGCATTTTGCCCATTGGATTTGAAAACCCTTTCAGCTGTCAGTTTGATTTTGCTCTCCTTCAAGCATGTGATGGAGAGAGAAAATGAGTGCAAGAAAAGAGATACTGTTGATTTAATTGGCCATATTCGTCACTGGAGCAAGAAAAATAACCCCAGCAATAGCCCTGGCTGAGTGACACACATGTAATTAGTATTTGAGAGGCATTTTCTTTGGCCAATGAAATAAATATATTAAATCTTCATCTTGACCTGACCTTTCCAGGAAAGCTCTGGTCTAACCAGCACTGCCCAATGATGCTGACACCCCACGAGGCCTCTGGTCAGAGGTTTCCAGCTCAACAGTTCTGCTGAACCTCCCTCAAATCCTTCCTGGCGTGGATTATTTAGAACCAAGTCCTGGAAGCACTTGGCCCCAAGCCACTGGTGCAAAGGCAGAACCAGACAGACTCTGTGGGGTCCAGTGTCTGTCCCCACAGCTGGGATTCCCACTGCAGGAATAAATGCTCCACGGAACAAATTCCATGGAATTCGAGCAGTGACATGGTGCTCAAGGAACAGCGCTGTACAAATGTTTGTTCAGGTCTTTCAAGAGGCCTTTGCGAGGTGCAAACAAAGTGTCCCTGCAGCCAGGCGGGGTGGCAGGGTGACAAAGCCATCCACCAGCACCTGAGCTCATCCTCTGACACCAGGCACGCATCTTCCATGCCTCTCAGGGGCAGGGTTTGTGAGGCTGTGATGGCAGCGTGTCCCTTTGCAGCACAGTTCAAGCCATCCATCTCCTCCTTCCCAAGGCCTCGAGTTTACCCTGTTGTAACTCCCTCCACTTCACCAGGTAGATTTTGGCACCACTGCCTCTCTTTTCTTTTTAAAGGCCCTTCCTACAGCATGAGGAGACACCTGGCAGAACCGTTCCGCCTGGAAATCCATCCTTGGGTTGTTTTATCTCTATTAGGCCTCGCGAGCAGATGACAGGGGAGCACGAACAGACAGCGTGGGATGAGACATTCACCCAGCTGCTAGTTCAAAGGCATGTCATCATTTATAACACTCCCAGCTATTCCCGCTCTACCTACTTGTTCTCACTTAAAAGAAAGAAAGAGAAGCAAGCCATTTCTGGTTCTGGATATTTAATTTTCATGGAGATGTTGTTTATTTTGGTGCCTTTGCTCTTGGGTAGCACAGTTTTCCCAGCTCCAGGGGCATTCCCGTACCAGAGCAGCACTGCCAAGCTGTGCTGTAACCCCTCAGCATCCCGCTGGCGTGGCAGTGACAGAGCACAAACAGCCAGCAAAGGAAGGGAGGGGAGGGGAGGGNCCCACCTGGGGGCCGTGTAGCCGTGCTGTGCTCCACATATGGACCCTGTCATTGACAAGTGAGCCTCTGCTTCCCTGCACTGGGAACGAGTTCAAAACCAATATTGAATCAATCTGCTAAAAGGTTTTCTCGCCATTGTGCTGGCATTCCTGTGGGGCCAGCCCACGCACACCTCACTGAGACGAGAGGATCCCCCCAAGTCCCAGCCTCAGCCAGCCCAGGGCCTCTGCAGCACCTGGGAGCCAGAGCAAAGCGATGGGGAAGCTGCTCTGCTGAGCACCCCCATCAGTGCCACAGCCTGCAGGTGACATCCAGCCTGAGCCTCTCCCTGGGCTCCCCTTGGAAACAGCTCCACCATGCCCAGGGTGAAGCCAGATTTCCCCCACACACTCACTCCCAGCATCGGCAGCATGAGCCAGGCCCTGCACAGGTCAGGGGAGAATTGGAAGTGGTGCCTTCACATCTCCACCCGAGTCCCTGCAGGGATGCTGGTGGGTCTGTACAGCCTGGGAAGCCTGCACAGGACTCCTGGCCTTGCTGCAGCCCCCACCAGCAAATGTGGGGTGCCCAAAGGAGCACCAGAGATGAGGCATTGCCACCGCAAGGCACCTCTCCTGCTGTGCAAAGGGCAGCAGAGGGGAGCTCAGACGAGTCCCTTGGAGTACAAACCTCTCTGAAAATAACTTGGGCACATTTCCAGCCCATCACTAGGGCAACACAGAACCGGCTCATCCCCAGAGACTGCAAATGGTCTGATCCAAATTCCACTGAAGTCCCCAGCAAGGCTCATTACCTCCATCTGGCATTAGCTCTGGCTCTTTGCTCACGAGAGCTCCGGGCAGGAACTCCCTCTCCAAGGAGCTCCAGCGCAATTAACTGGGGAAGCATTGCTTCCAGCCCAAAGCAGGGAACAGCCCCAGACCCTTCCCCACCCAACGTGGGCGCATCAGCACCGTCCCAGACGTTCAGGCTGGGCCCAATAGAGGGCAACAATATCACACGAACCGCTTCATTAGACTAATTGCGAACAGCCCAGGTGAGAACCACTGCCCACCTGCCTCCAGGATGGGTTCCTCCCTCCCCTTTTCACTGGGAGGTGAGCAGATGAAGAGGCAGCCTGAGGCTCCAGACATGATGGCATGGTCAGGATGAACGACTCCAAAACATTTGAGTTTTGGATGTCTTTTAGCCAGCTGTGTTGATTTTCCCCTTAATGTGGGACCCTGCCAATCTACTGACCCCCCCACTATCCTCTCCTGGCTCCCACGAGTCCCCACTCAGAGCTTGTCCCTCACCCTTCCAGGCTCTGCCTCTCTCTCCCCACCTCCAGCTCATGGCAGCACTAACAAGACGCTCTCCGTGTAGCACCACAACCTTCTGCCAGGCTGTTTTGCATAAAGACACCTTAAACACCAGAAAACATTTAATTAACACTCTTGCTTGCCAGAGGTCTGCCTACAACCCCATCACTGCACGGGGAGGGAGATTTCCCCCACCACAACCCAGTTCTGACCCCTCCAAGCAGGGGAATCCTTGGGAGCAAAGCTGGGGAAGCACCGTCCCCTTCAGCCCGGGGCCTCTCCCTGTGCTGTACCAGGCACGTCATCCTCCCAGCACGCCTGTGTGATCCTGCTGCTCACAGGGAACACATTCCAGGCTGGCAAGCCGGGGATGCCCATGGGATGCTGGCACTCAGCTAACACAGCTGCACGCTGCTGGGGTCTGGGTTGCAGCAGGCCTGGCAAACCAGAGATTTTGGGGGAAAAGCAGTACAAAAGGCAGAGCTCTGAGCTGTCTGCCATCAGCTGAGCTGCAGCAATCTCCAGTGCTCTTGTACGGTGAAATGGATCAGGGTAATGACTGCTGTGGGATGCTAAGTAATATTTTATGCTGCATCCACAGCAGGCAGGGAGCTGGCAGCAGCCAGGCACAGAACTGCCCATCCTGGGCTGACCTGACTGGGCACAACCACGACCTCAGCTCCTGTGACAAGAAGGTGGAAGTGGAACTGCAGACAGCTTCTGGGAGGTGGGATTTCACCCTCACTCCCACCTGGGAGTCCACAGAGGATTCACACCAACATCAGCAGAGTCAAGGTTTCACCCTTTCCCCCCCAGGGTTAACTCAGCCCTCTCTGCGTTTGGTTACAGTGTGGGTGGCAGCCACGTCTGTCCACGTCTGCCAGCGTGTCACACAGCACACGTCTCCTGTCATCACAGCACACTGCGCCCGAGGAGAGCGGTGGAAGCAGCAGAGCTGAAGGAGCTGGGATTTCACTTGGGTTGGCAGCAGAGCCTCAGCCCCAGCGTCCCCCGTGGGTTCCACTGGAGCAGGCTCAGACAGGCAGCTCATGGCAGAGCAGGGACAAAAGCCTGAACCACCAAATCCCAGAGTCCTGTCCTGTCCCAAGCCATCCCCTACCCCCAGCACACAGGCCTCCTCCAGCACACCGGCTCCCTGCCCAAACCTGCTCCCCAGCTTTGGACATCTTCATGAGAGGCCACCAGAGAGGCTCCATCCCAGCACCAAAAATCCATTCACTCCATGAGCCAGCACAAAGGCAGGACTCAAGAGCTCAGGAGAGAAAAAGCTGGACCCAGGCTATGGTGTTGAGCTGAGGGACTAAGTTACCTCCACGTTTGGGGAGCTGGGAGGAAAGGCTCTGTTTGACCCTGAAACCAGCAGCTGACACGAGCTGGGAGCCGCAGTTTGACCAAAGCAATTCCTCCCACCAGCAGCTGCTGAGCCCTGTTCAAAGTCGTGAATCCAAAGGCTTGGCCGAGAGCCTGGCGGACGAGCTCGTCTCTCACTGGAGATGTATTTGTTTTCAGCTAGATTTACATGGTGAGATGAGGAGATCAAAGCAGCTGCGCTGAGGTTAGACGGGATTCACTGAGGGCAGAGCTCTGGGGCATTTGGTTGCAGAGTTTTGCCCCATCCCAGTTTCACCCGTGGGGTCCTGAGCTGTTTGAAGGATGAGCTGGGCTGGATTGCTGGAGCCCACTGCAACCTGTGTGCACCCAGTGCCACTCACCTCCCAGCACTAAATCCGCCTCCACGCAGCAGCCTCTGGCAAAGAGGAGCCAAAGCGAGCTCCCAGTGCTCGTTTTTTGCTGGCTACGGATTAAGGCCATTTGTGTCTGCTCAGGGGCTGGACAGACTGAAACCAGGAACAGCTGCAAACCCACCTTGTGGGACACAGCTGGGGGCTGGGCACGTGTGTGAACACACTCGGGTGCTCTTTCCAGGCTGGAGACGTTACCAGCTTTGCTTTTCCAGAAGGGGTGGTGTTGGTGCACCCCCAGCAGCGCTGGCACAACCCTGTCCCACTGCAGGGCAGCGAACTTTGGGGCCTTTCTCCCAGCCCTCAGATCTCACACATTCCTCCACACAGCAAACACAGAACGCTCCCACACAAGGCACTGGCACGTGCTGCTGGACCAGCCCGAGCGACCAGCCTCCCTCTGCTGTGAGGTAAGAGTTGATCCTCCACTCAAACACACGACACAGCTCCAAAAGCACATCCTCCGAAGCTGATCCCTACATAGCAACGGGGCTGGGAGCTGTGATTCACTCAGTGCTCCATCACCATCGGTGGGTGCCACCCTCCCACAGCAGCTGTGGTTACGCCAGGTCCACCGGAGCAACCTCCTCGGCACCAAAATTATTAGGGCTGAAATTTGGGGGAGGCAGTTTAAAGAACAGATGGTCGTGCTTTAGTATCGCAACACACTGCCAGTTAATTAATGCTAGCTGTAATTAAACTTTACACAAATTAGCTGTCAGCTATGCTAAAGGGAATCATTTCTCTCAAATGCCACCTTGAATCGCTGAGTTGTGAGACTTTTCTACAACGTAATTAAAGGCAGGAGGCTGGCATGGAAGGGGGCGGGTGGCAGGGGAGGGAATAACCAGGAGATGAAAGCTGCGGGCTGGGAAGCAGCTGGAGATCCCCACCCTGCACGAGCAGATCCTCTCCTTTGGTCTGGGGGACCTCGGGGACTCCACTTGGCATTTATCCTTCAAGCAGAGAGAGAGATTCCTCCCAATGAGTCAAAGTTTTAGCCTGAAGCTGAATTTTTGACTCTTGGAAGGAGAAATGTTTGGGCTCAAGAAGATGTGGTAGGACCTTGGCAGGATAAGGAAGAAGCTGGGTCAGGAGTTGTTGCAGTGAAGCCCTTCTTCCATGTGGAAAAGCAGAGAACAAGGTATGTTCAGAGGGAGAGGGCCAGCTTTGACAAATCTGCTTAGAAGGAAAAAAGTCTGTCAAAACAGCCATGTTGACATTTTCCAACAAGTCACATTTTATTCTGAGTGATGATTCGGAAATTTTAGCTCATTCCTTGCTTTATGTGTTTGCCAGTGCTCACTGAGCTGCAAGATGACTAACACAAGAGCACCATGACCAAGCAGGCAAGTGCTGGCTGGGGCTGGTGGAAACTGGGAATATCAAGGCTAATTTACCCCAAATTAGCACAGATTTTGGCTGGAAATAAACTGGGAAAACAGACAACAACTCTCTTAGCATCAGATACCTGGATTGTGACCAGCAGGGGTTTTCGAACAGGGCCTTGTTTGCACACAAACATGCAGGAGACATTGTGGGTACCTGAGCACGGTGACAGCCACCTCTAGAAGAAGCTCCAGGGTCCTGAGAGGCAGGAGATGAGCCTGGAAACAAGGCAACAGGGAATCCATGGATACAGGAGAGCTGGAGGGGAGCAAACTCCAAACACAGCCTGCGCTGGGCTTCAATAGCGCTCGTGGGTGAGCAGGTGGGGTTCAAGGTGAGGCTGCTCAGCACAGTCAAAGCCAGTTAGTGCACTCGGGATCCATCACATCAAACCACAGCCCTAAGGAAGAACGCAGCAATCCCAGTCAGGCTCAACCCCACTTAGTCTGTCCTCAGGATTGTTTCTCCACTTTCCAGTCCTGTGAGGCACCTGAAACCTGTGCAGGTGCTGTGGATGGAGCTTCACCACCCCAGCCCTGTGTGGGAAGGGGGACAGGCCCCAGAGTGAGCCCAGGGGCTGTACAGGGCCCCCAGGGATCTGTCTCAGGCAGCCCGAGGCGTTACTGATGCTCACGTCTCCTGCAGTCACGGGTAATTGATATGCCCAGATGTTTTCCACTCTGTGATACAGAGGAAGGCAAAAATCTCCGTGGTTCCTGCCAGAGTGACGTGTGGAAAATTCCTTCCCCATCTCGAGTCTGTTAATCAGATCAAGTACTTCAGGGAGATCTGGCAGGCGAGTGTGTCTTGGGGAGGAGTCCCTACACCCCCGTGGCCACGCTTCTGCCCAGCCAGCTTCCACCTCCCACCGCCATCCGGGCACCTGGGAGCACAGCTGGCCAGATGTGCGCCTGAGAAACCATTTCTCCTCGACTCCTGCAGACAGCCGGAGGAGGCTCAGGATAAGTTACAGCCACGGCCTTGCCGCAGAGCTCCAAGTGTTACCAACATCTCGAGGGCAGAGCGGGACAGCCTTTTCTCCAGGGCAGGAGCAGGAGGGATTTATGAATTAGGGTCAGGAAGGGCCACGGTGACTCTCTCTCCTGCTCCTCCCAAATGCAAACGCCGCAGCTACTCCTCTCCTCCAGCAGCTGAATTAAAGCCTTTGGTTTGTAGCAATATCAAACCTCATTTGATAGGCCCCGAGCACCAGTAAATCCCTGGTCCCCTGCTCTCCGTCAGCCCTCACTGCCCTGCAGTGTGTCCTCCTCCAAGGTTGCCTTCAGCTTCCAGCAATTAGGGCTTCTCCAGCATTTGGCTTGACAGGCTCCGGGCTCTGCTTCCAGCCCGATACACACAGAGGAATTCAATTCCTCTGCACCAGCGCTCTCCAACCTCTCCTAGGGAACCCCCAGCCTCCCATGCCTGGGGAAGCCCCTTTGCCCTCTGGTGTGGTGAGCAGTGCTGGCCCAGCACCCGGGCAGTTTCCCTTGGTCGTATTCCCCTGCACACTGTGCAGACTCAAGAACACTTCTCAGCTTTTCTTTCCTTTCCTTTTTTTTTTTAATTTAAAGCTCAGTCAAGGATCACATCAACTTCTCTTTCTCCTGCAGCTCTGTGCTGGGAGCTCATGATCAGGGAGTTATACACCCATGACCCCTAAATCCTGTTCTGAGTCACTGCTGCTGCAAGCCCTGCTCTCCCATCCCAGAGGCAAACAATCCAGCTCCTTTGTTCCCACCTGAGCTACAGTGGCCTCATACAAAGCAACAGAGTCGTTGTTATTGCACACCTGGGGAGAGCTTTCCCCTCCCCGAAGCAGCGGGAGCAGCACCTGGAGCGCCCAGCGCAGACTCCGGGCACTGAGCCGTGTGCTGCGGAGGGCTCTGTCCCACTGAAGCAGGGATGGAAAGGCAGAAGCTGGGTGTTGATGTGAGCCTGCACCACAATGTTTGTCCTGCCTGGATTCCCAAGCTCCTGGGAAGAGGAGCCAGGTTCCCACTGAGCTGCTCTGTTGGGGTCGTGTCTGTGCACGTGTGTGCGTGTGAGGGGCTGTGGTGTGTTCACACGTGTGTGTGTGGGGGGGTGAGTGCATGCATGGGTGAGTGCATGCATGGGTGAGTGCATGTATGGGTGAGTGCATGCATGGGTGAGTGCATGTATGGGTGAGTGCATGCATGGGTGAGTGCATGCATGGGTGAGTGCATGCATGGGTGGGTGCACCCCATCACCTCCATGGAGCGGCCAGGTGTGACCCAGGTGTGACCCAGGTGTGACCCAGGTGTGACCCAGGTGTCCCCGTGGAGATGCGTCCTCCAGGTGAGGAATAAAGCCAGGGCACGGTCCAAAACGCCTTGCACAGACTGAGGGCTTTAAGGAGTTAATGCTGGACTCGGTTTTGCCTCGCTGGTTCTTCCTGCTGGTCCTTCCTGCTGGTCCCTGTGAAGGGAGGTGAAGGGAGCTTTCCTGGAGGAAAGCCCAAACAAACCCCCCCCACAGATCTCCCCTGCCCAGGTAAAAGGTCTCAGCTGTCACGAGAGGCCCCAGACAATTTGTAGATGCCACAAATAAAGTTGACAGCATTGACAGGGAACAACTCGAGGACATCACCTGCAGGGAGACCCCACCGGAGTTACAGGCATCAACTGTGCTGAAATTGTTCAATAAATTCCTGGGTTTAAGGCCAGAAGAGAGAGTTCAATCATCCTGGCTGACCTCATCCATCATAATTCCTTCCTTGCACTGGGAATTGGGGAGATGGGGGTTATTAGAGATGTTTCAGAGTGGTACCTGGAGGTGACGGGACAGGAATGTGCTGCTCCGCTCCGCCGCCCGCCACCCGAAATGCATCTCCCTGCCTGAGTCAGCTCCTCTCTCACACATCTCTCACTAAATCAAAGGTCCCTCGTCCTCCCAGAGGGTAATGCTGTGTTGTCATCTCAGCAGGGAGCTCTTCACAGCACTCACTTGCAGGGATTTTCTCCTCATGGTCCCTCTGCTGTGCGAGTCAGGCTCTGTGGAGGGGCAGGGAGATCTCAGCCCACCCAATTCCCCACGCAGGAGGCAAAGGTCCAGGTCGAGCACATCCCCCTGAACACAGCTGAGGTATCCTGGGGAGAGAGGGCTGCTCACACTGAATTACAGCTGCAGTTTCTGCCCCACTGCCTGCTGCAGTCCCACTGGCAGAAGCAAGGGACAGGTCCCGGGGCAGACATGGGGCAGGTCCTGCTTGCAGTGACTCCACAGGGTCCCCTGACTGCTGCTGCCAGCTTGGGAGGAGAATCTGGCCCACACCATCCCTTGGTGGGATTGGTGGATTTGTCTTTCAGGTGAATAACTGGGGTAGGGCCACGAAGATGATGAGAAGGATGGAACATGTCTCCTACGAGGAATGACTGAGAGAGTTGGGATTGTTCAGCCTGGAGAAGGCAAGGCTCTGGGAAGACCCTGCCAGTGCCTTAAGGGGCTCCAGGAGAGCTGGAGAGGGACTTGGACAAGGGCCTGGCAGGACAGGACCCAGGGAATGGCTTCCCACTGCCAGAGGGCAGGGATGGATGGGATATTGGGAAGGAATTGTTCCCTGTGAGAGTGGGCAGGCCCTGGCACAGGGTGCCCAGAGCAGCTGTGGCTGCCCCTGGATCCCTGGAAGTGTTCAAAAAATGTCTCCTTAGCCCGGACTGCAGTTTCATGACTCCGTGCTCTGCACTATTTGCCTTTGCTCTCCGTGGTGCTCGCAGGGCTGTGGCTGACGAGGACGCTGTCGTTGTTATCCACGCCGGCATGTGCCCGCCTGCCACCGGCTCAGGTGTCTGTGGGTCGGAATAAATTACAGAGAGACGGGGAGAGGAAATGCTGCGTTTCATTAAAGCCCTGCTTCCCATTTGCACTGGGAGCCGCTCCGGTTAGAAGTCAAACTGCACACGCGCCACTTGCTAATTGCGCTTTGCAGAATCAAAGGCTTTAGCCAAAGGGATAAATATATAAAATTGTCAGGAAGGAAACATTTTCTTCTTGAATTCCAAGCAAAAACTGAACTAATACAGATTTCTTTTGATAATAAAAGCAGCAGAAACAGATATCTGATCTCTGTGGCTAAAGGCTGCTTGAAACAGAAGTAAAAGATTCGCTTATCAGGCCAGGACTGTTCTGAGCGACTGAAATTACATTAGGAAAATCAAGTCGTTGTTTTTCTTCTGTAATTGTCTTTTGTTGTTTTAGCCTCTATTCCAGGTAACTCTGTCACTGAGATATTTGTTCAGTCTCTGCTTTTTCCCTGCGTGTTAGATCATCTTGCTGAAAGGGCCGGCAAAGAGCATCGATGAAACAATGGGGTCTGAGCCGCTCAAACATTTGTGTTTTGGGGGATTCGCGGGATGCTCCTACCCCAGCCACCCACCTCCTTGACTTCCCTTGCTTTCCCATTTTAGCCTCCTTTTCCCAGGCAAGCAGTGACCATTCCTCACTCCCCAGACCTTCGGACAGGGAGATGGAGGACGGAGTCACGCGTTGTTAACCCCCACTTTCCTGTGGCTGCCGGTGATTTATTACGAGCAACGAGGCATGAGGACAGCGAGGGGAACGTCGTGGCTCCATCCCAGCTCGGGGCTGGTTAATAACCCGTTAGAAAGGGAAGTGGGGGCAGTACTTACTGGGTGAAAAAGTAGAAGGACATGGGGTTTTATTTATTTCATGCCTTGGTTCTTAAAGAGGAAAAATATCTCCATTTCAGATGGGGCAGCTTGAACGCACAACATCTGCAATGTGCCAGGAGTGGTCAGCCTCGAGCAGAGAGGCCAGATCCTGCTCTCAGCTGTGGTTTCAGATGCTTGGGTGGATTTTGGGGTGAAACAACATCCTCCACCACTGCCTAATAAAGGCAGAACTCCTGCATGTGCCCCCGTATTTATGTATTCTCCCCTGGTTTCTGGATCAGCTTTCATCATCTGATTTGCATTTTACCCTAAGAATCAAGTTAGTTCACTGATTAAAAAAAAAGTGATTACTAATTAAATAAATAAATAACGAGAATTAAAAAAACCTCTACTGGAAACTGCAGCTTTTTGCAAAACTGACTGTGAAATTTATGGAACGACAGCTAAATTGAATGAAATTAGGAAGAAAAGGGCCTGTCTATTTATGTGAAGAGTTTTCAGAGTTATCATAATTAATTATAACAAATATTTCACACTGCATATTAAATCTCCAGCTCCGAGATTTGGGCTGGTTCTTAACTCTCCAGTTTGGGATGAGAGGCTGAGCCCCTGGAGGCAACCTCACCCCATCCTCTCCAGCAGGACTTCAGTGGTGGTGTAACGTGGAGCAGAGTGCGACCCTGCTCCACCAGCTGAGCACTGGAACAAAGCCAGAAATGCAGTAAAACCTCTTATATTGCTTAAAAACTTATTAGGCAGGGTTTGGCTCAAGAGGCCAAACCTACCCCCTGCACCCCATCAGCTCCATGGAGCGGCCAGG
Source organism: Oriolus oriolus (assembly GCA_013400235.1). NCBI lineage: Eukaryota > Metazoa > Chordata > Aves > Passeriformes > Corvidae > Oriolus > Oriolus oriolus. Next base: position 193,320 of record VXBT01009056.1, read on the forward strand.
TGTGACCCAGGTGTGACCCAGGTGTGACCCAGGTGTGACCCAGGTGTCCCTGTGGAGATGCGTCCTCCAGGTGAGGAATAAAGCCAGGGCACGGTCCAAAACGCCTTGCACAGACTGAGGGCTTTAAGGAGTTAATGATGGACTCGGTTTTGCCTCGCTGGTCCTTCCTGCTGGTCCTTCCTGCTGGTCCCTGTGCCTGGCTGGAGGGGATGGACGGGCACTAATGACTCCAGAGCTTCTCGTTAGGATGTAATTAAGGACTGGTGGCTTTGGATCCGGATCCGGTCCCACCTGTGGCTCTTGGCTCTGCACAAATGTTAATTCCCAAACAAGAGCCTCCAACTCTCCCTCCTGGCTGCCCAGATTGGAAACAGGTTCGGGAAGGGTGTCAGCGATGCAATGTACAGGCAGGAAAGCTGAGGAAAACAGCGGGATGGGCTTTCCCCTCTGCCAGGCACAACCCTCTCGCCCTACCCGAAGCGTGAGGGTGCCTCCAGCAGCGCTCAGCCCAGTCCTGCAGGCGGGGTGGCTCAGGGCTCCTTCTGGGTCCCAGATGCATCAGGACACAGCAGTGTCCTTGGAGCGAGCTGGGAGTTCAGCACGCTGCTGCTCCTCACTGCTGCCTGGCATTCCCCAAATCTCCTTGAATATTTGGCCCAGTGACAGCAAACGCTGCTTATTTGGGCTTATCCTGGTGCTGACTGGGGATGTTTTTATTATTACAGCCCCGTGCCGGTCCCCAGCCCATGCCCTGGGTCAGATACCCCCAGTAAGCACAACTACGACCAAAACAGATGCAGCAGCACGGTCACAGCTCCCAAAAAAGGGGTGTTGGGGACCCTGTGGTGCTCTGGCCGCCCCACAGACACCCCGTGGAGACGCAGCCCCCGGGCACAGCATCCTGCACCCGCGGCCCTGCTCCAAGTGGACTCTTGTTCCACCACTGATTTGTGGCTGCCTGTGGACCTCAGCCCGCTGTGTCAGGAGGTAAATCATAACACGTTTTTGTGCTTTCAGCAAAAATGAGAAAGGAAAGGAAGCTGGAATAATAATAAAAAATCCTCCTGCCCCCCAGCAAGGTAATAAACTGCTGCGGAGCCGTGACTGCCGCTGGCTGCAGCCCCGTGAGGGATGAGGAGCTCTGCAACACTGGGAGCAGGGTGGGAGCCCTGGGCAGGGTGTGGGACCCCCTGGTGCCACCCCCATCACCGAGCACAGTGCCGGGAAATCCGAAAGCATGCTGGGTTTTAGTGCAAGGAGAGGGAGAAGGCTGAAGTGTCCCCCGCATTCCCTGGGCTTTGGGGATGTGGAGACACTTTATTTCCACAGCACTAAGTGATTCAGGTTTGTCTTCTGATATTAAAACAAACATTTTAATTTAATATGCATAACAGGCTAAATATTATAATCCACAGAGCTCGTCCAAACAATCTGCTTTAACCACTTGGAGAAAACTATTGTGCAGAGCCTGAGGAAAATCACGGAACTCCAGCTCTGTGCTCCAGTAACGACCACTGACAAAGACACCCAAAGTCTGCTGCAATTTTTAGTCCCTTCTGTGAAACCCAGGGGACAGAAGGACAAACTGGGGACAAACAGAAAAGGCCCAGGGCTGGCACGGGGTGCCCAGAGCAGCTGTGGCTGCCCCTGGATCCCTGGCAGTGCCCAAGGCCAGGCTGGACGGGGCTGGGAGCAGCCTGGGACAGTGGGAGGTGTCCCTGCCATGGCAGGGGTGGCACTGGGTGGGATTTAAGGTCCCTTCCAACCCAAACCATTCCATGGTTCTGTGATTCTCTGATTTCTCGTGGCACGTTTCACCATTTCCTGAGTTCCCCTGAGCCCGCTGGCACCAGCGGTGCCGGTGAAAGGAGCAGAGTTATTCCTCCTACAGCCCATGTATAATTCCTGATGCTGGACCAAGTCCCAGGATTGCAGATCCGAGGGGGTTGGATTATAAAAAAAAGCTTGTTTTGGTGCAGGATTCGGTTTGAAGCAATTTATGAATTCAGCTGCCAGCCAAGGGTGCCCAGCTGGGACCCATGGGAAAAAAGAAAAAGCAAGAAATACAGAGTTAGATTCCTCCCCAGACCAGAAACTACCTCAATATTTAAGAAAAAAAAAGCCAAGTTATGCCAACGCAACTGCACTGAAAATTTTTACTTAATCTGCTGCCATGATTGAGCCAGATGGATAAAATTAAACCTACTGGGGAAGAGCCACACGTGCTTTTCTTCATTTGCAACCAATATATCAACTCAGCCTTCCTGCATGGATTATGAAACACAAATCTTCCTGCTTTCAGAGCCCAGAAATAAAGCAATAATGGCATAGAATTAATATAAATATTGGGGGAAATCATGTTTCCTGTCATTTAAAGAAGAAATCTTCATACAACAGAAAAGCTGGCAGGTCCATCACAGTGCTGCCGGGTAGAAAAAATAAAATATCACCAGACAGGACCCAGGAATCATGAGACTGATGCAAAACCATTATATTTTTTAAAACAGAGATTAAATTGCACCCTTTGATACACGTCCCACGCGGCGTCAGAGAAGCAACAGGGTCCGTGGGGATTACTGGGAGGTAAATCCAAGACTTGTGCTTCTATCTGAAAAGCTGTGGGTTTGCTTTGGCACTTCAAACGCTGGGTTAAACCCGGATTTTGTGTGTTTGTACATATATATATATATGCATATATAATCTCTGCCCCTCCATCCCATCCTTTTGGGGCCAGGGAGGTTAACAGAGACATCCCTGCCTCCCCTTCCAGGCAACAAATCCATTATGGAGATGGAGCTGCCTTTGACTCATCAGCCTGTACCTTTTATGCATTTTGGCAGAGAAACATCATTGACTCATATCGTAAATCAAATATTTCTCCCCATGAAGCTCCAGTCAGGCTGTGAATGCTTTCATCAGGGTTTGGGGACACCCTGTCCTGGCCAACAGGGCTTGGACCCAAATCCTTCCCTCCTTCCATCCTTATCCCTTGCATAAGCAGAGGGGAAGGTGGTGGGGGCTCAAGGCAGCCCCAGGCTGGTGAGTTGGGGGCAGGGCTGTCCCCTTTCAAAGCGATTTCTGCAGCGTTGTTACAAGGGCATGAACTGCCAGGACAAGGGGGAATGGGTTAGATGGGATACTGGGAAGGAATTCCTCCTGGTCACAGTGGGGAGGCCCTGGCACAGGGTGCCCAGAGCAGCTGTGGCTGCCCCTGGATCCCCGGCAGTGTCCCAGGCCAGGCTGGAGCAGCCCAGGGCAGTGCGAGGTGTCCGTGCCCGTGGCAGGGGTGGCACTGGGATTTCAAGTCCCTCCCAACCCAATGCACTCTATGAATGTGAGTGGAGCCCAGAGCCTCCTGCTCCTGCTGGGGCTGGGGTGCCCAAGCCCTTCTCATCGCTGTCCCCAGAACTGAGCCCACACGTCCCTTCTGGAGCCCTGGAGCTGGCGGGAGCCTCTGCCAGGACCGAACAACCACCATTAGAGGCTCCTTTAGGAAAATTCCAGCCCAAGGCTCTAAAAGCAAGTTAGGGACAGGAAAAAAAAAAAGCAAATTAATTTAATAAGAGCTTAATTGGATTCTCCACAGCGGAGAAAGCTGCTGCTTCCCAGCAAATGTCCCCTGCAGCAGCTGATGAGGCCACATGCTCCCCCAGTTCCACCAGCGCTGCAGAAGCCCGAGTCTCTCCTTGCATCTGGGCCCCACCAAGCCTGGCCCAGCCAATACCCACGGGGTGACACTGTCAGCCTCCTCCATCCCCGCTCCACACTCAGCCACATCCCCGACCATCCTCTCCCAGCCGGGACGGCTCCATCGCCTCGTGCTTCCCCCACTGACCCTCACCAGCTCCAAATAAAATAATCTATGGAGCAAAGCTGCACTGAATCAATGAGCCAACGTGCCTGCTGCTCAGAGAAGCACAGCTACCAGGGTCTCTCGCTCTGTCTTTAGTGCTGGAGGATTCTCAGAGCCAGAAAACCCGGGGAGACTCATTAGAGGAGCGGCACTTGTGGCTGGATTTACCAGAGAGTCTCTGCAGCCTCCGCACGCCCTCCTCCGCTGCAGGAAGCCCTGCCCTTGCTCTGATCTGGGATGCAGCGTGCGGAGCCCACAAGGCTTTCAAAAATAAAATGCTATTAAAATAGTTTTAATCAGAATTCCTCCAGCCAAGGCACGGCAGCCAGAGAACCCGCTGTCTTTGGCAGAAAGCAGAGCGGAGAAATTAAGTGATGATGGAAGAAGTGATTCCAAAAAGCCCGACTGTGTCTCACTCTGCTGAGGTGGACCTGGAGTTTCTCATGAGGTGCAGACCCAGGAGGAGAAACCCGGCCTGACAGTAAGAACAAATTTAGATGAAGATATAAAGATCCGACCGCAGCTCCTGCCTCTGATGGAGTTTTTCTCACGGCAATGTCTCCATGCCTCGACTTCCCTAGCAATCTAAAAAGCTTTTGCTTCTCTTTTCTCCTCCCCTGCCCCCCTCTTCAGAGTCAAGGTTGTCTCAGGGTGTTTGCAGAGCTGCATTTCGATCTCAGCTTCACCACTGCAGTGAAAGCAAGGTGGAGAAATCAGGGTGGCAGGCAGGGAACCGGCAGGAGCCCTTCAGAAATTAATCCCAGAGGCAACATTTTGAGGAGCAATCCTGATGTTCGTGGATTCCAGCTCCCCTTTGGCACCTGGGGAACTCCGCAGGACCAAGACTCATCTCAGGGTTGGATCCAACAGCAGTGGGTGCATGAAAAACTCTGTTTCACCCAAAATGTGGCACAGCTTCACACGCAACAAGGGGCATTTTTAAATTACATTTTAAAGGTTTCGAGGTTTTTGTAACTACACTCTGGCTGAGAGTAGTTAATTTTCCAGAGCTTGAGATTCTGATTTTATTAGGGCAGGTATTAACCTTGTGCCCACAGGAGCCAAACCCACCGCACACAGAGCAGCCCCTCCGTGGTGGCCCTGGGCAGGCGGCAGGAGGGGCGTGGGGGATCCCTGAAACCCACCCAGATCCCTGGAGAAATACCTGGGAGGGGAGACCTGGAGTGCACGGCAGCCCGAGCACGGGTGTGTTCACTTCAAAAAGAAAACAGATGGTTCACAGTCCAGAGAAACGGGCAAACAGTGAGGGGATGTGCTGGGGAAAGCCAACAAAAGGCAGACATTCGGGATTGCTTGAATAACCTTAAAATACACTTTTTCTTTTAATTCATAAATTGCTATGAATTGGAGTTATTTCCTCTATTTCAGCAGTCCTGAGGCATGTGAAGGCTCTGCCTATTCCCATCCCAAATGGGGCAGCAGGCTACCCCCCTATCTTTTCTGTGCCTTACAGGAAAATTCAGGGCTCAGCCCCCATTTTCCTGAAAAACAATCCCTTCCCCTCGCACTCCTGGAGGCTGCCACAGCCCAGTCCCTCCAGCTCCCACCCCCAAGCCCCAGTGCCAGCCACCAGTGCAATGCTTTGCTGGACAGACATCATCTCCAGGAGGTTCCTGTCCATGGAAACGTCACGGCCCCAGATTTAATTAAAATAAAATATCCCACACCAACAGGAGCCTCGTTGTCTTTCAGGGTTGTCTCGATAATTATAAAATAAATTGCATTTCTATTGCGCCTTTCATCCCTGGATCTCCAAGTGTTTTACAAGCGTTAATTAATTCAGCATTCAAATAGCCCTTCCCTCTGATGCCACATAAAATTTTAATAAACAGGTAGTGGGAGAGGCAGAGCCCTGCTCTGGGACACGTGGGGGTCAGTGGCCAGCACAGAGGGAAAGCCCCAAATCACAGAACTTGTGAGAGCGTCAAAAAAGAGGGAAAAAGCTGTGAATTAGGGATCTGAGCACCCATTCCCCCTTGGGGATCCCAGAGCCCCCCATGGCTCTGTGCCAGTGTCAGAATTGCTGCCAGGGAAGGGAAAACCCAGGGTGGGGGTGTCAGGAGCTGTTAAGGCACATGACATATTGATGGAATTAAAACACATTTAGGGAAATCTCCAAATAGGTTTTTTCTTTCTTTTTCTTTTTTTTTTCTTCTGTTTCCCTCTTTTTTTTAGCTTTAAAGAATAACACTGACTGTCTCAAGCTGTGGTAATGTATTCAGGCAACACAACTGAGTCAGAGCTAATTGAATTTAAAAGCAGGTATTACATCTGTGCCTTCGGAGTGAGTACATCCTGAAAATCACTTCAGTGATGAAGTGTTTTACCCAACTACTACTTAATCTTTTTACATAGAAAGCAGAATTAACCCCGCTGCGCAGCCTTCATTAAGGAAACCAAATGAAGTTACCTGGTGAGATTCAAATGTGCTCCAAGTGGCAAAACTTCAGCTGAAGTTTCTTAAATCCAGAGGGACTTTTCTCTCTTTTTTTTCCTTTTTTTATTTTTTGTTAAAAATCCTACAAAGTGGTTTAAACCAGGTCAGTTATCTGGGTCCTGTTTTACTTTCCGTCGTTAAATCTGAGAGGAAATAAGCACACCAGGCCCTGTGCACAAATACGGGTATGGCACGAGAAACAGGTCAGCTTCCTGCGCCCCTCTCCCCAGAACCACCCGTGCCTGCCCTCTTTTCCCCACTCCCACCCTGTTTTCTCTTTTGCTCCAGACTGTTTCCCTCTCTCCAGGAGGACAAAACAAATGGAGGAGAAAACATGCCTTGAAGAAAGCTCCAAAAATAATCCAAGCCCCTCTGCAGCAGCACCGAGCATCACCCAGAGCCCCCCTGCTCCCCCCGGGAACTCCTAGGGCACAGCAGCAGCCCTGAAGCAGCAAGACGTGGACCCTTTGTGGGCAGAGTAAAAACCCACAGTTCTTTATAGAGAGAGAGCCATAAAATGGTTTGAGCTGGATCTTAGAGATCACCTAGCTCCAACCCCCTACATATATATTTATATACATATATACACACACACTTGTATGTATATATTCAAGTATATATATATATACACGCACACTTACATAGATATTTTTACTTTGTATTCTATTACTTTTTACACTTGGTACATTACTTAATGCATTTTTATATATATCATACACATATATATCCCTTTATATCCTCGGTCTCTTACTTTACACCAAGCAAAAGCCCAAAGCAGTGAACTGAGCTCAGAGCTGCTTGCACCCACCTCGCTCCCATCCTTGGGTCCTGGGGGAGGAGGCAGATCCTCCTTCTCTGGGCCAGAAAAAGAGCAGGGAAAACACCCCAAAGAACCATTTGTAAAAGCATTCCAGGAAATCAACATTTTTGGCTGGCTGTGTTTATCCATCAGGTCCCAAGGCAGCCACGAGGGAGCTGGGAAAGCTGTGGGGATCCCCTCGACGCTTCATGAATTTCAAGCGCAGACAATTGATTTACATCAGCAGAAATTTGCATGGGGAGAAAAAAAACCTGGATTAAAAAAAAGAAAAAAAAAAACCTAAAAAACGAGCTCTTCACCATTCATTAATTTTCTCTAGAATTCATTCATCCAATTAGGCAGCTGAAATGGTGCGTTGTAATTTAGATACCCCGTGACACACCATGACTATTGATGGTTCCTGATTCAAAGGGAACAGGAATGGAATAAATCTCATGCTACAGGCTCTTCAAAACCTAATTTCCTTCTAGCTATGAACCAGGAAATCATCCGGAGAAATCAGGAGAGGTTCAGACAAATTTAGGTTGGGCATCAAGGAACGAGGCAGGTTCTCCGCTGGCTGTGAGCTCACAGCTCTAGATTTGGGGGAATTTTCCTCTTATGAAACACCTCATCACAATCATCGGTGGATCTGGAACTGGGGCACCCACCCTTGTGAGTCCACCCCGGAGAGCATCTCCTACAGCACCCCCAGTGCTCTTAACTGGGGTTTCCTTTTCAACCTCTGCATCTTTCTTAGCAGGGAGAGGTTTTTTTGGAAGACAACTGCCAACGTCAGGACATGAGGTCTGTGCAGCAGAGGACAGGGTGTAGCTGTAATAAACAGGGTGGTTTTATGTTGCCTCTGTGCCATTAAGAGTCACTGCAATTTGCTGACCGAGGTGAAAGGGGACGTTTTCAGGGTGATAAAGCAGCGCCCTGGGGGCCCTGTGGATGTTCCCAGCCAGGTCCTCCCGCTCCGTGGGGTTTGACCCATTTTGCAGAGAAGGAAAGCAAAGCACCAAGTATGTTCAAGTTTTTCAAGGTCATTTTCGAGTTGAATAAAGTTGCAATTCCAGAAAAGAAATCTCACTGAGGTCCTAAAAGATTTGTAAATTACGTTTTCCTCAGTGTCTCTTACTGATCTCACTGGGAGCAGGGACACTCCATCCACTTGCCCACAAAATGCATTTGAGTGGCCTCGTTTAACACAGCGGAAGAGGGAAATTTGGAGCCAGACTGTCATTTGGAGACTTTCCACAAATCTTCCACAAGATTTCCAGTCATAGGCTGTGGAAGAGAGCTGAGGACTTCACATTCCCCCAGGGACCACAAAACCCCATGGCTGGGCTCAGGGTCCCCTGCAGGAACACAGAGCATCGATAACACAGCAATAAATATTCCAGGCAGCTGTTTCCATCCCGTGAGTGAATATGGAGATAAATATAGAGACGTGTTCAGAGAGTTATAGGCACCTCATCATCATAGCGTGTGAGCACTTATTGAGCTTCCCAGGATTTAGGGTGAGATCCAGAGATGCACTTTAGGTGCTGTAACTTAGGTAATGGGATGCCTAAAATAGGTGGTGGGGTGCTCAAGGACGCGTTCTCCAGGCGTGTGTGATGCAGAGAGCAGTGCTTTCCATGAGGGAAGTCTCTGTTCCCTGGCTGCACCAAAGGACTTTCCTGATGTTCTGCTGAAATCTTGGGGCACCACCAGGGTTTAAATCACACCCTCAGCTTTAGCCCAACCCCTCAGCTCCCAAGCACCCCAATATAAACCCACGATTTGGGGAGCCACAGAAGCTTCCCCCCACCCCCCATCACTTATAAAATCATGGAATTGTTTGGGTGGGGAGGGACCTTAAAACCCATCTAGTCCCACCCCTGCCATGGGCAGGGACACCTCCCGCTGCCCCAGGCTGCTCCCAGCCCCGTCCAGCCTGGCCTTGGGCACTGCCAGGGATCCAGGGGCAGCCACAGCTGCTCTGGGCACCCTGTGCCAGGGCCTCCCCCATCATGGGTGCATTTCTTCCCTGACCCTGATAATCCATCCTTGTGAGGAGGAGAACTACCTAAAATCCCTGCCTGGAGAGGTGTTGGGAGGAGCAGGTGACCCAACCCTCCACAAGCAGCTCCGTGCCCTGAGGGATGGCTCCTGCTGCTCCACTGCCAGGAGAAGCAGCTGCCTTTTTTCTATTCCTCAAAAAATATTAAACTCCAGAAACACAGAGTTAAGATCTGGAGGCAAAAAGGAAACTCCTGGTGCCAGGTCCCATCAGCACTGGAGAATAAAAAAGGTCCCCAGTCCCCAAAAGCCTCCCAGAAAAAAAAACAGAAAGAGGTAAATAAATTTCACTGAGCCTTTTGAAATGGTTTAATTGCCTTTGTGCTCTAATTGCTCCTGGTTTTACAGCCTCATTTCTTGTCATAAAATTAGTCCCACTTTTTATGCTTTTTCCTTTTCTACTGGTCTGTGATTATTATTTTTTAATTGCTTTGGTGTGTTGATCTCTCCCACATCTCCCCCGGGAAGGGGAAGAGGGACCTCATTCTGCGGCTGTCGCCCGCACAGAGGATGCTGCAGCTGCTGAGAGGAGATGGACGCTCACATTTTGGGGTGAATATTAACATTAATCCCTCCAAAGCTGTCACGATTACCCGAGATCAGGGCTGGGCACGGGCACTGTGCACCCGAGCAGAGCCCGGCCCCGAGAGGAGGAAGCAGTGATTAGGAACACGGCGACTTGTGGCAGGATTTTCTGGGGGAAGATTCCTTGCTGAAAACCACAACCATCAGGAACACAATAAAAGCACAGGAGGAAACCAAACCACCCGAAAAAGATGAAAACTGCGTCATCTGTAACCCTTTTAATAACCATCTTATTTCAGCCAGCACCAACGCGTCCTCGCCGCCTCCCAGCGCCGCAGCTCCGTTTGTTTGGGGGTTGATGTACAGCTGCAATAGGAAGCCATGCGTGAAGTTTATTAAGGCTGGGTAATTTCTATCGCTTCTGTGTACTATTGATTCCATCTCTACTGTTATCTTGCTCTGTCTGGACCTAAAAAGTGATTTAAAAACAAGAAAAAAAAAGCATATAATTCTTTAAAAATGCTAGTATTATGGGATGTGAGACGTTGCCATTTTGGATGCATTAGCAACAAGCTGCAGAGGAATGTGTCTGAGATACAAATCTTATTAAGGGGACTTTGATGATGTTGAGACTAAAAGAGAGGGAGCACTTTGAGCTGAACCAAAACATGGAGTTGAATCTGAACTTAGCTCCGCAAATTTCTGTCTCAGGGGTGGAAGGAGAATTAGATTTGCTTTGGCTTCCAGCCAGCCTTGCTTCATCCTGAACTAGCTCTGCACTGCCCAAGCTCTCCCACGTCCTTGGAGTTACTCCCAGTTTGTGGCATAAGCAGGAGTGAGCTCAGAGGAGCAGCTCTGCCCACCGCGACGCTCGGGGCTGGAGCGGCTCCACCTCGTGCGAGTCCTGTGGTGCCAGAACTGCAGATCCTCAGTGCAGAAAAGCAAACCTTGAGGCCTCCTCCAGGGCACAAAGGGGTTGCACAGATCTCCACCGCAGCCCAGGGCTTCCCTCCTGCTCCTCCACGAAATGAGGCCACAGGATGGAGGGGCCGTGTCCCTCACACATCCCAGTCCCATCCCAAGAGCAGCATTCCCGAGTGAGCCGAGCTTTTCCTCACGGCTGGATCATCAGCCTCATGGTCTGGGCTCCACGAGACAAAAAGACAACACTGACAGAGCAAGCCAGGCACAGATCCCAGCTGAATCCAACCTTCCTGGAGCCGTGGGATGCCAGGATTTGGGTCAGGCCCATCTGTGCTCTGTTCATTGGCTCTCTCAGCTGAGTGGCACAACCCCCCCTGCAGTGACATTTAAAACATAATAATTAAGAAATCAAAGTCGTCTCCTTTCTGCTTTCTCCAAGCACAGCTCCCTGTCAGTCACAGGCACAGACACAGCCTGCCCTGTCCGAGCTCAACCCTCCGCTCCCGCAGCTCTCCCTGCCCTGCCATGACCAAAAGTGTTCTTCTCTTTCCCAGTTTTCCGTGGTTTTAGGTCACCTCCATTTCCTTACCAGTGCAGTCCAGGGCCATCCACCACCCCAGAGCCACAGCACAAGGAGAATTTGTCCTGGTTGGATGGAAAAAAAAAAAAGACGAAGTAGAGCTGAAGGCTGCAAGATGAGTTGCGGGAATGAGAGTGCTTTGTGGGACATCATCCAATTCCTGCTGGACAAAATCCATCATCCCCTTGGTACTCACCTGCCTCTGCGCTGAGAGATACCAAAGGTATCCAGGAGCCCCAGAGATCTCCAAAACTTTGTCCTACCAACTCAGGGGGGAGCACCCTGGGGGTCATTGAAGGGAGACCCCAAATGAAGTAGGTAGAGCTGAGGAACATCTGGAAGAAGCAGTGGGAAGCAGCAGGACTGTTCCCTCTGGCTGCAGCCTGTAACCTTGTGCTTGTCCCAGGTGTTTTCCAAACTCTCCTGGAGAACATCTCTGCAGCACAATATTCCACCTTGCAGACAGCCCAAGGGAAGAGATGTAGGACGAGCTCAGGCTCAGGCCTCCTCTGAATTCAGCTCACAGCCAAGACCTGTGGGCATTTTGGGAAGGGAGCCTTTATCCCTCTCAGAGAGATATCGAGGGAACTGCTTGTGGGTTTTTTTGGTGCAGTGCATTCACAGACCCCCAGGATAGTTTGGGGTTGGAAGGGACCTTAGAGGTCATCGTGTTCCACCCCCTGCCACGGGCAGGGACACCTTTCCCTGGACCAGGTCACTCCAGCCAGGCCTTGAACACTCAGGATTGCAGAGGAAGAGATGGGCAGAGGGGAGGAAATGACAAACTTCATCCCTACTGCTCCATCAGCAGCCAGGCACTTCCCCAAGAGCCGAGGAGCAGCCCCATGGCTGTGACATTTGCGATGCATTAAGTTTAAACATTTTCAATAAAGAAAAACAATCCATTCAGACTTGCTTTATGATTCATAGTAATTGCAAATAGAAGCAGTTAATATAATTGTCCAGCTGAGACCAGCAGGCTGGGAACATGCAGCAGTGAGATGTACAATCAGGGAAGGTTGGGAGGGAATTTAAGTGCAGGTTAAGCAAATGCATTACTTTAATAACACACAGAGACAGCCCTTGTAGTTATAAAGAGGATAAAATAAATATTGTACCAGAAATCTACAGAATGGGAGGTTTTATCACCAAGAACTGCCCGCTCGCTATTTACTTTCAATTTAGATTTTTAAAAAGCTGCACTTGCCATGTTTTTTATGTATGGAAGACAATGACTTGAATTGATAAATGACCTTATTTCTCCATAAGTTTTATAAGGGAGCCTCAGTTTCTCAAAGAAAAATGATCGCCTCCCAGCAGTCATCCTGGAGACAGAAAAAGGCTTTTTTTCCCTCTTTTTATTTTTTATTTTAGAAAGGGAGGACTATAATTCAAAGAGGAGATGGAGCTCCTGCTCCTCTCTGCCTTGGAGGTGGGCCAACCCCTTTGACTTCTCCAAATCACAGAGGCAAGGGACCTGGTTTCTCTGCAGTGGTTCTGTGCCTGAATTTCAGCCCTTTCCTTACCCCACCTCGGGCGTGACCGTGCTGCTGCATCGTGGTCTGGGAGGGCAGCCCAGCTTTAGGGCACAGCTCTTGTGCATGACCCTACTTCAGCTTTCCCAATCCTGAGAATCAGAGTTTCCCCCCTTTTAAATAATTGACTTGGGCCGGTTCAGTGTGAAGCAAGTACAGAGGAGGGGGGGAAAGAAGAAGCTATTGAAAGACATCATCTTCATCATCATTTATCCAGCCTAACCAAACGCTGGCTCTCCAGAGAAGAGCTACAGTGCTTTATTAAAAGACATTTCTGAGGGCAACACATTAAATTAAAGTATCTTGTTCACAGACTTAACGACACATAAACAGCCAAACAAAACAGAACATTGGCTCATTAGAACCGTTTATAAAATATTAAGGGTCTTAAAAATTAACTATTCACAGGCACCTTTCTCTTAGTGATGGGGGAGAATGAGGATGTACAGGCTTGAAGGGCTACCTGCAACACAGGAAAAGAAATATTGTTGTCAAACTCCTTCTGCCTGGTGGCCTCTGTTATTCTGGGGCTGATGGATCAATGCAATGGATGAGTCCTGGGGTGGCAGAGCCTGGGTGTTGTCACCTCTGCAGCCAGTTGAATATTCCAGCATCCCCCATCCAGGTGATGGGTTAAAAAATGCAGGGCAAGAAATACAAAAAATACCAATCCCCCTCAAAAAAACCCCACCCAAACCCAAACGAACAACATCTCTTTCAGGGCCCCCAGGACCGCCCATGACACCCCACGGGTGCAGGTAAACACGCCTGTATCCAGAGGGATTCGTACCAGGAGGAGGAGACAGGGAATGTAATTTTAAAGTCACAGAATTTAGCATAAGACGGTAATGGGATTGCAGTGGCTTTCCAGTAAATGTCATTGCTGTAATTAGGAGAACAATTATTGTCAACCGGCAGAATTGTCCCCTATCTGTCATTTCAGCAGGAGCAGCCAGAGCCACAATTAAGACCCGCACGGGCGGGTCGCCGGTTCAAACCCCGCTAAATGGGATCGGCGCGGGCAGAGCAGCGCCCGCCGCCAGCCGGGGGTGCCGGGGACGGGGATTTCGGGGCTCCCTCCCCACAGCTCCTGCCCCTCCCCCTCCTCTCGGGAGGGTGCTGTAGGCAGAGACTTTATTTACTACGGCACCAGCCCGATGTCCTGGGCTTGCACAGGGAAGAGACTTTTAGCAACTGCTTAACTCAGAAAAGAATAATGTGCTGAACTGATTTACAAATTTAAGAGCTGGAAGGCCAAACCTTCCTCCACCTAGAGCGGCAGGAAGCTGGAGCAGCTCCAGGGGGAGGAGGGTGCCCCAGAGATGAAGCCAGCCCAGGATCACGTACGGTATCTCCAGCTCCATCCCCCTCCACTCGTTTCCTCGGAGAGGAGGCTGCTCTGCGTGCCGCTGACAGCGCATCTGAAGTGCGGGGCACTGATGAGTAAAAAAGAAGTTCCTCGGAGGTTTGAAAAGGCGGGGGCTGCAGCCGTAGCCTGTTATTAACAGCATCCACATCCCCGGGGACCTCTGATCTCCAGCTCGAGCCCTGCCTTTCCCAGGACACAGCCCCACGCTCCCGGATCCCCCTCTCTCGCCGCACACCCGATGTGCAAGAGCTGCTGCTGAGCTGCAACTCAAACAGGGGCTCAGCAGGGCACAGCCCCTTCCCGACCCCGTCAGGGTGTCACCACCAGCCGAGCCAAAATCGGAACAGCCAGAAGTATCCTGCATCCAAATTTCCCAACCTGGGCAGAGAAGAGAATTCTGCATAAAAAGAGAAGGGGATGCAGCGGAGGGGAGGAATAGGGGGGCAATTATTCCACTGAAAGCATTTGCAGCATCCTTGCAGCTCGTTGTGATTAACCGTGGCCAGAGTGCTATTAGCAGCCTGGGATGATGATTAACAAGCTCTCCTAATAGCTGTTTTTAAACCTGCTTTAAAAAAAAAAAAAAAATAAGCTGGAGCAGAGCTGGAAGGGGGTGGGGAGACCGGGCGGTATCTCCAAGGAAACCAGAAACAAAATGGGCTTTGGCACATCGCAGAACCAGGCGGGTAATCAAAGATTACAACCAGTTTTAATTTAAGGTTAATTATTGTTTACTCTCTGGAGCCCGCCCCATCGGAAGGCAGCAGTCGGTCTGACCTTCAGCAGCTCGTGGAGGGGCCCTCCAGCTCCTTCCCCCTGGAAAGACTTGCCAGCATCTCCCGGTGGGAGCGGGGATGGAGGGGGAGCTGTGAGAGGGAGGAATCGATGGAGGGGGATGGTCAAAGGAAGCCGAGATGGAGGCATTCGACGGGTGGATCCTGCCCCAGCTGCGGGCTGAAAAGCTTCATTCAGCTTTATTTAACTGGTTGCCCCAACTGCAGACACGGTTAATTAATTTTGTACTCCTATTGATTTCCCATTTGGAGGAATCACAGTGGCATTTTCGCTCAAAGCCAGCCCCATTTTTATCACTGAAAATGCTGTGGAAAGGCGCCTTCCCCTGGTGAGACTTTCTGCCCCACGGAGGAGGAGACGAGGCTTTACCACGGTCAGGGCACGGGTGCTTGCCCAGGGCTGGGGCATCCTGCCTTGGGATGGAGCCGAGTGGCTGCGAGGATTTGGGGAACTTCTCTTGCCAAGGGCCAGGGCTGACCGGGCACCAGCACAGCCCCCAGCTCCTCTTGGAGCTTTTCACCAGGTGGACGACGTTGGCTCCATGCCCAGCCCGGACAGGCTGCCCGTGGATGGAGGTGGCTCAGCACCCCGTGTTCTCCTTTCCCCCTCCTTAGCCCCCAAGGATGCCTGGGAGTCCAACTCAGCCAGGGAACCCCAACTCTACAGAACACTCCTCCTGCTCCAATTCCACCTTGCGCTTCCCCAGGCTGGGTCCACCCTGCTTTTAAACACCAAGGCAGACAGCAAAGGTGGGACATTTCTCAAAGTCTATCCTGGAAGATACTTTTTACCCCGAACCTCTGTTTTGAAACTGCCCTGACAGCGCTGCTGAGGAATGGCAGCTGAGATTAAGGATGGTGACAACTCCCCCGAGCTCTCCTCCCTTTGCTGGGAGACAGACGTATTTAATTATGATAGAAAGGAGATCCTGGTGCGTGCTGCAAATACTTAAGGTGATTTGAAGCGTGAAGCCGCATAAGGTTTGCAAGATTTGAGGTTTCCAATCTGCTTGGGCTTGTTTAGACTGTTTCTGCTGTTTATTCCCTCTGTATTTTTACATGTTCTCAAGCACATGTGGACTTCAGGACACAAGTCTGAAGAAAACAGTGCAGAAAGGTTTTGATAACTTAATTTTCTGTGTGATGCCATCACTGGGGGCATGGGGTTGGATGAGGAGGAGATGGGCACCAAAGGAGGCATCTCCAGGAGCAGTTTCAGTCCCTCTCTTCAGGATTCCTCTTTCTTGTGATGGTCACTTTGCTGATCCCTTTGCTTTGGCCTTGCAAGGATTTGTGAAGGGCTTTGTAACCAGCTGTGCACAGCAGACAGGAGGTGGGGAGGGTTTCCCCACCGTGCTGATCCCTTGGGGTGAACCCAGCTGTTGTCCTTTCCCTGCACCAAAATTTAGGATTGACAGAGTGGCACCAGCAGGAGCAGCAAGGACACCAATGGTCCTCGCAGTGCAACGCACCCGAAACGGACGAGGGGGTGCAGCGAAACCTCTGCTGGTCCTGCGTCCCGAGGCACGGAGACACAAAGAAAGGGGCTCAGAAGTCAGAATGGACCTTGGTCAGTTTGCTGTGCCCTGACCCAGCCGGCTGACCTGGACCCTGGAGAGGGACGGCTGGTTTGGGATCTCCACGAGCAAACAGTGAGATGTGAAGACCCACCAGAAGGCACATCCTGGAAGTCAATCAACCTTTGACTGATGATCTTCTGTTCTACAACCCAGCAGGTTCACATGTGGATCCCAGAGATCGAGGGCTGGTTTGGGACCAGCCAATGTTGTGTCCTTTTGCTTCTGATCCCGGCAGGAACTGACCGATAGCAGATTCCAGAGCTCGATAAGAACAGCTTTAAATCCTGCCTGGCTGGGAACAATTGCAGGCATTTGGAGAAAATGAAACAAATGGCTTTCCAGGGTTAATATTTACCTGGGAGATCAAATGATTAAACTATAATCTGCTCAGAACTTTTCTTCTAAGTTGCCTTTGAAAATATTTATTGCATTTCCTTTCTGCAGCATGACTATCCCTGCAGCAACTCCGATGTCCTCCCATCCCAAGGAGACCCGCCCAGTGCCACCAGAGAACTTCAAACCAGGACAGCAAAGTATCCCCACACTGCCCCATTTGCCCCCAACAGCGAGGCCTTGGCTCCTTTGCCATCAGAGGATGCTCTGGAGCAGTGTGTGTCACCACGAGGGGCTTGGAGAAATCACCCTCCACTGTCACAGTGGGGCGGGAGGACCCCAGGTGGCCTCACGGAGGCCTTTCCCTAAAAGCTGCCCAAAATTTCCAGGCAAACAAGAAGCCTTCATGCACATAAACACCAGATTTGGGCCGGACCAAACACCTAAAACTTGTGGCTATAACTGTCCCATGCTGCATGATGTGCCCAGGTGCATCCCTGTCCTGAGCTCCTCCTGTGGCCAGGGTCAAGGGGTCCCGCAGGGGTGGACGTGCACTGGCACAGTCCCAAGGGACACCCCCTGGTGTCACCGGGCAGAAGCAGCTCCTCAGCAGGTCCCGAGGGGAAGCAGGCTGTGGGGAGCGATGTGAGAAGGGTGCCTTGCGTTTGGTGGCGTGGAGGATTTGTTTGTTTGGGGATTTGAGCAGCAGTTTTGCATCCCTGGTTGCCATGGCAGCACAGGCACTGCCTCGAGCGAGGCCAGCACTGGGCCCAGCCGCTGCCAAAGGCAGCCCCAAAACTGCAGCGAGACCCTGAGCAGGGCAAGGAGCAAACCCGGGGCCCTGGGCCAGGCTCGGGCCCTGCCTGGGCACAGGGACACGCCATCCCCACCCAGGAGCTCCTCGGCCACTGCTCTGCACGAGCTCCTCGGCCATTGCTTCCAGTGAGGATGTCTTTGGTCATTGTTTTCCAGAACGTTCTTGGCCATCCCTTTCCAGCATGTCCCTGGCCGTGGCTTTCTGCCGGACCCAGCTGCCTCCCCTGTGCTGCTCCACAGCCAGACCCAGCACTTCTGACACCAGTTAACAGCAGCACTTATGGAAAATCCTCCCTTTCCCGCTCCCACCTGGCTGACACACGCCAAGGAGGCCACCCTGGCACCACCTTTTCTCAGTCCCAGCTTCACAACAGCATTAAGGGGCCGTTCCCTCTGCTGCCCATGCACAGCAGCGAGGGATGCAGGAGCCCAAACTTTACACCTTCAGCACGTTTCCTGGCTGCTGTTTCCCTCATCACAGCTCCCAGTGCCTCTGTTCCCATCCCAAATCCATGCTGTCCTTCTCCGTGCTGCGTTGAGTGCTTCTCTTCACTGTCCTGTTTGTCTCCTCTCCACGGTGTAATTTTATCTTGTTAGAGAGGCGCTGGGCAGTGCTTACTTTGTTTTACTTTTGTGGTGCTTTTAATTCTAAATTCTCTTCATCTGGGCAGCACTTTATCAGCCACGGGAAGCTGAAGGAAGCTATCTTTCATCCTTATCAAAATTCCTCTCCTTTCATTATCTCCAGTGCTGCTATGAAGCATCAAAAGGGCATCTTTGTTCTTGCAATCTAATGTAATTCCAAATACAGCAATTCAAGCCTTTTGAGAAAGTTATGGATGCAAACACACATCCATGACCACCCCTCACTCCCCCAGCAGTGCTCCCGCCGGAGCCCCACGGCTGTTTTGGGGCTGCCCAGTTCTAAGGGATGCAAGGTGAAGGAAAAGGACACTTTTAGGGCTGAAGATGAAGCACAGGGATCAGTCAGTGTTGGTCTTGTGCATCTCTGGTCTTGATGTCACTCCGTGGGTGTGAGGATGGCCCAGGGTGGCACAGGCACCCACCTTCCCCTTCCACGCCCCTCCAGCCCCTCTGTCCCCACCACCACTCCAGCCTGACCCCTCCTCCAGCTCACCCACGTTTCACACACAACCAGGTGTGAAGGTGGAAAAGCTTTTTAGAGCTCCTGAAATTAAAGAACATGAGGGGGCTTCGATAGGTTTTGGAATAAATTGCCCATGAAAGTGCTGGGGAAAACCTGTCTAGGGAAAAAAAGAGAGAAAGAGGGCGAGATAATGATACATCTAGGAAGTAGGGAAGAGGAGAGATCGGGAAGCGACTGGCTGATTGTTCCATAAGCACCTCTTAAAAGCAAACACAATAGACATGAGCAGTTTTTTAAATGACAGACAATACAATGGGAGATAATATATTTAAAACCCATATCAGTTGTTAACAGACCATAAAAACGCCGGTACATTAATCTGTGCTGTCTGTCATAGACTCATGAAGCAGCTGTATTATTTTATAGTATCATTCCTGCGGGCTTCTCTGACACTTCCACAAATACATCTCAATTTATTTGGGTAAGAACAAATAGAAATATTGAATTCTTCTTACTCTCCTTCTGCTGCTCTTTTATTCTGCCCCCCTGCCCCCAGCCCCAACAACTTGTAGAAGATACTTGGTGCAGCTCTGACAGTGAATTTGGTCAGCTAAAATTATTGCTTTAGGAGAAATGCTCTGCAGACCCATGGCCATCCCACAAACCCGCTGGAGATGCTCCCAACCCTTCCCCGCTCCCTGGCACAGCCCAGGAGCGAGGGGAGCTCTGGCCCCCACACCACCACAAGCAAATGTTTAACATTAATTATTCCAGGCACTGACACGTGGTCGGTTCAAAGCTCGATACAGGCTTTGGTGTGGGCCCTTCAAAGAAGAGGCATTTCTGGTTTGGATCCCACGGGACGCTGGAGAGGAGCAGCTTAAGAAGCTGCAAAGTGCTCGGCGAGTGTCTAATGAGGGTGGAAGGAGGGCAGGAGCCAGCCTGGGGACAGGGGCTGCAAAGGGCTGGTGCTGGGGGAGCTGGGGTGGCTCTTTTAGTATTGAACCCAGAGCTTTGATCTCCCGTAAGATGCGAGCTGAGCTCTGGTGCCACCTGCAAGGGCGGTGTCTCTGTGCCCCTCCCTGCTCAGCCTGAACCCCAAACTCAGTGCCAGGAGTGCGGGCAGCGTGGGGTGCTCCCAGGAAATCTGGGGGCCACTCCAGTAGCAGCAAAAGGAGGACAAATCTCTGCATTGGCAGAGAAGGAAAGCGCCCGCCCAGCAGCTCCCACAGGTGAGCAGCTACCTGGGAACTCTTCACCTCCCCTTTGGATATGGCCCCATCAGGAGATCAATGGTCAGATCTCCATCACTGCCCTGGGAGAGGGAAAATCTGCAAACAGATGGCTTGTACAGAGATGAGAAAACAAAATTATTATTATTATTATTATCATCATCATCATCATCATCATCATCCTCATCCTCTTTCTCCTGCAGCTACTCACCCAAAGCAGAGCTGGATTCCAGCCCTTTCTCTGCCCCACAGGAGGAGGAACACACCTGGTAAAGGATTGCCATTCACCCTGCCAAGCCAGCACAATACCTTCCCTCTGATCAGAAAAAATATACAAATAAACATCTGTCATCCCCACATAACCTGTTGGGCCGTCAGCTGAAACAGGGCTGCTGTCCCTCTAGGTTTGATTCCCAGCCCAACCCCGGCCCTGCTATTCCAGCTCGTGCGCTCTCACTCAGCTGCAATTTCCCGCGCTGGAAGCTGCGAATCCTGCGGCACTGTCAGGATATCATTAACCTTTGCTTCGGATTTAAATGGTCTCTTCCTGTCAGTGCAGAGCTGCGCAGTCGTTTGCTCCCAGCCTCCTTCCCTCCTGCGGGATTGGGGCCGCTCTTGCTCGGTCTCAGCGCGACGTGGAGCTCGGCCATGGCCACACCTGTGCACAGCCACACCTGGACACAGCCATGGCCACACCTGTACAGGGTGCCCAGAGCAGCTGTGGCTGCCCCTGGATCCCTGGCAGTGCCCAAGGCCAGGCTGGACGGGGCTTGGAGCAGCCTGGGACAGTGGAAGGTGTCCCTGCCCATGGCAGGGGTGGCACTGGATGGGCTTTAATGTCTCTTCCAACACAAACCAGTCTGGGATTCTGTGATAGTCATGGATAAATTGCAGCCTGGGAGTTGCTCTGCAGGCTCCTGGACAGGTTTAACCCTCCTATTAAAAAAAAAAAAAAAAAAAGAAAGAAGAAAATAAATAAAAACTAGAAAAGCAGAACGCAGCTGAGATCAGGTTGTGGGGAAGCAGCACAGATCAAATCTCACTCTGGAGGGCTGGGAGCACTGAGATCTTCACGGATTATTGAAGAGACATGGCTGGGCTGGCCCAAATCGCCTTTGCCATGGTCAGGAGAAGCCAAACACGTTTTGGGGCAGAAATTGGCATTTGGGTGGTGGAGTTATAGATCTCTGCCCTGCCAAGGCACTGCTCTCCACTGAGACCCAGCGCCACATGAATGTTAAATCATCTACAAATATACAAATATAATGAGGAGCGGGGAAGGGCGGGGGGAAGTGGAGCTGTCGAATCTGGGCCGGGAGCCAGGCGCTTCCATCCATCCTGCGCCGCTCCCGCGAGGCAGCGGCAGCTCCCCGAGCTCCCGTGACGGGCACAGAGACTCGGGGCTTGCTTCGGAGCAAGGAAACAAGATTTTCTTCTTCCTTATTAATTTTTATTTTCCTCCCAGCAAGGGAATTTTCTTCTCCCAGATCTCACATCCCAGTCCAGAGCCAAGCATTTAACACAGATTAATGGGAACTGGAGGTTTTGCAAAGGTTGGGGAGCCAGGAGAGGGGAAAGGGCAGTGCTGGGTGAGAATTTCTGTAATATCAGGTATTTCTGTCATTTAGGAATGGTTCCTGTCTTTCACCCTGTTTTGTACATGAATTTGTTCCCAACTCAAGCTGGACGAATGGGAATTTTTTATTTTAAGCACCAGAAAGGAAGTTCTGATCATTTCAGACTAGTTTTGTCCATCAAAACCAAATGTGCAAATCAGGAAACAGGCACGAATCAGGTCTGTCCAGCAGAAAATTCAATGTTTACCTTGAAAAAACATGAAACAATGAAAACATGGTTGCAGGTCCCTTCCAGCGATGTGAGTCCGGGAGCAGCCGCTCGCCCCGGGGCTTGTGGCAGATGGGCTGGACCCAGTCCTTTGTTCTGGACAGAGCACAGGGCAGCAGGATGGGGATGCAGAGCCTTTAGCCCTATTTTAGCCCCATTTTGGCTCTCTTTGGCCCCGTTTTAGCCCTGTTTCGGCCCTGGCCAGAGGGGATGCTCGGGGTGGGTGGTGCTGCTCAGCAGTGTGCCCCAGCCCTCCCACCCACGTGTGCAGGACTCTCCCCGCGGTGCCATCCTCCCAGATCGTTAGAAGAAAACAATTACTATGCAAATCTTAATGAATCAAGGCCACAACCCACAACCGGGAACATAAATATCAAAGTGCAGCCTTCGATTGAAGGCAGAGGAAGAACTGTAATTAATTCCATCACGAACCAAGAGCCAGGCTGAGGCTCGCCGTGGGGAGGACAGGTGTGGGTGTGCCCATGCCCAGCCCCAAACTGGGGTGCTGGACCCCATCCCATCCGGGCAGTGCCCCCCCAGGGGACACAGCTCCCTGTATTTGGATCTTGGCTTCCAGTTCAGAATTAAAAGGTTATTTGAGACTTTGCCAATTGCTTTTAATCTGGTGATGAAAGACGATGATAAATCTTAAGAGACCCAAATTAATAGAGAGGAAATTGATTTTGTAACGTGTGGACTTGTTTTATTAGACTCCTGCAGGCTGGATGAGGTTGGGAAGGCAGCGCTGTTGGGCTGGGGAAGGGCTCTGGCACAGCTTTGCCGGCCCCGTCCGTGCAGGCAGCACCGCATCCCGCACAGGCACCGCCTCCCACCCACCTCACATGGATCCAGGCAAACCAAACCCATCTCCTGCTCTTGCCCCCACAACAACCCCCCAGCCTTGCCGTGGTGGGGTGGGGGTGACCACGCGGGTGCCCAGATCCCTCCCCAGCACTGCCTCATTCCATTTTCCCATTTAAAGGCTGCATATCCTGATTCTTCTCGCCCCTCCCCAAATTCCCCCCAAACCTGGAGCGTGACCTTTGAGCTGTGAAGATCTCAATTGCTGCAGTGACAGCCTTGCAATTAAGGGAGTCAGCAGCCAAAGGACCGGGCGCGTCTGCTTATTAATTATAATGACGTGGTATCGTTCATTAAGAGCTGGAATGCATCTATCAGGCGAGAGGTGGAGTGCCATGAGGCATTAGGGCTCAGTTTCGTTTTGGGAGATGGCAGAGGAGCCCAGGAATTAGGAATGACTCTGTGTATTGGGCAGGAAGGAGACGAACGGCCGGAGCTCCGGGCGCGAGAGGGAGCGGGACTGAGATCGGTGGCGCACGCTCCCGGGGAGCAAATGGACGTACATATCATTATTGCAATATAATTTGAGCAAAGCATTTTCCTAGGATCTAGAGCATTTGCTATAGTTAATTGAGATCCCCAAGTTCAGTGCCTTTCATTATCGCAGAGCTCTGGAGCGGAATACTCTCAGCTAATGATCAGAGCAAGATGGAAAGGGCATTTACCGGGGCTGCATAACGCGGCTGCGAGGGGGAGAGTGTCAACAAACACACACCCGCTCCTGTGCCTGGTGCTGCAAACCTGGAGTGAGCTGGGAGAGCCTTCCCGGGGTGCAGGTAAAGCTGCAGCTCGGCTTGGTGACTCAAGGGCTTGCATGGAGAAGCTTCACGTGTGCCAGTTCCCAGGGTGGCTGAGCACCACGGCCTTGCCAGCAGGGCTTTGCTCTCCAGGCCTGTGTTTCAGGGTGCTGCATCCCCGTCCACCTTCCTGGGAAGGAGCGGGACTGTACCTCCAGTAGCCCTGTGGAGCCTCAAGGGACAGCAGGACCTTCCCTGCCTTCTCTTCCAGCTGCCCTTTCCAATGCACAACCACGCTGCTTCCCAAGCAGCAGCTTCTCTCTGCCTTTTTCCATCCCAAACTAATCTAAACTAACCACAGGAGCAGTTATCCTAATAACCTCCACCCTGCTGGAGAAATAATTGCTGCAAGTCCAGAAATAAATGTTAAAAAAGTAATAACAGAGCTCAGTAACTGACTGAACTTGTGGGATTGGGGCCCAGGGAGGGCGGCAGCAGCAGCTCCGGTTCCGCGTGTCACCGTCCCTGCCTGAAACCCACCATTCTAAAAGATCGTCCACTCCATCCCCTTGCCCCAGACAAGGTTGCTCCAAGCCCTGTCCAGCCTGGCCTTGGACACTTAGAGAACTCACAGTCACTCATTGAAACAGATTAATTTCATCCTTTTCCAAGGGCTGGGCACAGCACCCCGGGTCAGGACATCCTCGCGTCGAGGAGGAAGAC
This sequence comes from Oriolus oriolus, assembly GCA_013400235.1. Lineage (NCBI taxonomy): Eukaryota > Metazoa > Chordata > Aves > Passeriformes > Corvidae > Oriolus > Oriolus oriolus. The sequence continues at coordinate 217,459 of VXBT01009056.1, forward strand.
CCACCCGGACCCTGCTGGGGGGCAGCCGAGTCCTGCCCCTGCCAGGACACACCAAGCCCTGGCTCAGGGGTCGTGTTCATGCCCCTGGCATGTTTTTCACACCAAGTCCCACATTTATGCCCATGAACTGACCCTGCACGTGGGGGATCAGCAAAGCACCGAGCAGAGGCTTGGCTAGTGCCGCCGGAGCGGTGGTGCAGCCACAGCCCTCAGCCCCAGCCCCACCAGACGCACAGGGGACGCTTTGTCACCAATCAGGCTGCAAAACCTTCACACGTCAGGGGCCTGGGGGGTCTCCCCCGCCGCCCAAAAAGAGTCTCCCCAGGGAAATACGAGCCCTCAATCATTCTGGCGTGTGCACCTCGGCGCCTGTCATCCGTCCCACTCCACCTGTGCACAGCAGGCTTCGCTTTTCATTAGAAATAAAAATAACCCTTGTCAGAAGGTGTTGTGGGTTTTTTCCGCGGTTGAACGCGGAGACGGCAGATGAGTGTCGGCTGAGCCGGGGCCCCCTGGCAAGGCTGGAAGCTGGAGAATTTCTCTGGAGTTTTTCTAGGTTTAGCGAGGCGGAAAATAGACAAGGAGAACACAAAAGCAAAGGCCGTCACTCAGGGTAACTTTATCTCGAATTAATCCTGCCAAAACGTGGCAGCGAGGGAAGGGCTGGGAGAGGAAGGGAAAAATAAAATCAAATGTAATATGGAGGAAGTTCTAAACAAAAGGTGGTTTTTTCCCATGGCCAGGCTGCAGCAGCTCCAGCCCTCTGACACAGCTCCTCGGGTGCCAGAGTTTGGATTTTTTCCAACCCGCTCAGCATGAGGCCAGGGTGGTGCCCAGCACATCACAGCACCCGTGAGCAAGGGATGCAACGGCCAGTTCAGGGCTTTCACCAGCAAGAACAGAGTTCCAGCTTCTATTTAGAACCGAGAGTTGGGTGGGGTGGAGGATCAGCCCCAAAATGCAGGTGCTATGGAAGGCTGGATGGTGCTGGGGGATGAGGGGTGACAGCACCCACAGCCTGGGAGGTGTGAGAGAGACCCTGCAGGGACACGGAGCTGGGATTTACACGGGAGTTTGGGATACGCAGAGGACCCAATCTTACTTCTCCTCCCTGTGCCATTCTGCTCTTGGGGAATTTTTAGTTTAAAACTGCCCAAGAGAAATATCACTGGATGCTTTGGCACCAGGTTCCACCCTGGGGATCTCCTGCTCCTCTCCTCCTTTTACCATCACTCTACTTTCCACCAACGCTTTTATTTTATTTATTTCCCCTCTCAGATTTTTCCAGGCACCTTCACACGGTTGCTATAGCACCTCCTGTGCCAGAAATGTCCTCCTTGCCCATAAATCTGAGTGATTTCAACCCAAAGGAGTTTGGGGGCTGCTCAGGTGGGGCAGCCCGGGGCCACCCAGCCACTGGCTTCGGGGTGCAGTTTGTAGTTCTGGTGCCATCATCCCCCTCTCCCTGGTTCCTATTTCTAGCTAAATAGTTTCTCGCTGGGAAAAAACCTCCTGATTGCTGGAAAATAAAAACCACACATCTGCCTGGGGTTAGCAAGGTGTTATTTTAAGGCAGATCTATTTTAAGGTGGTGCCGGTGCTGGGGGAAGTGAAGCAGAGGACGTGTGTTTACATGGGGAGCTGGGGGGGATCTGTGCCGTTGTCACTCACAAACACCTTGTTTCCGGATTTGTTATCCCTGACCCCCCCCCATCAGTGTTGGGAACAGCGCTGAGAGCTCTCCCTGCTCCTTCCCAGTGAGCAAACTGGGACCAGTGTGAGAGCTGTGCTGGGCAGTGGGCGCGGAGCGAGGGGCGGCTCAGCCCCGAGCTGCAGCTCTGCCTGTGCCTGTGCGACACCGCTGCCGGTGACATCCTCGCCGGGGCCAGGAGGGAAGCGGGCGGCGAATGCCACGGTCATTATCAGTCAGCACCAGGGAAGAAGAGAACTGCAGAACAGACCCCACCAAAACCCCTTCCAGTTCTTATTTCCTTCCTTCTTAGCCCGATTTCCCAGGACATTTAAGCCTATCCGGGGTGGGGGGGTGACGCAGGGTGCAAAGGGCAGCACCTGCATGTCCCCGCTGCCACCACGCCCCTGGCAGGACAGCGAGGGGCAGAGCGGTGCAGGGACACATCTGGCAGGCGTGGGGAGGCTCAGCCCTAACACATCTGGACAGATGAGCGTGCTCTGACCGAGCTCGTCAGGCAGGGAGCAGGCAGGGCCTCTGCAGCATTAACCCCGCAGGTGCTGCGTGAGGAGCAGCTCAGCTGGGGAAGAAACAGCACATCCAGGCACGGCTCTGCTCTGGCTCCCCACACCCCGGAGATGAGCCGGGCTGAGCACCCATCTCCCTGCACACCCTGCGCCTCTGGCAGTGGGTTACGGTCACGCCCCAGGGAACACTAAAAGCCACGCAGGTGAAATGGACAAATGGACACCGTGCCTTCGGAGCTGCTCCAAGAGAGTCTGGCACGTCCATAGGAAAATCAGCCAAGCCATTTGGCCAGCATCCAGGTGGCAACTTGCAGCTGGAAAGGGGCTCAAAACCCGAAAGATTTACTGCCACCCTGCACTCTGAAACCCTTTTACATGATTAGAGCCATGGCCACAGGCCGGGTGTTGGGGAGCAGCAGGACTGCTTGTACCCAGCGTGCAGCCATGGAGCATCCACAACCCATTCCAGAGAAAGGGGAAAACGGACTGAAACCCCTGTAGGTGTCTGGAGGCTCCTGTACAGCAGCGAGAGCATCCTGTGAGCTTACGACAGCATCCAGGTGTGACTGGCACCACCTGAGGGATGGTGGGAGTAGAGGGAGAACATCCCTGTGTCAGGGGGAGCCTGTGTGCCTGGGACTGGCACCTGCTGGCTGCTGGGAGCACACCCAGCACAGCCCCACGTCAGGGTGCTCCCAGGCACCGTGGCTCCGTGGCACCACAGGAACAAACCTGTGTCATGCACAGCGTGCCCGAGGGCCAGGGCTGCCGTGTCCCAGTGATCCCATGGAGATGTTTCCTCTGAGGTTATCTACAGGTCACTTCCCAGCGCTAGCAGAGAAGAAAGACAATTTTTCTCCTGCCCAGTGACCAGGCTGAACTTCCCAAGCTGTTCGAGCGCCTGTGCGTGAAAACTTCAGCTCATTAATTAAGCCCAGAAAATTAGAAACTGGCCTAAATATAGCAGCCCAATGAGACTGAAAAACGAAAGGAAAACATTCTTCCAACTGCCTCGCCCGCCCACCCGCCTGCGCTGGCAGGGAAATAAAAGACAGAAATTCCCTTTTAAACTCTGCTTCCCCTGTGCACGAGCAAAGCGTCGGGACCCACGCGGGGGAGAAATTCAATTAGAAAAAGAGCTGTTTGCAAAGAGGTTGGTCCCATCTCCCATCCTGCAGGTCTCTGGGACACGGAAACTTCCTCCAGGATGGGGAAACCTTCACTTCACTGTTCACTTCACTGGTTCCATGGGCTTATGGTGGGAGCAGCTGGGAGTAGCCAGATCTCTGGGGGCTTCTTAGGCTGACATGGAGCCAAATCTCCTGCAGCTTCCCACCAGCTTCTTGTCTGGGAGAGGACAACAGGAAAAGAGGAAGGAAAGAAGGAAGGAAGGAAGGAAGGAAGGAAGGAAGGAAGGAAGGAATATAAATTTATCTCTTCCTCCCTGAGGGCTGGCAGAGCATTAAGACCTCATTTGTTTGGCACAGGGATCACAGAGTCCCATCTGGCACATCTCATTCAGCCTTAGTAGACTGTTTCCTATTTTATATTCTGGATAATTTAACCCACTTCAAACAAAAGCTTCTCTCCCTGCCCCAAGCACAGCAATTCCCCACCACACTCTCACACTCCAACAGGCCACAGACCTGCAAACAGGCGTCCTGAGGATCAGATCTGGATTTTTTTTACCCATAGGATCATGTCACAGATCCTACAGGACAGGTTCACACACACCTTTCCTCTGGATGGACTTTTCCCTAACAAGGCCCCAGCTTCATCGGGGAGCTTTGCTGGACCAAAGGCACTGGAGGCGGTGATGGTGGAGCATCGTTTGCTCGGGCCCACAGTCTCAGCCAGCTGCCACCTCCTGGGAGGTGACATTACTCTGCCCTCGGTGCCTGAGCCTGGCCTCGCACACCCCGGTGACGGCAGAGCCAGCAGAGCAGCCAGGGTGGAGAGCCGCAGGCAGGCTCCCCCCTCCCGGGATACAGGCTGCTGTGCTAATGAGGGCTGGGTAAACACCAGGCATCCATCGGCCACGACTCCCCGGCCGAGGAAAGCAGGGTGGTGGGTTAATGACAGCCCCGGGGCTGGGTCTGCAGCCGCAGCTCGAGGAGAGCGCAGAGCGAGCCCCTCCGTCCCCGCGGCTCCCCCGGCCCGGCAGCCCCGAGCTGGGTCCGGCCGAGCCGCGATCTTCTGCCACGGCCCTTTGGAACTGACGAGCCCTTTTCTCTTCTGCTTCCTCCCCTTTTGGCTTCCAGGGCCCATGAGGACAAAACCAAGAGTGGTGACGAGCTGAGTGACACCCATGAACACGGCAGGGGGGTCTGAGCAGCGGGGCTGGAGTGAGTCAGCTCCTGGTGACAGCAGCACCTGAGTGTCTCAATTAGCAGCAGCTCCCGAAGAAGGTGAAATGACTAATGACTGATCTCCCCACACTGTTCCAACCAGTTTTGTTCTCATTTCATTCAGACAAAAAGCCTCTGCTGCCAGCTCCGGCTGGGGAGGAGCGAGGATAATGAGGAGTGAGCGCAATTCCCGCAGCAGCAGGAATGGGGGTGGCTCCTGCTCCTGCTGAGCTGCCCAAAGGGGTGGGATTTTGGTGGCAGCTCCGTGGGATGACCAGGTTGGACGGGGTTTGGTGCAGCCTGGCATAGTGGAAGGTGTCTCTGCCCATGGCAGGGGGTTGGAACGAGATGATCTTTAGGGTCACTTCCAACTCAAACCATCCTGTGATTCTGGAACCCTGAGTACAGGGGAGGTGGAATGGGGCCGCTGGAGCTCAGCAGGACCTTGGGGTGCAGAGGAAAAAGGGATTTAGGACTGATTTGGCTCAGTCCTGCAGGGATCCTTCTGTGTTGAGCTGGGGAAAGTGAGCGTGGCTTGGGAACAAGCCCAAGGGAGGCAAGAAGGTGAGGATAAAGCACCGGGTCCAGCTGGTGGTTGGGAAGTCCCCCTGGGAGCTCCCCCACCGTGCTGTGGCTCCTCATCAGCTCTGGCTGATGGTGGGGAAAGCCAAACCCCGGCGTGGGGGAGTTTGGACCTTCCATATGGAGAGGGTTACATCTGCGGCGAGGCTGTTCGCAGCATCCCACACAGCTTTTCCTTATTTAGCCCAATCCATATTTATCCCACAGTCTCCTCTCCCCACACCAAAACCGATCTCAATCCAGCTACCACGGCACAGAGGGTGAACTGCAGCCCCACGGAGCAGCCGGGCTGGGAACATCCCTGCTGGAAATGAACCGGAGGGGAAGCAGCTGCTGGGTTATTTCCCCAGCAGAGCAACTCCTGTGTGTAACAAGTCACTACCAGCACTGGGCATGAGGATGCTGCTGCCTTGATCCACAGCACCCACGTTTGCACCCAGCCAGGCTGGAAACCAAAGAGCTGCTTTAGGCTTGGAAGCTCAAAAGATTCATCAAGGTTTTATAGCTTTTGCTCTGCAGTTATGAAACGGTGACCACAAGCCAAATACCTCTGTCCTTTACCTTCCCGCAACACCGATGACTTTGGTGCAATGGAGAGCAAACCTCAGCCTGTCATTTGTCACTGCACAGACAGAATTCAGCCCATAATGTTCTTGATAAAGCAAAGCACCAATGACACAGCTGAAAAACATCAGCGGAGCAAAGAGCGGAGAAAACGTCCCTGGGCTTCCATATGGCATTGCTCCATCTTGGATCGCGTTATTATTATATTTCATCCAGCTTTAGCTGCTTTCTGTGTTATCTGACGCGGGGAAAATGTTGATGGGAGGACTCCGGTGCAGACACTTGGATTTCTCTCCCACCGGTGCCTGCCACATTTGTATTCTCCCCAGGACTGCGCCGTTTTCAAAATGTTTTGTTAAGTTAATTTGTATCCGCAGCCACTTGTGAATTTTTCAGATTATTTGATCTGTAACTGAACTAACATGAAGAGTAACTATTGTTCCGCAGGAGCAGACGGTGCCAAAGCGTGTCTTACGTGTTTGACACGTGCCTGTCTTCTCACCCCGAGAGCAGTCCCCAGGCACCGGCAACGCTGCTGGAAACCAGTCCGGGGATAGCCCTGGATCCCTGCACTGCTCCAGCCCGAGCTGCTGCCCTGCAGACCCCTGGCACCGCCACCCTTGGAGGCATTTGCCCGCATTGCAAATGACCCCAGGTGGGTAACTGTGCCCCAAACGCGTTCCTGCAGCCAGGGAGCTTCCTCGCGTGTCTCACCGACCCGAGGTGTCGGGGCAGCGCCTGGCCAGGGCAGGTTGGCTGGAGCCGAGGCCGGGCTGGACGGGGCTTGGCACAGCCTGGGACAGTGGAAGGTGTCCCTGCCCACGGCAGGGGTGGAACTAGAGGGGCCTTAAGGTCTCTTCCAACCCAAACCATTCTGGATTCTAGGAGCCTCAGTGGGGTGCTGAGCCTCGCAGGGCACGCCCTGCCTCTGTCGGCTGAACACCAGGGGGGTTTCAGTTTTCCGTGCCAGCTTTGGCAACTCTGTTGAGTTTGGGCAGTGCCGGGGCCGGGGCCAGCGTGCAGCCCCGTGAGCTCCCTCCCCTGCCGTGCTCCTGCAGGAGCTCATTCCTCGCTGGTTTCCTGTGGGAAACAATGTTTTAAGGGCTTGGGAGCAAGGAGAGAGCACAACGCAGGAGCGAAACCTCCTGATGGTGAGCTCGGCTTTGCTCTTCCCGCTGCTCCTTCAGCCTCGCTCCGCTGGTACTGCTGCTGCGTGGGAGCCAGGATCCAGTGGGCTGACAGCAACGGAGAATTTCTCTGTAAGTTACATCAGGAGATGAGTTTCTGCCTCACAAACACTCCAGGCTCAGAAAGGGAAACATTTTTTGAAGTGGTTTCTCAGCTGCTGCTGAGACCTTCTCCCAGAGGTTATTGGTGAGGCAGGTCCTGGAAGTCAGGGCTTGGTCTGACCTGCCAGAATTTTCCGGTGAGCTGGAAGGAAATGGAGATTAAACAGGTACCTCCCCATGTGGCGTCTGCAGAAGCAGTGGCAGCAGCTCCCACCCTCGGCTCGGGGTCAGGGCACAGGATCCGGGCTCACGGATCGGCACCTGCCCGTTCAGCCGGGAACGAGCCGGCATCGATCGCGCTCTGTGCCTGGGCTTTAGCTGTTGTTCTGGCAGAATTAATTTAAGGACTGAATTCAAACGCCATCAAGGGGGAGATCAATAGCTTTTTTCACAGCCCACCAGTGACCGTGTCTGGGCACAGCGGCTGCAGCTCAGACTCACTCTTCACACAGCTTTTACATGGATTAAAACCCAGCAGAAACAAAAAAGGGTTGGAAAAGAAGTTGAGAGTAAAGTTGGCTCCAGCACAAACCCCAGGGGTCAAGGTCAAGCCCAAACCATTGATTCCCTTAGATGATGGGAGGTGTGTGTTGGATTTCCAGGATAACAATGTCAAAAAGTCTTCCTGCACTCTGCAGGACTCACAGAATGTGTCTGCAGGGGCTGGGTCACATCCCTGGCAAGGCATGGACGGGGCTTGGGGCAGCCTGGGATGGTGGAAGGTGTCCCTGCCCTTGGCAGGGCTGGGACAAGAGGAGGTTTAAGGTTCCTCCAACCCAAACCATTCCCTGATTCCACGACTATTTCACACTGCAGGAGCACTGCAGAAGCTTCTCTGCACCAACCACTGCCGGGCTGGTGAGAAGATGTTGTCATCTGCTTCAGCAGATTGACAAAAAAACCCAGACCAGGCAGGATTTGGGGCACATCTCCACAGGCTCCACGTGCACCTGAAAACTCACCCATTAGTCATGAGGCCGGGCAGGAATTGCGCATCCCTGCAGTCATTCACGGCTTTATGGCAAGTCATGAGATATTTGGTATTTTCCTTCGAGCAAACAAAAGCAGATGATTAAGGAAGAGGCGCAGCTTGCTCGCTTTCAGGAGGAAGACAGCTTGCAAAATGCAACTCTCAGAGCTTCAATAAAACTCCAGAAAGCAAATAAACAGCCTGGCTGAAAGGAGAACGCTCCCAGTTTCCTGAATTTTAAGCCAAAATTGGGATTTTGGGGGGAAGGATGGGGATTACCTCCTGCAAAACTGGCACCAGTGAAATGTCAGGAGAGCATGGATACTCAAATGCCAAGACAAATCCGTGTCACAACCCCAGCTTGACTTTTCAGCCTATATAGACACCAGAAGCTTCCAAAGCTTTAAATGGAAAACCACCTCCAAATGGGAAACCAAAAAGAAAGCAACTGAGTTGCATCTTTCTTCTAGTTTTATTTTACTTTTTTTGTTATTATTTTCATTTCCAAAGCCTTTTTTGCCTAAGGCAACGTGTTTATACAAATTGCCTCACTCTCACGAGAAAATAATAAAAAAATAGAACTATTTGCAGATGGAAAAATATTCTGTCAGAAATTTCCTGGCCACCTCTCCATTTCATGCCAACGCTCTGAAGGGCTATAAATGACTGTAGAGCAGCAAATTTGGCTACTGAGATTTTGAACCATGGTGTAGCAGCTCTCTATGCACAGGATTTAAAACCCCCCCCCCGCTTATTTTACACTTTTCTACACAAGTATCTCTCCACTATAAAATATACATGGAAACATCGATCGCTCTAGTGATCAAATATCTCCCTCTTCAAAAATACAGCCCATCCAGAAATGCAAGCATCCAAATTAAGAATGGGTTGGAGAATTGAATTGCAAATGAATCAATTCCTCCCTCCAAAAAATAATAAAAAAATAAATATCCAGTCAAGCAAGACCAGAATGGGCTGGTTAATAATTGATATTTACATTTCTCCCATGTCTGATCAAAGGATTTGATTGCATGACAAATGAGGAAATTACTGTAAAATATTATACATCCATTAAGAACACAGATGCAGCAGATAGGACGTGGAGCCCTGGTGGTGCAGTGTTTGCCACCGGGCCCTGCGGAAAGGGGCTGGGCTGATGGGGAAAGCGGATATTTCCTGGATGGGGAAGAGAATCAGTGATTGATCCCTGGTTTGTAGGAGCAGATGGGAAAAGGGTGTCCGGGGCAGGGCCTGGGACTCTCCCAGCAGATGAAAAGATGGGGCTGGACCCCGCAGCAGCGTGGTGGGCACCTTGTAGCTGGTCCTGGGGGTCCCTCTGGGCTCCTATGGATATCTGTGGGACTCTATGGACCTCTGTGGATCTCTAGGGCTCCAATCCTTGGAAAAGGCCTTTTCTCACAGAGGAAAATTATTTTAAGAAATCCAGGTGAAGGTTCCTGGTGCTGCCTCACGCCCTCCAGCTCGCGCAGCCCCTCTGCCCGCAGCGAGGGCAGCGCTGGGTGCTGGTGGCGTTTTCCTGGTGTACCTGGGAACACAGAGCAGCTTCAGTGCCCGTGATTCCTTTCCAAGGCCGCAGCAACAGCAGCTTCTTGGCTTTTGGCCCTTGTCACGCAGAAAAAACGAGCGAAAGCCCTGGAACGGCTCCTCTCAGCCCTGGGAAGAGAAATGATCCCATATTTCTACTGGATTTCCCAGGAACGGTTCAAACTCGGCTGACATTTGGTCAGTCTGAGGAGGCACCCAGGGGATCAGGGAAGTTTTGGAGCAGCAGATGGGGGAGCGGGCATTCGCCCTCGGAGCGAGAGCATCCGCCTGCTCCAACAGCGGTGTGCTCCCAGCATGCTCTGGAGCTCCAGAACAGGAAAATGAGGGGAAAATCATTCCTCCAATTGTTGCTGGGAATATATTAGACACGGGAAACATGAAGAATTTACGGAACATGGGGAATAAATTAAATATGGGAGATGGGATGAATATGGAGAATTTACTGAACCTTGAGGATATATTAAGGGGCTATAGTGGGTACGTTAAATGCGGTGACTGCGTTAAATGTGCCGGGAGGGGCTGCAAGGGCCCCCGAGCCCCCCGGCCCCGCGTCCCTCGCGCCGCCGCTCGCACGTGCGCGGGGCCTTTAAGGCGCGGCCACGCCCCAGCGGCTCCGCGGTGACGTCACGGCCCCCGCGCCCCCCGGCGGGGCGGGGAGGGGTCGGGGTGTCCCGCCCCGCGGTGACGTCACGCGGCGGCGGCTCGGGGAATGACATCACCTGTGCGAGTGGCCGGCGGGCGGGAGCTCGCGCCGCAGTGTCCCCGCGCCGCGGCCCCAGCGCAGCCGCCGGGCGGAGGCGGAGGGACAGCGGGGAGGCGGAGGCGGAGGAGGAGGAGGGCGGGGAGGGCGGCCGCGGCCCCTCGCAGCCCCTCCGCCGGCAGCATGGGAGCGGGCGGC
>VXBT01009056.1:228425-250284 GCA_013400235.1 Oriolus oriolus
GCGCCCCCCCGCTTTAGGACCCCCGGCTCCCCGCCGTGCTCTTCTCTCGCTGCCACCGCGCCCCCGCCCCGTCCCTCCGGCGCCTGCCGAGCGCGGTCCCGCCGGGTGCGGGGTGCGGCCCCGCGCGTGGCCGTGGGGGCTCCGGCATCACCCCCGCGCTCGGGGCTGCGCTCCCACGGAGCGGCACCGTGCGACCGCCCGTGCTGGGTGCTGCTCGGTGACATCGTCGGTGGTGGCTTCTCCACCTCCCGGCTCCGGGCGCGCTGGGATGCTCCGGTGGCGGAGCCGATGCCGCTCCCGGAGCAGCATCGCCGGGATGCGGGTGTCGGAGGAGCCATCGGAGCGTTCCTCTGTGCGATACCACATCCTGGGGACACGGCTGTGTCCCCCCGGGATGTTGCTTGCTTTCACCCCAGACACCGGGGGTGCCTTGTCCTCCCACCACCCCTGAGCCCGTCAGCAAGCGGGTTTTGCGCCGCTGTCATCGGCTGTGGGGTGGCTCAGTGATAGCAGTGAGGAAGGGACATGGGTCACCTCAAAACCACCCAAGTTCCCATGTGTGGTGGGACGTCTCCCCTGCGCTGTGGGAGCTGCACCAAATCTCACCCTTCTGAAAGGGAAATCGAGCTCTGGGGCTGGGGACAGCCCTGGAGTCACAGCGGGACACCCCTGGGGTGACAGCAGGTGGTGTTTTCCATCTGCCCTCGGGGATTTCAGCTGAAATCTCAAGCCCTGGGATCATCCCGCAGCAGGCAAGAGCTGGCCCCGGAGCCTCCGTGTCACCGAGCCAAAATTTGTCACGAGGAGGGTGAACCCCCCCACCCCTTCAATAAGAGCAATGATTAATAATGTTTGTGCTTCCCCAGGAGGATCCCATTCCAGCCCCTCCTAGGCAAGCAAATGTGGGATAAGGGGAGCAGTGCGGGTGTAGGGGTGACACCCCTGGGCGGGCAGTCAGGGTCTGCGGGGTGGAATCTGGGCCCCCGGGGGCAGGGGACATCTCTGCTCTCAGGGCGTTCACGCTCTCCGAGTCCCGGGAGGCTTTGCCCCCGCAAAAGCACTCTCTGCAGTTGGGAGGAAAAAGCAGTTTTGACTGGGGGGTTCAGCCCTTCCTCCGAGCAGGAACACCCTGCGGAGTGAGGGGAGTGCCTGGAGTGTCGCCTGTTCCCTCCCCAGGCAAACCCCTCTGAAATTTGCAGGGGATGTTCCCGTGGCGCTCCTGCTCCTGCCTGCAGCTCCCACTGTCAGCGCTGATCACGGCTTGGCTTGGCCAGGGAATAATATTACGGATTTTTATCATTTTTCCCTATCAGTCGTGTGTTGGGGGTTGTGTACCTGCCCCTGGCTGGAGGAGCTGTTTGTGTAACCGGGGGGGATCTGGCTGTGGGGGCAGGGCTGCTGTCCCTGTGAGAGCTCCCAGTGAGGGAAATGGGGTTGGATCTGGGTGCTGGGCACGAAAGCTGGTGGGTTCAGCAGGGCAGGGTGTGTGCTGATGAGGGGACCCTCCTGCCCTGCCTAGGGGGAAGATACCCTCCCTCTGCACACCCAGCAGGGGGAAAGCTGTTAATTGTTCCCTACCAGATTGACTTATAAATTAACAGGTTTGCTGGCACTCTCCTCCTCCTTCCTGTGCGTGGTAAGGGCCCATATTTCAAATGGGAAAAAGTCATAAATACTTTGAGTAATGTGACAGGAGCTTCCAGCTGAAGCTGTGCCACCAAGGGATGTGGGGGGAGAGGGGTCCCCCGGAGCAGAGCCGCTCATATGCTTGGGCATGGGGCGATGGAGGTGACGGGCAGGAGGTCCTCGGGTCCTTTTGTGGTTGTCTTCTGGCACTGGCCTTGCTGGCAGGACAGGGTTGGATCCTTTGTGCCCCCCGTGTCTGTGCCCCCTGTTCCCTGGCTCTCGCTGGGTTGATAAATGTAGGTTTGGTAAACAAAGCCTCTTCCTGGGGCGTCCCTTGCTCTGCCTTTTTCTGGATGCTAAAAAGTAACCAGTGTGACATCTTCCTAACCAGTGTGACATCTTCCCTGAGGAGAAGAGGAAAAACGTGCCTTTGCTCTCTCTCCAGGAGTGTGGATTCCTGTTAGGCCCTCAGTTCCTGGGAACAGATGTGGGAATGAGGGTGGAGAGACAGCTGAGGTCCAGCCGGGTGGGATGTCCAAGGAGACGATGTGGCCACACGCTGGGGAAACTGAGGCTGGAAGGGGGTGGTGTTTGAGGCTCCTCAGAGCACAGGAGCAGCTCCAAAGGGCTCGGGCCATATTAAGGGACCCCAGAGCTGAGTTTGAGGTGGGAGATTCCGACCCCTCGCTGCTCTGGGGCCTGGGGATCCCTCCTGGCTGGATCCCTCTGCGGTACCCCAGGCTGGCCCCGTGCCGCTGCTCTCCTCGGAGCAGAGTTACTCCAGGTAGTAAACGCCTGTTGAGCTGTTTATGCGCTCCCCACGTGGCACTGGGGCTGCGTGGGCGGCGAGCTGCCGTGATGGATGCGAGCTGTGGCCTGTGGCCTGCGCCGCACGCGGTTTGGTTTGAACTCGCTCTGTTCCCAGCTGAAACAGTTTTTCTTTTGCATTGCAGAGATAAAATTGCGAGTGTAGGAATCCGAGATAAAGCGAAGCCAGATCTAACCCGAGTCAGTGTGGGCAGTGCGAGCGTATGGTAAGGAGAGAGGTTACTCAGTTGCATTAAAAAGATGCTGCTAAGTAGTTTAATCCGCAGTTGCTGAACTTTGAGCTTTAAATTCTTCTTATATGAGTTGATAAGAACATGCATATTATTCATAACTCTCTCCTCAAAAAAAGGGAAATCTGTAAATAACTTCTGTTAAATATCATTGCTTCAACAGCGTGAAAAATGTGCCTGACTTGTACTTCAGATAATCCCTTCCCTTGGCCCAGCTCCCTCCATCCGTGAAGCTCTTTGCTTCCTGCAGAGAATGGTGGGAATGGGGTCAGGAGCTGGGGGCTTTGCTCTGGCCTGGTGTCTCTGGGCAGAACCCCCAGGACATATATTTCATTTTTTTTATATTTGCAAATAGAAGGAGCCAGCCGGGCTGGGCAGCTTCTGGCTATGTCAGTATTGCTTTTTAAAAATTGTGGTCGATTTTAAACCTGTGAGCCCTGCAGTAGTAATGCTCAGACCAGCTTCCTTTCTGCAAAGTTTATTACACAATAAGCTGGAACAATCTGCAGGCTCTGTTTGTTAGACCTTTCTTTTTACTCTTGTCCTCTCTTTCTGATTATTTGCTTTATAACTTGACCAGTTTTTTTTTTTTTTTTTTTCTTGACATCAGCCTAGGAAACTGAAAATTGTCTTTTATTTTCCCCCATCTTTCAACTCATAAACCCTCTGGAGTTCTCTGTCTGATCCAACATAATTCTTTTGGACTTTTTTTTTTTTCTACCTTGGGTATCATTGTCTTGCCTTGGTAATTTATTGAGCTTGGCGTTCCCGTTGCAAAGGCTGCCTGTGCTGTCGGATTATTTGCTCATCTGACAAGCCCGTGCCGAGCTGCATGTCCTGCACACAGATGGCCGTGTCCCCCTGCAGCCCCAGCATCCTCCCAAAAAAGAGGAATTTTCAGAGCCATGTTACCTTCTTGACATCGCTCCATAAGGAGCTGGTTGGGAGGTGTGAATTTCTTTGAACTTTATTTATTATTTTTTTATAATCCGTGAAGCCTCTTGGCTCCCGGCCTCCCACCGGCTCCCGAGGGCAGGCGTGTGGCTCCCACAGGTGTGAGACCAGCCCAGGAGGAGGCAGAGGAAGGGGATGGGGATGTGTATCCCCCTGGGATGCCCAGGTGTGAGGAGGAAGCATGTGCAGGGTGGAGGAGCGTGGCTCGGGCTGTGCACACACCTGGAGGTGCAGATCTGAGGTGTTCAGGGATGCTCTGCTGGCTCTGGAGCCAAGGGAATAATGAGGGTGAGACAGCCTGGCTCTTGGGAAAGGGGGACACACCAGGACCCAACCCAGAGCTGGGATTTCTCCTGTTCGTAGGACTTGCTGGCCCCTCAGGGACTTCTGTCCCCCACCCCAGAGAAGCGAGGCTTCACCACATCCTGATCCTGCCATCCTGCTGTGGTCCTGGGCTGTCAGAGCTTCACCTGGGCTTGTGCATGGTGGGCTTGGAAAGCTTTGGGAACGGCCTTTGCACAGCTCGTAGCCCAGGATTTGGGAGCCCTGCTGTGTGGGCATGGCCAGCCCTGGGGGAGATGGGATTTCAGCATTCCCGTTTTCCGTGCGTTACCATCACTCGGGCTGATGCAGTGTGAGTGTTGTTGTACAACCAGGATCCATCAGAACGTCCATGCTCTAGTTCCCTGGCAACATTTGCACAAAATAAGAGCTGCTCTAGATTAGACAGCAGATATTAGTTTGTCTGAACAGGTTTAAAAACCTATCAAATTAAACTGGGCCAGGCACTCGTACAGTGTGTACACCTAAATTGGTTTAACATTTGCATAAATCAGATTAAATCGGGGCTGTGGGATGGTTTAGGTTGGGGAGCCTGTGGCTGTTTGTGCCAAGCTCCTGGAGTTCTCCACTCCTGCTGCCGTGTCAGGGTTGTTTTTGCACAGCAGCAGCTGAATCCCCTGTTTTCAGCCCCATTTCATAGGTGAGTGCTCTGTCAGTGCTGGTTTACACCGGACCCGGGGGCTACAGTTTGGCTGTGACCTCTGAGCACCTGGGCTGTCCCCACCCGCCCGGGGGTCACGGCTGGTTCAGCTGCAGCCACGATTTGCAACGTGTGGCAGCTCCTGCAGGGGTCTTGCAAGAAGGGTCTCTCTCTCCAGGGGGATTTTGAAGCCTGTTGGGGTTTGAGCAGGGAAGGGTTTGGAGGTGAATCTGTACCGGGGGGGCTCCGTGCCGGGGGTCCTGCCTCTCCTGCTGCCGTCGCTCTGCCTCAGTCTTGGGGTGTCTCGGCCGTGGTCTGCAGGGATGTGATGGTGGGAGTGCACCACGTGTGCTGCTGCTGAGCACTGAGCTCCTCTGGTCAGCCTGTCTGGGAGCACAGCAGGTACGAGCTGCTCTGCTCAGGCCTCAGGGGTGATTCGCTCTCCCGCGCTTGCTGCTGTGCTCCGGGGAGGTGGGGATTTACACAGCACCAGGGGACGAGCTGAGATCCACCAGATCTGAATTCACAGTTGAGATCCACCAGATCCTCACTCCAGAAAGGCCCTGACTTTACCTAAGGCTGTTTCAGGGTTTCCCCCTGCTTTCACTTCTTTGTGGGCAGTGCTACATGAGGTGCTGGGGAGTCACACGGGGTAACCTCGTGCTCTGGGTGCAGAAGGCACAAAGCTGGGGGTGAAGTGCTTTCCCTCTCCCTTGCATGGAAACAGCCAGCTGGGATGGCACATAGTGAGCAGGAGAGGGAGGATGTGGTGCATGTGGCTTCTCAAACTGCAATAATCCCATCCCAGGAAAATAGCTGCCTCGTCAGGAATTCAGTGCTTTGTCTCTTTGTGGTGCTGGAGTCAAATCTCATCATCTTTCCCTCTGATCTGTTATTTAATTATTTTCTTTGTGATGTCCCTGTATCCAAATCAGTGCTGTGAGTAATTCCACAGCTGATTTAAGTCTGAAAGCTTCTTTCCTTAAAAGTCTTGATCGTGCTTCCCTCCATTTTGCTGTTGTGATCCAGCAGCGATGGACAGACCTCCTGCTTCCGTGCTGCGACACGCGTGTGTGCGTGCAGCAAGAGCTGCAGGAATTCAGGATTTTTGTATTTTTTAAGCTAATCATCAGCTCTGACATCATCAAGTGTTTGTTCTGGTTCCTGTGAATCACAGATGGGTGCTGCTGCTTCGGGCTTGCACTGCTCAAGGTTTCCCTCCTGCTGCGTCTCTCCTTTGTTTCCCGAGGTGCTGCTGCTCGCTGACAGCGGCTTCAGCTCTTTGCCTCCACTGGCTGCAGAGGGGAGCTGGAAGCTGAGCAGCAGCTTCCACTCTCCAGGGGAAGTTCCCGTGTCCAGCACGGTCAGGACATGCGGGAAGCAAAGGTGATGGGCAGAGCTGTGTCCTGCTGGGAGCAAGGGCTGGAACGAGATGATCTTTAAGGTCTCTTCTAACCCAAACCATTCCACAATTCTATGAAGCGTATTTCTCAGGGTGCTGTGGTTTCTACCAACAACTTGTTGTTCCTTGGGATTGTTCCCGTCCCCTCCGGGCTGGTGCCCCCAGGACAGGGGCTGAGCACCGCAGCCAGGTCCCGGTGGGTCCCCTGGGAGCAGGCAGGGTGCTGTCTCCTGGCCAGGTGGGACCTGGTGGAACTGAACATCCTGCAAAGGGCAGGGAGTGCTCTGGAGACCCAGCGGCACTGGGGCAGGATTGATGCAGAGGGCTGGGTCTTGTGGTAGCCAGGGCAAACCAGTTAATGAACCAAGAGGTGTTTCTGTCCCCTGGCCCTGACACGGGGTGGCTGGCAGTGGAACTCAGCCCTGTGGCTCTTTGCACTGGACCATCACGTGCCACAGCGCAGAACCTCCCAGCCATGTCCTTCCCTCCAAGTCGCCATTTTATTTTTCTTAAACGTTTATGTATAACCGTACACTAACCTATAAAAATTAGTTTAGGATGGCTGCCAAGAAAATCTCTGCGGTGCCTTGTGGGTAACTCCCTGTGAATTACCATAAAAGCTGTAGTGTGAGGCTGCGGTGGCAGTTGTGAGGATGCCAGTCATCATGCTCTGTATTTAAAATTCAGATGAATGTGTAATGCCTCCGTGGCATGATTGCAGCAGCTCGGAGCATTCCTGGTGTCCCTGCCCTGCACACTCTGCACCCGCTCTGGCTTTTTAATGTCCTCTTACGCTCTTCCAGTGTTTTGCTTGATTGTAAAATGCAACAGGTAGCAAATTGTGGGCAAGCCATGCTGGGAGGGAGAGTGGTTTCTGATAGCTTCCTCCCTGGAGGGACCAACCTCCTGCTTCCACTGAGCCAGTGGTAATATTTCACTTAAGGGAAAAGCCACTCTGTAACCCTTCCCCTCCACATCCTGCCCGTGCTGTGTCCCGTTCCAAAGGCCCTCTGATGCTGGGTGTGCTCAGCGTGGGACCGGGGCTCTCTCGGTGGATGGAGCAGGGCTTGTCCCCTGTGCTCGGGGACGTCTCACTGCCGTGCTGGAGAAGGGTGTAGTTCCCTTGCCACCGAGCCAGTTCGTGTTGCTGTTTCTCTGTGTGCCCTTGGAAATCCAAAGTGCTTCTCTTTATCTGTCACCGCTGCTTTTCCTCCAGAGCCCTGAGCCAAGGTGACTGTGGGGCTCCAGAGCAGAGCCTCAGTCCCGGAGCTGCTGCACTCCATGCGGGGCTGGGCAGGAGGTGGTGCTGATCTGCTGGGCATGATGGATCATTTCATTTAAATTTTCCTGAAATATAATATTCGTCTTGGTGTCACTGTCCCACCTTTATTATAGTTCACTGATAAACATCTGTAATCGGAGAGCGATCCGCACGCTGCCAGACACGGCCTGGGAATAATGAACACATTTCTGGAGCCAGGAGAAGGTGTCTCAGGGATGTGTCCCTGCTCTCCCAGCCCTGGCTGATAAATAAGGCGAGAAGCAAATCTCTTTTTCCCAGGTGTATTTACATGAGGCTCTTTGGTTCAGGGCTCTAAAATGGTGGCGATTGGATATAACCTGGTGTCCCTGTTAATACCCAGCAGGGATTTCTGAACGCAGCCTCCATCCTGCCTCTGGCTGGGGGTTCAGGGCACCGCCCCAGTGAATCCCCCCGTGCTGGGCAGCCTGTTTCACCCTGTGGTAAATCCCTGCCCCTCTCCCAGCTGGATTTCAGTAGGAGGGGATGCAGCTCTCTCAGGGTGCTGGGGCAGCGGTGGCCCTGCACGTGCCATGGATGGTTTTACCTTCTCCCTGTGAGTCCAGAGCAAGCACAGGAGCTGCCAGGACCAAATGCAGTCCCAGGAATGGTTCAACCTTGGCAGCCGGGGGGACAGGCTGTTTTGGGGCTCCAGCACAGCCTCTGTGTCCCCGCAGTGCCGGCAGCCAGGGAGCATCCATCAGATTGCTGCTCATCCCCTTCCTCTCCCAACTGGTTTTACCCAAAGGCTGCTGCTTCACTGAGCTCTGACTGTGGGAACTCGGGGTCACCTCCCTGTCTGGCACAGCCAGGTGGATCAGCGTGTCCCAGCCCGGCCACCCACTCCAGAGCAAAGGTGGCTGACATCTGCTGTGCCCAGGATGGATATTTTTTGCCAGTGCAGCAGTGGGAGGTGACAGCTGCTGGTCCCACATGGCACTGGGACTGCTCCGCTTCCACGGGGAGAGCTGTTGGCTAATCATCCTCTGGGGAACCAGCTCCTGACCATCTCCAGGGTTTTCACCTTCAGCGTCAGAATCGAGGCATTGCAAATTCCCAGAAGCCTTGTACAGACCTGATCTCTCAGGCTGCTCTCCTGGAAAGGGCTTTCCTCTGCCTCTGCTTGTGTCTCCACTTCCTCCTCTGCATTTGACCCAGAACAAGCTGAATTTTCCGCTGGCTTGGGATTTCCTGCCACCTCTGTTCCTTTCTGGCATCCAGGTCCTGAGACTTGCAGCCTGTTTCTGTCCTCTTGCAAATCTTGTCTGGAAGAGGAAAATCCCTGGATTTGGAGTCCCCTAGCACCATCCATCTGGAATTGACAGCTGCCCCACCAGGCAAGCCCTGGCTCTGCTTTGGGATGCGCTCGGAGCCCCGAGGAGAGCAGCCGAGCAAGATCCTTGCTAACTCCTTCCTGGAAGGACTTGTTGCACCATGCTGATAAGAAGATTTATTTTTTCCAGGAGCCCAGAGCACAGCTTGGCACTGTCAAGGGCTGAGGCTGAACCGGCAGTCGTGCTCCGAGCGGACGGAGCCACCCTCCCCGCGTGTCCCGTTTCCTTGGGGAGGGACGAGGACGGAGCTCCAGCCACCCCCTTCACGTCTCAGCACCTTGATTTCAGCAGGCTGACCTGTCTGGTGCTGCGAGGTGGGAGCACCAGGGGTATTTCTGGCTCCTGGAGCTGCTCGTGGACTACGTGCCCCAAAGGCTGTGCTGGTGGTCCTGTAAGGGGATCCGGGTGAGGCCGTCTGGGTTTGGCAAAGACCACAGCCCTGCTGTGCTCTCAGCATCTGCTCCCGAGCAGAGAGGTGGCAGCTTCCATGCTTTATCCAGTCATCCCTCTGGAAAGCAGCTTGAAGCTCCCCAGGCTGAGCAGCTGCCCCAGAGGTGTGGAGAACAGGAGCATCCCTTTGCTTCTCCTCCCGGCGGAGGTGACGCGGGGGATGGCACCCATCCGGCAGCGCTGAGATGTGCTGGTCTAAAAATAGCTGTAAGGTTGCTTTGAAAGGAGGAAAAGAAGGGAGGTGGGAGGAACTGAAGTGTTTCTTAGAAGTAAGAGAGAAAGGTGAATGAAATCCTTAATTGCTCTCACAGCTAGGGCTTCTCATCCCCGCTGCCTCGGGGAGCGTGCCGTGGGGTGCGGGAGCTCAGATGGGGGCCCACGTGGGTGCCATGAGCTTCTGGTGTGGCAGGGAGCTGGATTTGGGGCTGGGTGAGGAGCAGTGAGGAAGGGGTGAAGAGAAGACGTGCAGTTTTCGTGTTGGAGGTGTGTTTTCAGCTTGGCAGGGTCTTCTTGGTCCCTGTGTGACCCACCTGGGGCATCGTCCCCAGTGTCCTACCTCGTCCTGTGATTTAGTTACTGGGCTGTCCCCTCTTATCGTGGATGGGTGACGTGGCTGTCCCTGCTCTGCATCCAGAAGGGCTGGGGGCAGGACTGGTGATGGGGGGGGACAGGCAGGCTCTGTGCTGTGTTCGGGTGCCCCCGGACGGGGTGAGCTCCCTGTGTGCTCGAGCGCTTCCTGCTGCCGGAGCAGCCCGGGCCGGGCGTGTATGGAGGGAAAAGCTTTTGCCTTTCCTGCCAAGCTCTTTGCAGGGGAACAGAGGGCTGTCCCTGAGGGGTCTGTGCCCCAGAGCCTCTGTCCCCAGTGCTGGGCTGGCCAGGTCAGCTCATGGAGCATGTAGGCTTGGATTTCTCTCTTCTAACCCACCAGAGCCAGGCTGTAATTAGGCTGTGCTGTCGTGTAACCGGATCTCCCATCCCAGTGCTTTGTTCTTGACTTACCCTTGATGTTTTCCAATGTCTCTGAGTGAGCTGTATCCCTTATCCATGCCTCCGTTTTTCATCCTCCATTCTGCCTCCTGCAGACAGGTGCTCTCGGGGCAGGGCAGCCTGGCAGTGTCCTAGGCAGTGTGTGTGTCCCCTGAGAGCCTTGTTCTCCTCCAGGCACTCTGAACCTTCTCACGAGGAGCATTTATGGGTGGCTCAATTGCAAGTTTTTTTAGGAAGTATCAGAAGAGCTTGTGGTCCTCACATCAGGGCCCTAGAACACTCTGCAGAGAGCTTTAATCTTAAAATAAAATCAAAGCAAGGCTTTCAACTTGGATTTTTCTTTGGAAGTCACTTTATTTTAAACCCTTTTTTTTTTTCTGAGTAGTCTTTTAGGAGTGAAAAAACCCCATATAGTAAAATCTTGCTTATGTAAATAATTTCTGAGCTTGGGCTTTTTGAAGTCACGTGAAGGGTGTGCCCTCTGCCAAGGCAGCGCTGAAAGTGGTGGCATCGCTTGGAGCCCTGTCTGTCCATCCCGTTCCATCTGTGTGTGCATCCCTGCCTGCAGCCACGGCCTCTGGATGTGGGTGATGGGAGTGTAGGGCAGAGGTACCTTCTGGGCTGCTTGCAGTCATAGAACCTGAAAATATCCCGAGTTGAAAGGGACCCGCGAGGATCGTGGAGCCTTTGGAAGTCTCTCCTTTGGCACAGCGGGGCAGCGGCCGGGAAAACCCACCCTGTGCCACGCTGGGGGAGGCTCAGGGCTCTGTGGAGAGCTTTGGGACAGGTGGGACGGGGCGGGCGGCAGCAGACGGGCGCGTGGGACGCGCTGCCGGGAAGGAGGCGTTGGCAGGGCCGGGAACAGCCCGTGCGGAGCGGTGGCGGGGGGCACACGTGGCCCCTGCTCAGCTCGGTGCCAGCTGCTCCCCGGCGCCGCGGCCGCCCCCTCCCAGGAGCATGCGGGAAGGAGCCCTGCGCTGCCTCAGCACAGCCCAGGCTCCGTCTTGTCCCTGTTCCCGCGGAATGTCCCCCGTGGGTGTTGTGGCAGCGGGCGCAGGGCAGGCGGCTGCTGCTGAGCTGAGCCTGACCCAAGTCGCGCCTCCCAGTTCTCCGCTCCTGGTCACCCGCTGCTGCCTGGCTCAGCCCCCTGGCAGTGCTTCCCCTGGATTCTGCTTTCCTGGATGCCCGAGAGGCAAACTGGAGCAGCATCCTTGCTCTGCATCGTCCTGGGCAGAGAAGGCAGAGCCTTTCCCACTGCTGGGACCAGGAACTGTGCAGGAGTGTGGCAGGCCGGTGTGGGAAGCAGCTTTTGCTCTCCTACCTGCTGCCTGCTGTGCTCTGGGGTGGGACTTTGGCATCTTGGGACAGTCCCAGTGCTGGCTCTGGCATTGCATTGTGTGCTTTGGATATTCCCCAGAGCCTGAGGCTTTGACGGATGACATCCTCTAAGATGGGAGGGATGGGGAGTGCTGCAGCTGACCCCTGTGCTGGGGCTGTGTGTGAGCAGAGGTCAGAACCAACCCCTTGGCATTTGGGAGGCTCCAGCCCCGTGAGAAGGCTGGGGCTGACACAGAACCCTGCAGCAGCTCGTGTTCTCCCCAGGCTCCTGCAGCTGAACGCCCAGCCCCAGCGCTGTCTGCGGCGAGGCTGCTGGCAGCGGCCTGGTGGCTCCAGGGACAGATGGACCCCACAGACACTGCCCGTTTTCGTTTTCAGGCGCTCTCATAGCTGGGCCCCGGGCCTTGGAGTGTCCTGTTCTGCCTCACCTCCAGGCTGTAACTGTATGTTCCAGCAGTAAATTCGCCCGCCGGGGAGGTCTCGGGTTCCTGTGGGCTGGAGGGGTGCCCGGGAGCCGCAGCACTCGCTCCCTGCCCCGTGTCCTGGCGGGGAACGCAGCCCTGGCCGTGCCCGTGGCCCCTGTGACCGGCCCCGGCTGTGCTGGCACAGCTTTTGGGTCCCTTGGGGCTGGGGGCAGGGTGCCCTGAGCGCTGCTCGTGGGGTGACACAGCAGGAACCCTTCTGGACATCCCGGCTGCCAGGCTCAGCTCGGGGGAGGCAGAGGTCACAGCAAAGTGCTGCTGTGGTTCGCTGGCACCTGCTGGAGCTTTCCTGGCTCCTGGTGGGACACAGGCGGGCTCTGCCTTGGCTCCCAGTCTGCTGCTGCATCCTGCACTGGTGGGAGATGCCCTGAGGTGCTGTGGGGAAAACCCTTTGGCTTTGTTAATACAAGCTCAGGGAAGTGCGATGGTCCCAGCTGGCCCCGGGCAGTGGGGTGGAGGGAGTTTGGGGGTCAAGGAGAGCCAGAGGGGCTTGTTTGCAATCATGAGTGGGTGCTCACGGTCTGGCACTGGGCAGCACCATCCCTCTGTGCTCTGCTGGGAGCTGGACTGGGAGCACAGGCCGTGTGTGGGCTGGTGGCCTCCCTGTCCCCAGCAATCACGGTGGCCCTGTCTGCCCTGTTCCCCTTCCCTTCAAACTGAGCAGGGGTGCTCTTGGAGAGCTTCTCCCGACCTTTCCGGCTCCGTGCCCTCAGCTGCCACCGAGTGACATGGTGACATTTCAAGTCTTGAATGTCTGAGCAATTTTATGAAAAAAAGCCAGCAGAAATGAAATGCTTTGGCTTTTCGTCTCCGACAAATTGGATTTGTTAACCTGAAGCTTCATCTGTCAGCTGGCAGGGCCACTCTGCAGCTGGCAGCTGATGGGATGGTGGGAAGAGGAGTGAAAGTGTGTCTGGGACACGAGGAAGAGGGAGGGGTGTTACCAGCAGTGTGTAATACTTGCTGCATTTTCAGCAGCGCATTTCTGGAGCCCCTTTTGGAAGAGATGGGACTTTGCATCGGGCATGGGACAGCTGAGCTGCCAGTGCTGCACCCCAGCCTGGCCCAGGTGGCAAACTGCTGTTGCTCTGTCCCGGGTCAGGAAGGCAGAGTCTGTGCCTGCCTCCATCAGGTGCTGGTGCTGCCATGGGCCGCTCACCTCAGCACGTTACCGCGGCAGAGCAAGGCCAGCCGTGGAGTCACGGCAGGGTTTGGGTTGGGAGGGACCTTAAGGCCCATCCAGTGCCACCCCTGCCATGGCAGGGACACCTCCCACTGTCCCAGGCTGCTCCCAGCCCCGTCCAGCCTGGCCTTGGGCACTGCCAGGGATCCAGGGGCAGCCACAGCTGCTCTGGGCACCCTGTGCCAGGGCCTGCCCACCCTCCCAGGGAACAATTCCTTCCCAATATCCCATCCAGCCCTGCCCTCCTTGTTCCCCAGCTCTCCTGCAGCCCTTTAGGTACTGGGAGGTTCTCCAAGGCTGCCCTGCAGAGCCCGGCCCGGGCGTGTCCGGGCTGGGCAGTGCCGGGAGAGCCGCGGGCTCGGCGCTGCTGGGCACGGTCCCGGTGAGTCTGCACAGAGCTGGGAAGGGCAGGAGCCGGCCGGTGTGAGGGGCAGTGCACGGCTCTGCTGCTCGCTAACAGGGGAGGGTCCTGTGGTTTATGGTGCGTCGTGGCATCCATGGGTGTGCAGGCAGGTACGAGATGTGCCCCCGGGCCCCTTCTGACATCCCCGGGGAGCGGGGGGAAGCTGTGCCTGCAGGATTCCTTCTGCTAGGGAGCTCTGTTCAGGTTTAATCCAGTCTAACTTCGCTCTGGGGTTGGGCACGAGGAGTCCCGGGTCCCTGGAAAACGGCGCTGTTGCTTCCCTCACCTTTTCCTTTTCTCTAAAGAAGGAAAACAAAGGCGGCTCTCCATGGAGGAGCATGCGTGGGGAGAGCCGGTTCCCTGTGGAGAGCAGCTCCCTGCCCGAGGGCTCTGGGGACCTGCGCCAGCCCAGCAGTGCTGGTGGCACCGGCGCTGCTGCTCCCGCTGTGTCCCCGTGGCCCCTCGGCTGTGGCTCGCTGCCGCTGCGGCTCCTTCGTCTGCGCCGCGTTCCCGAGCCTCGCCCGTGCCCGGCAGTGGTTCTGTCCCGAGTCCTCGGCAGATCCATTACTGCCCACGTGGTCTTCGTGGCAGCTTCCAGCCTGCGCTGGGGTTTTGCAGGTCTCGCTTGGCTGCTCAGCAGGCTCCAGTGTGGGATGGCTGCAGGCTCTGGAAGACTCTCCAGTGCTGCTCATATGGAAAACACTCTCAGTAACCACAAAGAATGGAGATGGCGCTTAAAAAACACAAATGAAGGTCATCAGTAGGGGCCTCGCTGGATGGAGACAGCGAAGCTGCCTCGCGTGATTTCTGCTGGGGTTGTGTGACTTGGGAACCCCCTTCCTGCGGGGTTTGGAGCAGAGCTGGGCAGGAGACAGCCCCGCCTGTGGACGTCCTTGGACTGGGTTCTCCCTCTGCTCCCTCTCACGCGTGCAGCCCCCAGGAGATCACTGCTGGAACACCTGCCCGGCAGCCCCAGGGGCCTTTCCTTGGGGAGGGCTGCTGCGTTTTTGGTTGCACGAGTCCGTGTGCATCGGCTGCTGCTTGGAGCAATCCCGCGGGAAGGCGCACGGCGGATCCTGAATCCTCCCACGTGAGCAGCCACGGCCTTTGGGACAGGAGAGCAGCTTCAGCTCCGAGAGGGATGTGGGCACTTGAGCTGGCCCCAGCTCGCCGCCGGCCTCAGAGGGACGCACGGAAAAGCCCCAGGCCAGGGGCTGTGTTTGAGGCTGAGGTGCCCAAAACCTCCCTGTGCTTTGGGCAGACCAAAGCTCAGGCACGGCGGGCAGTGGATCCGACACGAACGTGGCTGCCAGGAGAAACCCAATGGCGTGAAAAATCCCTTTGTTTGGTTTTCCCATGTCTGAAGGGCAAGTGGGAGACTTGGGCCCGGCTTTGTCCCCGTGCAGAGAATGAGGTGGAAACCAGGTGCTGGTGCTGTGGATGTGTGTGGCATCTCCTCCCAGCTCCATCGATGTGAGGATTTGGTGCATTCTGCTGCTTAAAAATAAACAGCGAGTTATTTTGGGCCAGGGAGGCAAACAAATCAACAGGCCACTGGATTTCCTCAGTCACCATCGATGCTGCATGGGGGAAAAAATTAATAAAGTACCTGCCACGCACCAGGAGCGATTTGTTAAAGCCAGTGATAATGATGGGCAAAATTGAGTTCCTGCCTATGGTGAGTTCCTTCACGATCCTGCACGTCTGCCCCCTCTCCAAAACATCACTGTTCCTGTCAGTGCCATGGTGGGAAAGGAGACTCTGATCTGCTGCGGGTCTGAGCCTTTCTAGCATTGAGAAGAGCAGCACAGGGCTTTCCAGCCGCTCTGGGGACTCATTTGTACTCCAAAAACTGGATCCTTTTAGGTGTTTTGGTACCCATGAGAAATCTGGATTATCCACAGAGCTGCTGTCCTGTGGTTGCTGCTCAGCTTTTGGTGGGTTTGGGCCTTAGGAGGCTTTTCAAGGCTCTTCAGGAACTGTGCCCAGCATGTGCCCTGTGAAAACCACTGGCCGTTTCCAGCTGGGTTCAGCTGAGGGCTCTGGGTTCCCCTGTACCTGTCTCTGTGTGTTCTGCACCCTCTTTGCAAGCACAGCAAAACGTGGCCTTTTTAATGAAAAACCTTTGGTCTGCAGTGATGGCAAATGAGCCAAAATTTCACTGCTTCTGGAGGAATGGGGAGTCGATGGGGACACCCATCTTCATGGATGGAGCTGTTCCAGGCCGGGTTGGCTGGAGCTCTGAGCAAGCTGGTCTAGTGGAAGGTGCCCCTGCCCACAGCAGGGGAGTGGAACTGGATGGTCTCAAAGGCCAGTCCAACCCAAACCATCCCCTGGCTCTGTGACCCGGTTCATGCTGGGTGCCAGCACTGAGTTGAATCCTCAGTCTCACCCTTTGGCTGTAGATGTCTTCATCTCAGGGTGTGAGGCTGGACAGTCCCGAGGGAGCCTCTCTGAGCTCCCCTTGGAGGGATGGGTGGTGTTGGAGCTCCCAGCTGCCCCCATCTCAGCCGGCAGGGACCTCCCCACCGACACTCGATAGCATCGCGTGGCAGCCGCTGCGAGCGGCCCGGCCCTTCTCTGGCACAGAAAGGACAAATTAAATAAACATGCTTGATTGCTTAAACATTTGTTTTTTAAATTAGCAGCAGCTTTTTTATATTAAAGTCTGTGGATATGCTGCTGGGGAACACTTTAGCAAGTTGTTTTTTTCTTCCTAGTGCTACTTTTCCAGAGTGGTTCGTGATTTAGAAACCAAATGCAAAATGCAGGCCAAGTTTGAGGTTTAATCCTGTAAAAGATGTGGATGGGAAGAAACTGCAGTGCTTGGAGCTGTGGGGCCCTGTTTGGATGCGTGATGGGACAGGCCTTGAAGGCAGCAGCATTTGCAAATTGTGCTGTGCAAGTGCTGGGGAGAAATGTCTGAACTATGGAATCACAGAAGGGTTTGGGTTGGTTGGAAAGGACCTTAAAGATTATCTTGTTCCAACCCCCCAACACCTTCCACCAGACCAGGTTGCTCCAAGCCCCATCCAGCCTGGCCTTGGCCTCTCAGGAATGGCTCAAGGTGCTCCACAATTGTCCCCAGCTTCTCATAGAAAGTTTCAGTTGTCCATAAATTGTCCAAATGTTGAAATCTCCTGCAAGAAGGTGTTTGGAGATGCTGTGTATGGGTCTGTGGTTGTCTGTGTGCTCACAGGGAGTGGATTTGCAGCCCTTGCACTGCGCTCCTGGTGAGCTGGACTTGGGCACCAGCTGGGCTTGGCACCTTCCCCTCCGTGCATGGCACAGTTGGTGTCCCTGCACCGAGCTCTTCCCTGGCTGTGCCTCTGGTTTTGTTTGCTTTCTTCAGGATCTGTCCTGGGTAGGTGGCAGAGACAGCCGAGTGTGAGGGTCGCAGCCTGTTTGCCATTGCAGGATAAGGGGCTTTGGGTGCTGCTCTGACAGCAACCAGCAGTGCTAAATGCGCTCTCTGGGAAGGCAGAATGCAGCCAGCGAGCAGCTGATGCTTCACACTGACCTTGCTTGGGGCGTGTGGGGGCTTGGCTGTGACCATGGGCTCGCTGTCGGTGCCCTGAGGTGGCCTCTGTGCAGGAGAGTCACCCCAGCACCCGGCTGGGGATCCCTGGGTGCACCTGCGGGAGCACCGTCCCCGCTGCGGCTCCCCGGGCTCCTGCGACTGTGGGAAAGGATAAATAGTTTCCACAATCCCACTGCTTTTTGTGTCATCCCTCTGGGTTATTCAGGGACCAGCCTGGCTTGGGGCAGCCCATGGGAGAACCCTGGGCTGGCGCTGCTCATTTTCCCTTTGCACGGACTCCAGGGCACATCCTTAATTTTTTAATTAGTGGATGCATCCCCCGTGAGCGCAGCTCCAGCTCAGCTGTGAGTGTCCATGCATGGATGGAGGATTGCCTCGAGCCGAGCCCTGGCTCTGCACCCTCCCGAAAGGCGACCAGCAGTGGGTTTTATTGTTGTTTTGTTTTTACATATTAAAGGTTTAATAAATGGAATTAAATACTGTGAAACTTAAGGTAATTAAATGTGGAAGCAGAAGGAAAAGAATTGTAAAGCATCCTCTCCAGGAAACTAATAGGCTCCATGCCTCCTTATCTTAATGATTTTCATAATTTAGCTGAATGCAGAGATAATGGATCTGATGAACCTTTCTGGAGCTGGTTTGAGATTTAATGGGCGTCTTGCTGGGGAGCGGGGTGGGGGCAGGTGCCATCAATGTGCTTGAGGAGGGAGATAAGAGCAAGAGAGGCTGAAATACAGAGGCAAACGGGTTTCCATCCACGCTGAGTGCTCCCTCCTTCCCACCTGGAATTAACCTCGGAAATCATTTTCCAAGGCCACGTGGTTTCCTCTGGCTCCACGCTGCCAGCGGGTTTTG
The DNA here is from genome assembly GCA_013400235.1 of Oriolus oriolus. NCBI lineage: Eukaryota > Metazoa > Chordata > Aves > Passeriformes > Corvidae > Oriolus > Oriolus oriolus. The sequence goes on from VXBT01009056.1 coordinate 246,321, forward strand.
CCTTTCTGCACAACCTCTGACCCTCCCCGGGCCGAGGGAGCTGCAAAGCCGGGATCATCTGTGTTAATCTGGTCTCATTGAGGCGGGATCAGTGAAACCACCTCGCAGATTCACTGTATTATGGAGCAGATTGAGGGACTTAGAGAGCAAATTTAATAAATATCATTTCGATATTACTTGGTGGGAAAAAAAATAAAAATCCTCTGAGCGGCTGATGCGGAAGCACCCAGTGAAGGTGCTTGGTGGGGACGGGGGGTGTGTGGAGCTGGGCAGGGGGAGCGGGGACAGCGCTGGATGTCGACATGGTGTGGGGGGGACGGGAGGAGAGGACGTCCCTCGGGGCTGGGTCACGGAAGCTGGGTCACAGCAGCACGTCCTGAAGGAATTAGGGCTGGGTGTGCATGGGGAGGGTGGGATTGGGGATGTTGGGTTCTCTCAGGTGCAGCCGTGAGTCTCCGGCTGCCTCCCTGGCTCTCCTGGCAGCGCGCAGCGTGCTCCAGCAGCTCCTGGGTGCTGATGCTGCAGCTGAGCCTGGACCCAGAGCAGCTTTGCTGTGTCAGTGCAGCGATGGCTGCTGGGGGCGCAGAGCCGACCCAAGCCAGGCCCTGTTTGCAGATGGGGTCTTTGCCCACCCATGAGGAGAGCAGTGTAGCCAAGCAAAATCCTGCCAGCGGGAGCTGGGGGAAAGCTCTGTCCGCAGGGGAGGCAGGGAAAGCCATTGTAATGGCAAATCCCACCCTCTTTCTTCCAGGGCTGGCTGTGGTGAGTGAGGTTTGGGCTGTGCCAGGGCGAGGGGATGGGCACTGGGCCCGCTATCTCTCCTGGAAGGCCCCTGGACGGAGCAGTGGGCGAGGGCAGCGTGCCCGTCCCACGCTGGGCACTGCGGCGGAAGGGGCAGTGCTTGCAGCCAACACACAGCCCAAGGGGCTGCTCCGTCTTTGTCCCCAGCAGGACCCCCTGCCTGCTCGAAAAACACTTGGGTTAGGAGAAATGTGTGACCTCTTGCTAACCCTCTTCCCTTTCCCCTCTCGCTCTGCACGATGTTAAAAAGAAGGAGGGGAAAAAAAGGGGGAAAAAAAAAGCCATGCTGGGGCCAATCCAAGGAGGGTGAAAGCTGGGGACCGTATCATTAAAATGCTAAAAATGAGCGTGCTGAAAACAGACACAATTGGGTATTTAAAGCTCTGAATGAAAAGAGTGTGTGTTAGCCGGCTTGCGGAGAGCCGGTCTCCCAGAGCCCCTGGAAAATATGTGGTCAAGCCCGCACCATTAACTTTTTGTTTCTGGTTTGCAAAGTAGCTGTGAAATCTTGGGGGGACACAGACCCCACGTCCCTGCCAGCCCCGCAGGACGCCCGTGTTCTGATGGAGGGGCAGCTGTGCCAGTCCCATGGGTGTTTGAGGTGGTGGTTTGTGCACACCGAGCCTTTTGCGGTCCTGCACTGATTTTTATCCCAAAATGGGGTAAAAAATCTCCCTCATCACACACTGCGTCACCAGGGACCTGCCAGTTCTGCTGGGATTTGCAGCAGCCAGTCCCTCGTGCCTGCGGAGCGGGGTGTGTGGCTGGAGTGGGACGCAGGAGGTGGGACCCGGAGCGGCTGCTCCTTCAGCCCTGCCTCAGGCCAGCCACAAATTGACTCCTTGATGAATCACTGCTAGGTCACTTTGGGGCTGTTATATCATTTGTTTGCAGCTTAGAATCGTGGAATTTTTGAGGTTGGAAAAGCCCTCTCAGATCAGTGAGTCCAAGGCCACCACTGCCCCATGTCCCCAAGTGCCACATCCACACAGCTTTAAATCCTTCCAGGGATGGGGACTCCACCCCTGCCCTGGGCAGCTGTGCCAGTGCCTGACCTCCCTTTAGGTGAAGCGATCTGACCCTCCCCTGGCCCAGCCTGAGGCCATTCCCTCTCCTCCTGTCCCTGTTCCCTGGGAGCAGAGCCCGACCCCCCCCAGCTGCCCCCTCCTGTCAGGGAGCCACAGGGTTCCCCCTGAGCTCCTTTGCTCCAGGCTGAGCCCCTTTCCCAGCTCCCCCAGCCGCTCCTGGTGTTCCAGCCCCTTCCCCAGCTCCGTTCCCTTCTCTGGACACGCTCCAGCCCCTCCATGTCCTTGATCCTGGACTTCTCAAACCTGCACAGCTTGGGCTGCTGGAGGCCACCAGCTCAGGTGCCCAGGGCTGTGCCAGGAGGTGTGAGGTCCTCAAGCATTTTATGCGGCCCTTTTACATGGAAATGTGGATCTTTGCAGCCCCACCCCAGCGTGTTTCCTGCATCCCAGCTCACCGCGGGGTGGAGGTTGTGCCCCGTGTGCCCTGCGGGGTTATTTCTGTGCCCGGACGCGGGTTTCCCCCGTGAGCATACGCAGAGGGATCCGCGGGGGTGCAAAATGCCCCTAAAATGTCTCCCAGGGCAAGTATTAACTGCCAGGCTGGGCTGAGCTCCAGCAGGCAGGAACAGATGAATCAGACACCTAATGGTAAAATCAAACCCCTCAAAGTATTAAAAACAACCCAGTTCCAGCGGGCTCCTCTCCACCGACCCCGGAGCCCCAGCCGAGCAGGAACGAGAAGGGATTTCAAACCAAACTGGGATTGTTTTGGGGGGGCCCCCCCACCATATCTCTTGGCTGCCAGCCTCTCTGAAGGGAAGTTTCACCCCGCCTCCCGCGGTCTCGGATGTCAGGTTGGCAAGAAAAATCCCATCTGTTTTCAATCTGGATCCTCACTTCCATCCACCCAGCCTTTCTCCTCCCCGCGCTCCCCCGCTCCCAGCCCCCCGTGCTGGCCTGTGCGCCAGGCAGGCCTCGGTGACGCTTTTTTTTTTTTTTTCTCCTCGTTTTTATTTTTTCTTCTAAAAATGTATGTGGCCTCTTTTGCCCCCCGCAGCCCCCCTTCTCCCAGGCACATGCTCCAGCGCAGCCCTCTCTGCCGGGGCCTGCCAAGAACCTCTCTGTGCTCAGTCCTGCTACGGCCGCTGGCTCGGAGAATTCCCAAATGACCGAGGATTTTCAACCCTGAGCTTTCAAAAAAAAAAAAACAAGAAAAATATCTCTCTGTGTAGAAAAGGAAAAAAAAATAGGCAAAATTGGGAGGAGAGGAGAGGGAAGAAGGAATTTTGTTGTTGCGATTTTTTTTTTTCCTTGTCGCTTCCAACTTTTTGGTATGATTTGGAAAAGAGCAAGTACAGAGTGTGTTGTTCCTGCCTGGAGATAACAGAGCTGCTCTGAAATCCCATATAGAGTCAATGCAAAGGTGTATACGTCGCAATCGTGATATCCTAATCTCCCTCTGAAGAAACCCTTTTGTTGCACACCCCCTCTTGCCGCTCCCTGTGCTGTCCTCTCACGCTGCATTTATATCTTATTTAAACTCTTAAGTCCTTAGGCTAGGAATTACCTTCTCCCTTTACAGATGGCTGCAAGAGCTCAGCACGGCTGTGCAGCTCCATGAAAAATAAATGAAGAAGGTTGTGGCTATTGTTGATAGTTTTATTTCTTTTTGTGTGTGTGTGTGTGTGTTTTTGGAGGTGAGAGTTTATCTCGTCACAGATGAGCGGTGCCGAGCTTTGTATGGCCAAAAGCATTGCCGTGAATCTCAAGGCAAGGGTTATCCCAGCAGCCGCTGCCGTGCCTCAGTTTCCCTTTGGGGCACGAGGCTGCCTTGGGGCGACGAGTGAACGGGGACGAGAACGGGGACGCGAACGGGGACGCGAACGGGGTGCTGGGGTGCAGCAAGGGGGATTTTCCCTTTATTCTCGGGCGTGCTGTGGGAGCTTCGTGGAACGGGATGGTGTCTGAGAGGACCCAAAGGGCCCGGAATGGGGGGGACAGACCCCAAAGGGTCTGAGGGAACCCCAGGGGCAGGCTCGGAGGGACGCTGAGTGAGCAGGCTGCGGCGAGCCCGGGGCTCCGCTCCCGGGGTTGCTGTCAGGGTCCCCCCGGCCGGGCCCCGCTGCCCCCGGGGC
>VXBT01009056.1:250308-266495 GCA_013400235.1 Oriolus oriolus
GGCCCGAGGGCCGGCGGGTCCCTCCAGCGCTGTCCCCGGGCCGCCCTCGCACGGAGCCTCCGCACCCGCCGGCGCCGGGACGAGTGCGAGACGGTCGGTTTGATTTAAAAATTTAACTATTTAACGCATCTTTAACGAGGGGAAGCTGTTTTTCCTACGCGCCCGCGGCCGGGGGTCTCGGGGCCGCCGGAGGGGCTCCGTGCGGGCTCTGCCTGCGGGCAGCGGGGCGCGGGCGGGCGGGAGCGGGGCGGCGGGGCGGCGCGGGGGAGGGAATTCCCTCCCCTCTCCCGCTCCCTTTTCGTCTCCCCTTCTCTCTCCCCCTCCCTTCGCTCTGCCCATCCCTCTCCCATTTCCTCTCCCCCTTTTTCCCCAGCCAAGGGCTCGCAGGAGCGTTTTGCTGCGAAACAAGAAAATGTGAGAACCACATCCAGCATCCCCCTGTGCTGGGGCGCTCGCCTGCCGTACAAAGGACCAGCTCTCCAGCTCGCCCTCTTCCCCAAATTACCCCTCTTACTCCATGTTTTCTTTCCGTACTGGAAATAGCTTTTATTTTTTAATGAGCTAAAGGCAGCCCGGGGCTGCGGGAGTGCGCGATGCTCTCGGAGCGCGGGGCAGGACACGGGCTGGAGCCTTTGAGTAACGGACAGAATTTATTCACTGTAAACATTGCACAACTTCTGTGCTTCGTTCCCAGGATTAAATATAGCTCATTTTCTCGGCTTTACATGACTTGTTTGCTAGCTATTAGGCTACTGCTCAAGCTCAAGATGCAGATTTGTCTAAAATGTGTAATTTTAGAAACATAATAGATGGGGGAAAAAAGCTCCATTTAGCTATGGGAACTGTGTAGCTGGAACTTTCCTGAGAAATAATCACATTTTATCCCTTTATTATTCTTTTCTCGCTTTGGCAAAAGCAAAGAACTTTAATGTTGCAGGTAACTCAGGTAACTTTTATATCAAGGCACTGACTTGAATTCTCAGCAGTTGGTCTGACTGGAGGCAGTTAAAGCAACACTTGAAATTAAATTTAAATTTATATTGTTCGTTGTTGGAGAACTCTCCTGCAGCTAAGGAAAGAAGTGTAAAGATTAAGCTGATCATTGCTGTATATGAAAAGTAGTTTCTAACATTATGGTTCTTCTCCTAAAAAAAAGGAGAATTCTCTAGCCTGTAGAGCTCTAGCTTTCTATAGCTGCATCTTGTTATCCTTTAATTTCCCTTTTCCTGAAAACGTCACTTAGCGGAGGAAAAATCACAAATTCAAGCACACTGGGATTGCCACACATGGTACAGGGGAACATCTGCTGGAAGGAGACTTTCTGAGAATAACAAACCACCTGCACTGAGACGCTTTTCTCCTCTGGTAACCAGCTCAGTGTTTGTTGGTGTAGGGCTGCAGCCCACGGGCGGCTGCTCCTGGCTGCACTAGGGCCTGTCAGCCCTGGGATTTTCAGGGCTAGCACTGTTGGTTGTGGTTTATTTAGGGCTTTTTCTTCGCCAAAAAGGAAGAAGTGAAAAATCTGGATCTGAGTGAATCAGGCTGTTTTAACAGCTTCTTCATGATTTGCGTTTTCTCGAACGCAAGGAGCGTTTGGAGGGGGTTGGTGCCTCTCGCCGCTCCATCGCTGCGGAGGAGGGCTGGGATGCGGGATGCGGACTGGGGACGGCGAGCGAGGCTGGCTCGGGCGGCTCAGCGAGCTGGGACGGAGCTGGAGGAGGGGTCTGCTCCGGCTCCGCGGCTGCGCTCGCCTCCTTCGCCGTCCATCCCCGGAGAGGCAACCGTGGCGCTCGCCTTCCTTTCGTGCTCCTGCTCCGAGAACCGGCCGCGTAGAAGGGAGGGGAAGGGATTGTTATCTTTTATCAACACGGGCGTGTGTCGTTGATCCCCAGTGCAGGAAGAGAGACATCACCTCCCGGAGAATTCTTCCAAATCCTCCTGCTAGTCAGAGTGGGACCGAGGGAGTGAGGCAGTGTGGGGGCTCCTGCTCTGCTCTCCTGCTGCTCTGCAGCCTCCTCCTGCAGCCAAAGCAGGGATTTATCAAAGGCATTGAAACCAGAGAAGGCCCAGTTATACTTTTGACTTGGAAGAGACGTGCATCGGTTTTTTTGGGAGGTGGAGGTTCCAAAATAAACCGGCTGAAGGTTCAGTGTGCAGACAGAGAGTGAATTTAGTATTAAGCACTAAATTCCTGCAAAGGTGACAGTTGCAGCAGATATATGAGGAAATCCCTCATTACCCTGAAGAGCTGGAAAAGCAGGATATGGTGTTTTATTATGTTTCTTAACCTTGATCACAGCAAGTTTCAAACACCCTCTTTACCCTGGCTGTTGAGTCTGCCCTGTGGGTACAGATTCTTGTAAGGCAAAGCTATTTCACTAGATTTAATCTCTAAGGAGCATGCCAGAAAAACAGCCTTTGGGGGAATGGCAATCTGCTGGCTTCCTTGTCTGCAGAATGGGAATAGCAACATGCAGCTCCTTGCTGGGAAGAGTTTTAGGGTCCACCGGTGAAAAGAGCTGAAGTGCCATGGTTGAATCATTCAACCAAAAGCGAGGAGACAGCAGCAGAGGCGAGGCTCGCCCAGCTCCCGCGGCAGGTCGGCAGCGATGCCAGGAATAGATCCAGTATCTCTGATTCCTGCTCCAGCGTCCCTGTCTGCGGCGTGTGGGCACGGGCCAAAAAGAGCAGCAGCGCCGGTGTCACCCGGCTACATGCAGGGGAGAAAGTGGAGATTGCACAACCCCGTCCCTGGTGCTTTTTTGGGGGCTGCCCTGCGGTGCCAGGTGTAGGAGTGACACGTTGTCTGACACCGGTCGGCCAAGAGCTGGAGTGAAGCCACTGATCCTCATTTCGTGCTGGCTTCTGTGCAGCCCTCGTGTAGTAACAGCTCTGCAGAGGCTGCTCACCTGGCTGAGTTTTAACCGCTCACCTGGAGATAAAAGGCACTGCATCCCATTACCACTCCCCCCAAGCCATCCTCTACCCTCTGTTTGAAGAGATTTTGAACCCTGGGTATATTTTGTTCCCATGCAAGGCTCTGCTGTTGGAGTAGGCAGAGTTTGCAGCACATCTCATGGCACCAGGGAAGTGCAATCTTGTTACATTTGAATTTATTTCATGCTGCGTTTGCGGGTGCGAAGAATGAACTGGTAAAATTAGGGACTGTGGAAGGTGTGAGACACTGTGTTTGTTCAACTGCTGACGGTGGGAAAACATCTGTTGGAAGCTCTCTTTGAAGGAGTAGCTGCCCTTCCAGAACTCTTTTGTAGGAGTAATAACTGTTGTGGTAGGTGAAACTTCCTGAATCAGGAGGCACCTGGGAGCTGTGAACGTGCACAGGCTGAGGCAGGGATGGAGATCTGAGGTCTATCAAACAGAACCCTACAAGACCTTGATTTTTCTTGTCTGTCTTATGCCAGTTCTGAAGTGACTTCTGCCTTAATTTGGCATGAGCTCGTGTGTGCTTGGGTGAGTTTGGATTCTTAAAGAAGCTGTTCTGCCCTTCCTTGCTATTTACAGATAACTTTCATGGGGTGGTAAGGGTAAGGGTGTGTTTCCATTTCTCCGTGTACTGATTAGTGCTCTTACTAGCACTTAGTAAGTGCATTGCAAAAATTCTTTATTAAATCTGTGTGGAGGCAGATTTTATTTGTGTGATAAAGCCACAGAGTGCTCAGTTTCTCTCCCAGCTCCCAGATCACAGGATGACTTACCTGCTAATTTTGACTTGCTATCTATTTATGAGCAGGCAGGAAGCAGCGCTGCAGCTGAGGGAATTGAGGCAAGGCCCCTGGTTATGGTAATCCTTAAGTAGTTCATTTGGGTGTAATGCCTTTTTTTACAGTTGCTTCCCTATTACAAACAGATTTTCTGATAATGGCACCTGTGCCATTCAGATGGGACCATTATTATAATAGCAGCAAGTATTGTTAGGGAACCGGGATGTGGAATTTATGTAGGATCGTTACAGTGGCAGAAGCAATTCCATAAATAAAATGATGCTGCAGCAGCACTAAACCTGGGTGTAAGAGGGAAGATGACAGTTCAAATTTCCCCCGGATTTGTGGCGTAGGGGCCCTGCCTGCGGAGGAGGTGGGAGCGTGGGTGGCAGGGGCTGTCCCTGCGGCGCAGGGATGCGTGGGAAGGAGGAGGGATGCTCACCGCGCGTAGGAACCATTAGCTGGAGTCGTTTCAGAAGCCAGCCGGGGAGATGGTTGCAATTAATTAGTTGCAGAATCGGGGCGTTGTTCCTGTCCTGGGTGTTGTTCCCGTGTCGGCTTCATTAACACAGATTTTTGGGGGTGGGTTTCAGGCAAGGCTTTTGCGTGCCCAGCGTGTCCCGCCTGCGTGGTTGGGGCAGTCTGTGCCTGCCCGCACGTCGCTTCTCCCGTTTCTCTGAGGGAAATGTGGGAAAGCTCGAAACTGAATTTGTGAAATAAGGATGGGGGTTGAGAGTGTAAACAGCCCAGCAGGACCTGGCAGAGGAGGCTGATGTAGTAGCATGCCTGAATACTGGAAGCAGCAGTACCAGACTGAAGGAAAAGGGAAGGAAGGGTAACAAATTCGTGCATTTGAAAGGTTACTGAGGGTGTGAAGTGGAAATTATCCTCCCCTCCACCTCTTTCTCTGAGCAGATCGCTGAAGATGGGTGTGCTGTCTCAAAGGCCGGGTTTGCGCTCAGGTTTAGCAAAGACAGATAACCCAGATGGCCAACCCGGAGCGTGGTTTGGCCAGCAAAACCCTCCTGGCAGGCGGCGCGGAGGGTGCCGGCAGGAGCAACACCGGGCTTTAAGCAAAGTCGTTGCTAATGCAGCTTCAGCGTCCTATGGACACAGCACAGATGTCTTGCTCGGGGTTTGATTATTTTTTTTTAATAAAATCCGTTTTGTTTTCCATCAGTGACCCCTGGCTTAAATCCCTGATGCAAGAGGGGAATTGTAACCCTTCGGTGGGCTCAGACGTGGCTTGAGTTTTGTCACCGTGTCCCCAGAGAGGGAGGCGGCCGCTCCGTGTGCCCGGGGAGTGCGTGGCAGGGGGACGCTCGGACGCTGCTCGGGTTGTTGGGCTTTGAACTCGCTTTTTGCCCGGGGCCCGTCGGGACAGGGGTGATGGGCAATTGCTTTTTTGATGCTTGGCGCTGCCTTTGTCAGTGGACATCTGGTGCCAGGATTGCTGCTGTCGGGGCTAGGGGTGGGCTGCAAGGCCAGGGAATTTGATGGATTAGTGTGGTTGGAGGGCTGGGGGAGGGGACGGGTAGGGTTTCAGCTCTCCCTGCAGGTAGAGAGAGAATTTGGGGATTAGGGGCACTTTGCTGCAAGCTGCAAAGGGGGGAGGATTCAGAGAGGGGGAAGGGTTGGGAAGAAAATAGTCTTTCCAGTTTTCCCAAAGAAATGACATTTGTTTGCTCTGTGAGGCAGCACAAGGGAAATGTGTGTGTGTCCAGAGCAGGGGATGAAAAAAATCCACAGCAAATCTGGTGCCGGTCTGTCCCCCCAGCTTTGTCACCCTTGGGAATCCCGGTTGCTTGTGCCTGGCTCCAGGGTCACTTGCTTCATTCCCTGCTGCTTCTTATGGATCCAATAACCTTCTTCTCTCCCCAGAGATCAGCTTAAATTAAAACTTTATGCTTTACTTAAGGAAGCAAGCAGCAGCCTCTCCCCATGCTCTGTTAGAGGATCGGGGTAGTTTGCATGGCCCCGTCCATCCCTCTGTCCCTGAGGTCACCAAATGGGCTGTGCTGGGAATTGGCCGTTTCGGAGCAGCAGGAGGGGGATATGGGATATTTTCTGCTGCTGATCTCCTTGGGTGAAGTAGTAGGAAAGAAAACCTTTATTTTTAAAAGCTGTCCTGAGGGCAGATATTTCAGTGTGCCCTGACCTGGGAAGGGGAAAGCGGCTGTTTCTCCTGGCGTAGGAGCAGTGTCCTGGCGGTGTCACAGGGATGCATCACACGATCCTTTCCCGGAGGTCACCATGCCAGCCGGTGTCCATGGAAATGCCACTGGTCTGCCTGCAAGAGCAGGAGGATTTTCATAGCCGTGAAGGCCAGCAGGAACTGGCCAAAATGGGGACCTCGAGGAACAGCCACAGTGAAATCCAATCTCAGACCGGCGCTGCGTTCCAGGATCAAATCCACGTGTAAAATCTGCCCAGAAGGTTTTGTGTCTGCTGGCTCTGCCTCCTGGAAACGCCGCCGGAGGGAGGTCACCTCTCCAGGAGGCGCAGTCAGGCCTTTGCTCCGTGTGTCGGGGCTCCACGTGCGTGGTGAACACCGGGTGTGCTCGGGGCTGGACCGTTCCGTGCGGGAAGGACGTGGGACCCTCCACCTGCCTGACGTGGGCCCTGTGCCTCAGCGACAGCCCCAGCCAGGCAGGGAATTCCCTGCTTGTGTTGTAAAATAAGCCCTTGTGGGTGATTTTTTTACCCCTTTTCCACCAGAAATTGAGAAAATTGGGAGCAAGGAGGAGCAGGAAATTCATGTGCAATGAAGGAAGTGTTGGGACTGAGATGAGGGTGGTACTGCAAAACATGAAACACTTGAGGAGTGTTGGGACTGTGGGATCTTTGGTCCTTCCTTGTGTTGCACAATGTCAGGGTGTTGAAGTGCCTTCTGAATTTTGATTTCTTCTCTGTGTTGAACAAAGTGGTGGCCAAGGGCCATGGCAGTGCAGCAAACCTTGTGTCTGTGAGGTTTCTAAGGACGCAAAACCTTTAAATGCTGGTCCGAAGAAGACAGGGGAATGAAAAATAAGGGATAAAGTTACAACTCCCATCCTGAAAATGTGCTTATTTAAACTTTAGCAGCAAAAGGCAGAAAAATTTGGGGGAGGGGGAAAGGAGGGAAGAAGTGACTGTAAAAATGCATGCAGGGAAGTGAACAGCTGTGTCCTGTGAAATGGGAGCTGCTGGGATTCAAAGGATTATGTCACTAACCAAGGCCTGGTGTTTGCGCTTGAGCTGAAGGCTGGAGCCCCAAGCGTGCAGGCAGGAGGCAAAGCCAGAGTCACGCAATGGGTGAGGCTGGAAAGGACCTGCAGAGGTTCAGGCTGCTCCAAGCTGCCAGGTGGGTTCTGTCCTGCTGGAAATGGGCTCCAGCAGCCAGGAAGGCTCCGGTTCTGCAGTGTCTTGTGGGTCCTGTTCTGGGAGTGCTCTCGTGCCATCCATGCCTTGTTCCTGGAGCACTGAGTATGTGTGGAGGAGTGAAAACTTGGTTATTTGCCATTCTCCAGCGTTTACAGATTTGGTGTCTTGAATGCCTCAGAAAGCCACAGGCAAGTGCTGCTCTGTGCTCCCTGCCCAGCCCTGCCACAGATCCTGTGCCAAGCACTGGTGGCTTGGAGCTGGGAGAAGCTTCACCCAGACAGGTAATTCCTCTGAAGCATCTGCTTTTGGGTGCTGCTGGACTAGATGAATCACTGGTGCCTGCAGCCTGACGTGTTTGATGGTGGCAGTGCTGCCTGCCTGCAGGGGAAGGAATTGTAGTCCATTACCAGGAGTCCATTTCTCTTGCCGAGGGTGGAGCGCCCGGTTCCTCGCTCGTGTGCCATGAAACACTCTCCTGACAGCGCGTTCCTGAGCAATATCCCCACATGAATGATGGCCCCACGCCTGCTTTATGCACTGCCCTGAGAGGTGGGAATGTGTAAATCGCACCATCCGAGTGATTTAGCCCCAGGTATAGTTGTGATTCAAAATGAATTTCTATCCCTGCTTCTCCCTCGTGCCCGTGCCGGAGTAACGACTCGTTGTAAACCAGGAGGAAATTGCAGCAGCCCCTGTGCTGGGAGGATGTGGCTGTCCCCTGTCTGTCCCCCGTGGGCCCTGTGCCAGCACAGGGGTGCAGGGTGAGGGTTTGGTGTCAATTCCTGTCTGCCTCTGGGACAGAGAGATCCAAATCCGTGTCCGTCCCTGAGCAGGGAGCCGTGGCACAGTTTCCATTGGCTTGATAGGGAAGACGAGTGACATGTTAAAAGTGGCTTTAGTTTTTATGCAAAGCCAATGATGCCTAAGACAGCTGGGGGATTTTAGGGTTTTCAGCAAGTTTTGTTGGAGAAAAAAATTCCTTTGGAAAGTGCCTCTGGTCCGGTGTGAAATTTCGGTGGATTCAGGGTGATGGGAGTGGGTGACTCGTGCTTCACACCTTGTCACTCTGGGGAGTTGATTTTCTTCCCTCCTGCTTTGGGGAAGGAAATGTCAAAGTCAGGAGGAAGACACATTTTTCTTTGTGGCAATGAACGTTAATATTAAAACTTCTGGGGATATTTTTTTAAAGATTAGTTTTGCTTCTTGGCTGTACTCTGGTTTAGATCTGGAATTGCTCTGGAAATGCGAGTTCAGGCAAACACGGAGAAAAGGTGAAGCGTGGACTCCACTGTGCTGTTCTCCTCATGATTTGCAGAGCTCTTCTAGTTCTTCACCACTCTCCTGGCTCTGCCTGATGTCCAGGACTTGGTTGTTCCTGAAAATTTAAAGGTCAGAGGTACTGAAAAAGGATGAACGTCAAAGACTCAATCCCAGTTTGAGGCTTTGGCTCTCCCAACACAGACATGGTGTGGGTGCTTTCTTACAAATTCTTAAATATACCTGTATTCATTTCACTGTTTCAAAGTCAAATGATTTCTTGAGAAAAATCTGCATTTGCTGTTCCTTGCCTGGAACCAAGTGTGGCTTGTGGATAGCCAAATAAAATTCTCGGTTCAAAGTGTTTCAGCAATGTGTTAAAGTTTATGGAGCATTTAACAAACTTTTTTAGTGTGCAATAGTTTATAATGCCAGCAAACAGCCAAGTGTCACATCAAAGTTGTAGTCTTTTCTCACTTAATGGCTCAATGTTTAGTGCTTTTTCGGTTTATCTTGGGTGGCTTTTCAGCCCACAGCTCAGAATGGCTTTTTCTTTCCTCTTTTTCTCCCCCAAAAACTCTAAAAGTCAGATTATGAATACTGATTTAGGGCCCACAATTCAAGCCAAGTGCTTGGATTTATTTTATCTTTAAAGAAAGAAAACCACCAAAGGCAAATAATCCCAGTGACTTCAGTGGAGTTCTGCCTGGGCAGTTCCCTGCTGGGCTGGGAGAGCAGAGGAGCAAGATGGAATCTGCTCCCATTGAAGGCAGGGAGAGTTTTGCCATCAACTCCTGCAAATCCTTAATGATTTTTCTCTTCACCAGGAGCTGGGATGTGACACCAGCGGGGCTCCGCATTTGCTGCCTTTTGCCCAGATTTTGGGAATTGCTCCTCTTCTGGACTGGAGGAGGATGGGTTTCAGGGAACTCTGCAAGGGCTTTCCTCTGCCCGGGGCCTGTAGGAGAAGGATAAGGAGGGAATGTGCAGGAACCTGAACCTCCAGAGCAGTTGCTTCCATTGGGAATGTCCTGGAGCTGGAGGTTGCCATTTCTACTAAATTGGAACTAAATAGGTGTAAAAACTCCGTAACAGTTTCTAGATAATGCATCATAAACCATAAACTGATTTACTTTATTGTAGATTTAATTATGATAATGCACGTACATATAATCATGTCCGTGCCCAAGATCTATGCAGTAGTAAAGGGTTTATATAATGTTATAAATAATGAAACCTGAGCTGTAGCAAGAGCTCCCTGTAGCATCCTTCATCCTTCATCATGCCCTGGGAGTGGGAAGTCTCCTCTTCCGTGTGAGCGGCGCAGGGCTGGATTGCTGAGGTTCAGCCATTTCCAAGGGGTTGGGGTGTGGCAGGGGTGTGATTTCCATCACAGCGCCTGCGTCTCAGTCTGAGTTTGCTTTGGAAATTTTCTGTGGAGTGGAAGATGGCGTAAAATGTCTTATTAATGCTGATGGGATCTGGCATTGGCAGTACCCAGTGAATTGGTGTATGAGAGGCATGTAAACAAATTTGAAACCGAAATAATCTGCCTGTGTGTTATTAAAAAACAAGCCAATATGCAGCAATAGAATGTGAGGAAATGCCATTTTGAGTTTCTAACGACAAAGCTTTCGCACGTTCCTCCCATGATTTATATAATTGCCGAATCGCTTTGATGGCTTGATGGAATTACAGCTCTGCATTACACGATGGATAATCAATCAAAATAAACGGTGTTTACCCCTCTGCTGCAGCGTGTGTATGAAACAGATACATCCGAGCGGGAACTGTTCTTTAACGCTGGCATTTGTACGGAGTTTCGGGTGTGATTTTGGGATCTGATGTCTGTGTAAACCTGACCTCACCTTGTAGGCTTCAAAATCACACTGGCTTCAGCAGGGGCTGTAGTAACTTGCTTTTTCTGTGGTGCATGTAGGAACATTTCTGCCTAAATATGCAGTGGGCTTGTTTGTTTAAATATCATAGAAAATCAAACCGCAGCGAGGAGACAGAAGGTGCCAACACCTGAGCTCTCTGTAAGGGCTGGGTAAAGCTTGTAGGCTGAAACTTCGCCCTTCTAGGCAGGCTTGGAGTTGGTCTTGGCTGATACTAAACAGGCTGTTCTCCGCCTCATTTGCTGCACAAGTTATTGGAGTTTTAGTGTCTGGCTTTAGAAGAATTTCTTACCCTATTTACCAAATGTGCTGTTGTGGAATGTGAAAACCCTTTTCTGCAGGATTTCTGGAGTAAAAATTAAACCCAGTCTTTGTAGCGAGCAATAGGTGGGATAATGTATCGGTGGTTGATATTTGTATTTAAGTAGGGGGCTTTGCAGGAGATGATGCTGTTTGTTACAGCAGAGAGCACAGTGCTCTCCTTCCGTGGGTCTTTCCCTCTTGCCTGCCCTGTTTTCAGTCCATTTCCCTGATACCGGGGTGTTTTAGGGAGGCTCTGGAGCGCAGTGTGGGCTGAAATGGCTTCCCCGGCGCTGCAGAGCCGGACTGTGCGTACGCAGCGGCCCTCGGCTCCCTCCTCCGCAGGCAGAACCTGCCAGATCCTGAGGAGAGGAGAGAAGATGGAGAGGCTGGGGCAGGGCTGCAGGCACAGCACTCAGCACTCGCCCCTTCCTCGCTGCAGCAGCCCTGGCTCCAGAGAGGGGGGATTTTTGGCGTCTGTCCCCGGAGGATCCCCTCTCCTCTCCCTCCTTGCCTCGCTGTAACGGGATCACAGCTGCTGAGTAAATGTTAAGATAATGGTGTTATTACAGAGTAATTATACTGCAAGTTATTGAATTAAAAGTGATGAGGCTGCCGGTGCTGCCGAGTGGGGAGAGGAGGGAGAGGCTGGGTGGGAGAGCGCGGAAGGTGGGGAATGGAGAAAACCTAATAAATTTCCTCTTGTCGAGAGCCCCTCGCTGCCGGGACTGGGACTCAGAATGAATGAAAGGGAAGCTCAAAGAGCTAATAAATAAACCATTTCCCTGAGAATAGAGGGTATAATTAGAAACCCTGGCCCTGTGGTTTTGTGTCTGCCCTGGGGTGGAATCTGCTCAGCGCTGTGCTGTGGTGATAAACCAGGGAGACAATGTGGAGATGATGTCGCACAGTTGTTAACTTTTGAGGAGGGAGATGCTTTGTTCCTCTCTTTTTCTAGGAAAAAAAATAATAATAATAAATAATTTAGGCTTTATGTTGCAAAACTTCAATAACTGGCTATACCCTGGGGCCTCTCCATCAGCTACTCTGGCTGATCCTGCATTTTTCTTTCTGTATGTTTTCTTGGAGGGCAGGGTGGTTTTCACTGTAGACCTTAGAAGACTACTTTTTCTCATTTTTCTTTTTTTCCTCTCAAGAGAGACAAACCTATTTGTTTGTTGGGGTTTTTTTCCTATCTCAAGCTGAGATTTATCTGCAGATTGAACATCTCCCGCTCCTCTCCAGCCATAGCATTGGTACAGCTCTGCTGCCAGAGCTCCAGGAGCGTTTGGACACCGCTCTCAGGGAGGCCCAGGGTGGGATTGTTGGGGGGTCTGTGCAGGGACAGGGCTTGGACTCGGTGATCTCCGTGGGTCCCTTCCAGCACAGCGTGTTCCGTGGGTCTGTGATTCCGTTCTGCGTGTTTGAGATGGTGATAACGAGTGCCGCGGCAGGCGCGGGGAGCACCGCGGACTCCACCGTAAACGCAGCAGGAGCCGCACCAGGGGTGCAGGGATGGGAAACAACGGGAGCATCGCCGAGCAGTCGCAGGGAACGGGAGAAGGGCACGGGCACCGTGCTCCCGTTGGGTCTGGCCAGGCCTCAGCAGCCCCGGGCTCCCCACGGTTTCAAAGATCAGTAAATTGCTGTCCCCCTGCTCTCCCAGCAAGGTGCGTCCCTGCGGGGCCGGGAGCCCGCGGGGCCGGGAGCTGCTCCTTTTGTTTGCGGTAATCGCGGAGCTGCGAGGAGAGGAGACAATAACTGGTGATGAAATCCGGGGGAGGAGGGAGGAGCGAGCGTTTTGCTGCCGTTCAGCCTCGGAGGATCCTGGGTGGCTTTGGATGAAAAGGGGATGATGCTCTCGGTTGGGAACAGGACGGGTCCCCCCGCACGGGTGTTTGTGAAGATTAATTCTTTCTGAGAAGCTCTTTGGTAGGTGTTAGAGAAATGGGGAGTGTTTACCTTACTTTACAATTTAAAAAGCTCTAATAAAATACACAACAGGAGTATTAACAATGAAACTATTTTGAGGATTATTAAGCTATTATAAAAGAATGGAAGAAAATCTGCCTGGCATTATGTTCTGTGCCACTAGATATTTAAATTAATGCCTTCCTATAGCAGCTCCTTCAGAAATCTTTAAGGCACTTAAACATCTTCAGTGAATTAGATACTTGGTGGTGTTAAACAGCTCTTCAGCATCCTCTGTTCATGGAGCATGGGAGGAAACTGAGGCAGAATGATTTGGGCAGTTCGTTCACCATGAGAAGGGTAAAGTGGGAATTTGATTCACATGGGTTGGCATGATGTGTAATGGAAAATGCCCTTGTCCAGCAGTGCTTCCCACAGCCTGGGAGTGCTGGATCATGTTCCTTTCCTCTTCCCCACCTTGCCCTGCTGTTGAGGAGCAGAGCTATGCTGTTGGCACCAAGAAATTCCGTATGGATTTGCCTTTTGCCTAATGGCTGCCGTGGCAGTATTTACAGCTCTGCCTGTGCCCATCTCAGGGAGGCCCATAAACCCTGATATAATGGTATTTCCTTGTAAAAGGCAATTTGTAAAGATCTGTCTGTGGGCTGCTGTCACCATATCCATGGGATTTATTTCCAGTTTATTTACGGTTTGTGCTCATGTATATGCAGCTCTTCTTTCCCATCATAATCCAAAACTTGATTGTCCTTTGGACTTACTGTCACTTGCAGCATCAGCTGAGCAGGTCCCTGGGCTGCCTCTATCGTGCAAGTTGATTTTTAATTTTATTTTCTGTTTTGAAGGATGGGGAGGAATGTCTGTAGGCATTGCATCAGCCTTGGCCTTGGGATTTGCTTCAGGAAGCTGCAGCTGCCAGGCTGCTGTGAGTGGGGCGAAGCCCTTAGCGTGGGGCAGACCCCCAGCACCACAAAGGTTGTGTGTGAAATTCCTGGCTTAGATTTAGGTTAATAAATGAAGGATTTCCTGACTTGTATGGGCACAAATTTTTTGGTTTAGGAGTGACTGATTTAAGGGGTGATTTCTCCTTGGTCTGCAATCTGTTTGTGATGGGATTTGGGGGACTCTCCTTGCTTTACCTGCTCTTACAAGCACTGAATGTAGGAGGTCAATATCTGGAAGTGCTCATTTAAAAATAAGGTTATGGCATCCAGCAAAGGGCTGCGATGCTTTGAATGACTTCAAATGCCAAAATGTGGTGTGTGCTCAGGATTTCTACTTGCTTTCACTCATAATGATCCCACCCAAGAGAAGGGCTCAGCTCTTCTCCATGCTGGATATCCTTGGTGGAAGTCAAACCTCTGCCTTTGAGGGGAGAAGCCCCTGCAGACCTGCAGCTGAGCCGGGAACAGCTCCAGGATCTTCGGCATCAAGGTGCAGTCCCTCGTCCACTGAGCAAACCTTGAAACAGATCCCAGCACAGCCGCGGTCCTGGGCAGACATCTGAAGAGCTGCTGGCCCAGGGGTGCTTTCTTCAAGGAACAGTTCAGAAAAGGGACCTGAGCTGGTGGATTCCTTTGGTACGTGGAGGAACACGCTGTAGATATTCTGAAAAAAACAAAATCAAATGGGAGAACAGGTAGTGGAGCTCTTTGAAAGTTGTTCAAAGGGACTCTGTCAATGTGAAACTCCTATTTATGTTTTTTTCCTGCCTCCTCCTTTCTTTTGTTGATACAATCTTGGAAGTGGGAGGAGGATTTACAAAAATGCTTGTGTTTTTAAGCTGCTGCTTCAGACACCTTTTTTCCCTTGTAAATATTGTGCAAGAAGCCGAAAAGAAAAACACAGAAAGCAAACACACAAAAGTCCTCATCAGACCCTTTCTCTAATCACTTCAGAACCTGAAAATCAGCTTTGTCGTGGGCTGTGCTGTAAATGTGTCCCCACAGATGCACCAAGGACAGACCTGTAAAACCCAACCCAACCTTTAAACCAGACCACTAAAGGTCTGTTGGGACAGAGCAGGGCTCAGCACCGCTGGGGCTCTTCAGGAGGCACCTCCAGACTGCTCTGGTCCTTCTTCGGGTGGATTCATCAGTCTCTGACTGGGAAGGATTACTCTGGGGTATCGAAGGGCACGTGAAAGAGCCTCAAAGTCAAGGGAAGAGGAGCATCCTTCAGCCTCTGCTGTGCTGGACTCCATTAGGACATCCCCAAGGCTGGCGATGAGGACCATGGCAGCGGAGGGAAGGCAGCCAACACTTCAAGCAATAAAAGTGAGTTTTTAGAAAGTTTTCTGCCACTGGTTTCAGGAGCAGCAGCAGCAGCAGCACTGGGGTGGTGTGAGTGGTGTACGGACCTGGCACACAAAGCCAAGGGGAACTGAGGAAGGTATGAATTTACTGAAATAAGAACCAGAAGCTCTGTGGATGCTGCTTTTTCTCTCCTTCAGGTGCTCACTGGTTACTTGGAGGCCGTGTATGGGCTGAGCAGCCTCAGGAGAAGGTTGTTTTGGAGCAGACTTAGATTTTCCTGTAAATTAACAAGTGAAGGCAGAACTTGTGGGGTCCTTTGGCTTTTCCTTCCCTGCCTGGCTCATGGGAACTCCATATGTGCTTTGGCTGCTGGGTGATGCTCAAACAAGCTCACGCTAGAGCCGTGCCAGCCCCAGGTTTGCAAGGAGCAGGGCTCTTAAATAAATGTTTTTCTTGGGGATTTGCATTGGTTTGGCTGAACCGTTTGCAAAGGTGCAAGAGAACAGGGAAGAGGGAATGGCCCAGCTTTGCTCCGTGGCCGGGCCGTGGTCTGTGTGCTGGCAGGGTCATGGTGCGGGGAGCGAGAGCAGGCGATGAGGGGCTGAGTTACAGGGACGGATGTGGAAACCCGTGCTCTGAAAGGCAGCACGGTTTGCCCGAGGACGTGGGGTGATGGAGCTGAGGCTGGAGCTCGGCAGCTGCGGTTCCTGTGCCGGAGCGCAGTGTCCAGGCTGGTGCTCCTGCCGGGAAGTGGTTTTGGCACAGATTGCCGATACCTTTACCTTGATTTTTCTGGCTGTCAAAAGAACTGTGAGGGCCTGGAGGACTTGAGCTCAGATGACTGGTCTGGATGTCTCTCCCTGGAAGCTATGGAAAGCAGTACTTGCAGTCCTGTTTGAACTTGTTAGTTGACAAGTTAAAAGGTTGTTTTGACCCTTCGGGATATTTTTTTAAAAAAAATATTTCTTTCACCTTCCTTCTTCCAGCTTTATGAGAGGGCCAAGCCAAGAGCTTTGTATCCAGCAGTAGGAGTGTAATTACAGCAAGTCTGGGCGAGCGACTCCCCCCAGGGCTGTTTCAGAGTTGGGTTTTGCTTCTCTTTTTCTCCCTCCCCCTGCTCCGTGTTGTTGTTCTCGTCCCTCCGCCTCCCCACGCACGTGCGGTGCCGCAGCAGCTGCGGGACCCCGACCCTTCCCCCGAGCCCTGGTGGGAGCGGGCGGCCGGGGGATGCAGCAGATGAGGCAAACTGGGGCTGGAAGGGAGCGGGAGCCAACGGGCTCGGCCGCCAGCCCAGGGCGAGCCACGGCCGGGGAAGGGCTGGACGGGGCCCAGCGCAGCTGCTCTGGCCGGGGGAGCCGGGCTCGGCGTGTCCGTGCGGAGCGGAGCGGAGCGGGCAGCGCCAGCGGCACCCGGAGCGGGCAGCGCCCGGCGTGCGGCCCCGGCTCCCGCATCTCCCACATCTC
>VXBT01009056.1:266948-283917 GCA_013400235.1 Oriolus oriolus
CTCCCGCAGCTCCCGCAGCTCCCCCGGCTCCCGCAGCTCCCCCGGCTCCCGCAGCTCCCGGCTCCCGCTGGCCGGGCAGCGCTGGCTCTGTGCCACCCGCGGCGCTCGGCGAGCTCCGGCTCCGCTCCTTTGTGCTGCGTTTGTGCCCATCCCTGAAGTGCCCAAGGCCATGAAGGGCAGCGCCCTGAGCACCCTGGGGTCCCTCCCCGTGGCACGGCTGGGCCTGGATGAGCTTTAAGGTGCTTCCAACCCAAACCATTCCGGGATGCCATGAACTGGCCGAGCCGTGCGGGTGTGGGTGCCAGCCGGGCACACAGCAGTGCGTGGGGAGGCCGGGGCTGTGTGGCTGCGCAGAGCCCTGGGTGCATTTTGGAGCTCGGGTTCCCCCTGTTCCCCAGCCACGTCTCCTGCCTCAGGTTTCTTTCACTCAGAGCTGTGCTTTGAGCCCCTTGGCTGGTGGTGGCCGGAGAAGCATCAAGTTGTGTCTAAGATCTGTGGCATCGGCACCTCCTCCTGCACCTGGGAAATGCTCTGGTTGGAAAAGTTCCTAAATCCTCAAATCCTCCTGGGGCTGGACTGCAGCCACAGCCTGGTTTGTTGTTTTCTGGGGAAAAGACAGTGTCTTTGGGGTCTGGTATTCCCCTGTGCAAGTTTCCATTCCCCTGTGCCCTTCCATCTCATCCAGGAGACTGGATTTATCTTGGAATAAACTGGGTGCAACTCCAGATTGGTTCTGCTGGGAGAGCAGTGATCATCAAAGTCCCTTAATTCTCAATTAGTCTGTCTGCCCAAGGCTTTAAAATTGGTTAGATAAACCGCATTAGAAGTTAAATCTGAATTAACCTTTCCTTGCACAGGCGACCCCTGGGGACCCCAGGTTCCTGTTGGGGCAGCCCCTTCCTGGGCCAACGTGGGAGCATTTGGGTGCATTCCCCTCGCAGGACACCCATCACAGCAGGGCTGCTCCTCTTCCCACGGCACAGGGCTGCCGTGCCGGGGTACTTTTAGAGAAGATAAGAGTGGTGGCAGGAGAGAGGTCTCCGTTCCAAGGCACTTGGACTCTTTAATTATGTTTTTGGTCTAGAAAATTACATGGTTCCCAGAGCATGAATGGAGAACACACAGAAGGTAATTGCACCTCTGGGTGCAGATGAGCTGGTAGCAGGGAGGGGCCATGTGGAGTCCGGGATCAGTGGGAAGAGGTGCAGGGAGAGGGAGAAATGGGCTCCTTGGAGCTGCTGGATATTGCCCCTAATATTGCACCCGCCTCGCCCAGGGTTCCTGACACTCCGTCCTCTCCGTGGTGCTTATGGGGGACCCACAGCCCCATAGAGGTGGGGACCAGTCCTGTGAGTCACCCCACTGCCATAAATCCCTGCGTTTTGGGGGCAAACCCGCCCTTGGGCCCTCCCTGAGTTGTCCACAAATCCCGTGGTCGTGATCTGCCCCTGCCAGGATCACCTTTTACCCACCTGGAGCTGATTGCAGCACAATTGCTGACTCGGCTTTATTAGCTTCTTCCTTATCTTTGGCGTCCTGCCAGATGTCCTTGTGGCCTGTAAATTCTGCATTCTCTGCGTCCATTATCAGTGGTACATCCTTCTTTCCAAGCTTTGTTAACCTCCCTCTAGCTCTGAGATCATGAGAAGCATGTCCAGCCCTAAGCCTTAACAAGGCAATTATACCAACAAGGCAATTCTACCAACAAGTGATTTGGTTTTCCAATGCCTGGGTATCACTTAGAGCTTGTTTGCTACTCTGTTTCACGGATTCAATCTCCCTTTTTGTTGATTAGGCTTGAAAGTACACAAAGACCAAACACCAAAGAATGTTCTTACCTAAGGAAATTTTACATATTCCTCATTTTGGAACACCTGGGCACGAAGGCCAGTCCAGGTTTTCCAGAGATGGTGGAGGTGTGCCCCTGCCATTGGCTGGGGTGTGCCCTGACCTGCTCTTGGCTCCACAGGGAGGAAAGACATGCAAAAAGTGTTTCCATGTTTGTACTTTCCATGCTGCTCACGAGTGGGGAACCTGCAAGGAGAGCCTCGGTTTTCTCAACGTGCATCTCTTGCCTCTGTGTGCTGCCCAAAATGCTGTTCTTGTTCTGCAGCAGAAGGGGCGAAGCACGACCATTTTCTTTTCAGTGCCTTATTTTAATACAGACACGCTTAATATTTGGGGTGTGCTTTTCTTTTAAAGCATTTAATTAAAAAACCCCGAAGCTCTGCGTTGGCAATTTTCTGTGTCCCCACATTTGCATGGTTCCCTGTGATTGCACAAGGAGCTTTCTCCAGGTGGGACCTCATTTTTCAAACACTTCCCACCCCATCCCTGGAGTCCCGATGTTCTTGGGATCTGGAGCCTGTATTTGTGGTGAGTCCAGCAAACTCTTTGCTTGAGAGGGAAATCAAAGGTCTTGATGATGGGCGGAAGCCTGACAGCTGGAGCTGGGAGATAGGAGAGGGACTCTGGAGAAAACAACTGGGATTGGGTAAGAAAATATGGGCTTCAAATCCACCTCCAGCTGCAGTTTGTGGAGCAGTTTTGCAGAGCCTTCCCCCAGCCTCCCTCCTCCGGTTTAACCCTCCACATGGCCGAGTGCTGGAGATGGGGGACTTCCCCCTCCTTCCTCCTCACGGTTCCCAGTATAAATACGTGGAGCAAAACCACCAGCTCTGTTTATTGGACACAAATAGGAGATAAAATAGTGGAAAACTAATTTTTTCATGCTCATTGGTGGGAAAGATTAAAATTATGCAAATCCTCGGCAGCGAGCTTGGTGCAGAGATAAGGGGATGTTCAAGTCAGCTGGCTGCCTGCTAATTCACTCATTGAAAACAAAATGAGCAGGAAAGCTGCGAGCGGCGTCACCGGCCCCTCATGGCACTGGGATTTCTGTGCTGGGAGGAAGCTGAACAAAGAAAACCCTTTCTGGAGGCGTGAGGGGTCTGTGCTGAGACGCTCACCCCGGAATGTCTGCCCAGTGCCTGGGGAGCTCCCGGGTGCAGCACCCCCTCCTTGGCCAGGGTCTATCTCCAGCCAGCGTGCAATGACCTGAAATCCCCTGACCTGGTGGTTCTGGGGGTGAATCAGGTGCAATCTGCCGCCTTGGTCCCTCAGATGGATTCCATAAGCAGAGCAAGGCTGGGAACTGAGTGGGAAACGGCCAAAGATGAGCGATGCTGGTCTTGGTGCTTTCTGCTGCACCAGTGTGGCTCTGGGGGGCTGCAGGAGGCAAAGCGGGTTCAGGACGTTCCCTAACGCGGCACCAAGGGTTCTGCAAGGCAGGGGATGGGCAGGCCCCTGCTGAGTGCTGGATCTGGGCTCCCCACCACGATCTCATCGAGGAGCCAGCGCCCATCGCTCCCGCCCGGCTCCCCCGGACACGCCCGCTTTGCAGTGGCAGCCGCGTCCTGAAATTCCCCATATGGGCACGTTAATTAATTTTTGCAAAGCAACAGTGCTGTGGGGGTTTTCCCGGGATGAAAGGCCCGTGTGTGTGTCTGGGGAGGATTGGGGTATGTGCAGATGTGTTTGTGGTCAGGAAGACGCGAGTGAAGCAGCATCCCATTGCCCTCTGACTCTGGGTCTGACTCAGCCCTGAGCTTTGGCTGAAGGAAACTTAACTCCTTTAGACCAAACTGAGCCTGTAGTGCTGGACAGCACTAAGTGGCCACCTCTGGAGAGATATTAGGGTGCATAGCGGGGTTTTTGCTCACTGTGCTGCTTGCTTTGCCCAGCACAGCCTGTGCATTTATTTCTTGGGATCTCTCAAGATGTTCCAGGCACAGGGGAGACCAAAAACCCCCACAAACAAAAACCTTGCACAGCAGCTGAAGCTGCCGACCATGCAAAGGCACCCAGGAAATGATGACGGCTGCTCATTGTGCTGGGAGAGGGACCCGGTGCCAGCGAGTGTTTTTGGAAGGGTTTGTCTCACTTCCTGTCAAATCAATATTTATTCACAAATCTATTTGTTTGCTTTTGTCATTGAAAACTCTTGTGGGCTTTTTTGTGTGTGTGTGCATTGTTTTGTTCCCCTTGTGTATTTTTGGCTGCACAGTGCTGGCGAGAGGGGCTGCCACAGCCTTTCCTGGCTCCAGCCGTTCCAGCTGCTTCTCCTAACCTGTGGTTTTGAGCCTCTTCTGTAAGGTGGGACCTGGCTGGCAGCTCTCCTCTGCCTGGGCACGGCTTCCTCCCCGCTCCCCCCACTTGCCCTTGGGCTGGAGGTGGTGATGGGTAGGCGGGAGTTGACCTCAGTGAACACGAGCGGTGTTTTTCCATTACTGTGTTATGGATCACGGTGGAGCAGGGGTGTGGAAGAGATCAACTGCCCCCCGAAATCATACAATCACAGGGTGGTTTGGCTTGGCAGGACCTTAAAGCGCATCTCATTCCACCCCCTGCCATGGGCAGGGACACCTTCCACTGTCCCAGGGTGCTCCAAGTCCCGTCCAGCCTGGCCTTGGACACTGCCAGGGCTGGGCAGCCACAGCTGCTCTGGGCACCCTGTGCCAGGGCCTCACCAAAATGCAGTGACACTGGCAGTGCTGTGCAAGCTCCTCTGTGCTTGGTTTTCCCTCATCCCCAGAGCTGTAGCCGAAGCCATTGCTGGTTCATAGACACGACGGGATCATGCTCAGGGTCCTGGGGAGGGTGGGACACCCCCTGCATCCCTGTGGTCCCGCAGGTGCAGGAATGGGACCTGCAGCGCAGGATCAGCACGTGCCAGCCTTCTCCCCAGGCCTTTGGTCCTGCTTGAGTTTCACCATCCCCACCAACCTTCCCCTTCGTTTCTTTTCCATTTTACTGTGAGTGAAACAAGTAACGGCTGGAGCTTTGCCCTCCCTCGGCTGCTCTCCCTCTTCTCTCCTCCTCCATCCCCTGACTCATTCCGGATGCCCCAGCCCATCCTCTGCTGTTTGTTTCCCCCCCGGCCCGTGCTCTCCCCTCCTCGCTGGTTCATTTGTGCTGCCGTGGTGCCCAGCATGAGGACAGGGACGGGGATGTAGCACCTCTCCTTCCCTGCCAGGGTTCCAGCTGCTGGCCTAGCCCTCTGCAGCTGCGGGATGGGGACGGTGCCGCGAGCCAGGCAGGGCTGGAGCTGCGGGTGGGGTGAAACAGGGATTTTTAGAGCCAGTGAGGACCTACTGTGCTCCGGGGTGTGGGGAGAGCTTTGCCTCCTCCTGGGTTTGTCTGCTGAGCCCCATAGCTGGAATATTATTTATCTGCCCCCAGCCAAATCACGCAAAGCTAAATTGAGCTGTGGCAGGCGAAAGTGTGAAGCGTATTATTAGGAACAGGGAGCTCTTGTTCCACAGCTGCTGCTGCTGCTGCCGTTGGTAATTAATGTTTGAGGAATTGCAGATCTTCATTAGGAGAACAATTAGATTAACGAGAGAACTCGAGCCGAGGCTGTAGTGGGAAAGGGCTGGGGGGAGGCTTTAAAAACAAAATAAAATCCCTCCCTGGCACCCTGCCTCGCTGCTCCAGAGACGTGCCGATGCTCTTGGAGGCACTGGGAGGAGACTGGTCCTTCCCTTCCAAGCAGTGACAGGCACTCGCGGCCTCGTGCTGGGGAGGGAGCGTGTGGGGGCTTCATTACGGGGAGGAAAGAAGCAATCCGTGGTTGTCATAAATATTTCAGACAGCCCAGCACCCATCGCTCGGCCGCGGCACGGGGTTATTAGCAGAGAGAGCTTTGGGCGGAGGCTGCTCAGGGCTCAGCGAGGTCCTGGGCTTGCATCGTTAAAAGCTTTAATTGGTGTCCTTGTTGCTGGAAACACTGACCCCTCCGAGGCAAGAGCACCCGGGCCACGAGGTATCGCCTGCAGGGCCTGGGCTTAATTCAGGCCAGTACACAGGCCTGAAGTTGAGGGATTTAAGATGCTCCTTAACAATATTCTTTCAGCAAGAGTTGTTTGGGGCTCCCCCTGCTCCCTGTTTTCTTCCCTGTGCCTGTGCTGGGTCTACCCATGAACCTGCAGCAGCTTTGCCCTCACACGAGGGCATCACACGAGGAAGGTGCTCACAGCTGGCTGATGAGCAGGATGCAGCAGGAATTCACTCAGGATAAATGAACCGTTTAGAGAGGTTGTAAAATCACAGAAAATAACGACAGAAGGGAGGTTGGAAGGTCAATTAGTCCCTCTCGCTGGCCCACGGCAGCACCATGCGTTTGGAAGTTGTTGGAGGCAGATGCATGCCTGGCCTTCCTAAAAACCTGCAGTGGTGGTGTTGCCATCCCTGGGCTGTTCCCTGGGTCCCTGGCTGTGGCTCAGCCCCACACAGCCTCTCCCATGGGGCACCAGCAGTGTCCTCCCACTGGGAGATGCTCCAAGCCCCGCTCTGGACCAGCTACACCGTGCCCAGCTTCTGGTGACTGGGGTGGGATGGAGGCTTTTCATCTCTTCTGGTTGCAGGAAATTTAACCACAAGAAACTCTTGCTCTCCAGCAAGGTGGAACCCCTGAGTGATGCCAGCAGGTCTGAGCTGGGATGGTTCTTTAAGGTCCCTTCCAACCCAAACCACTCTGGGATTCTGAGGGGGAGGCTGTGAGTCAGCTCCCAAAAGCAGAGAGAGTTGGGGTGTTATAAATCCCGAAGGTTTTGGGGGGCTCAGCTCCCATTCACCCATCCCTTCTCCCCAGCCCCAGGAGAAAGCTGGAAGTTTTGCCTTTCAGGGAACAGCAGATTCTCCCTTTGGTAATTGATGGGGACAAAAAAGTTGCGTTTCCTGGCGACTCCAGATGGTGCAGTGACAATAAAGCCATTTTCTGCAATATGGTGGCTTCTGCGTGTCCGAAGGAGAGATTTGTTGTTGGCCCCGTTCCTGTTTGGCTCGGTGCCCCCGAAGATGGATGAGCCATTCCCTGGCTGAGCAGGCGGAGGGTCGGGGCCCTGGGAAGCTCCCGCAGCCGTGCCGAGCAACAGGGAAAGAATCTGCTGCTGTGAGGCAGCGCTCTGCCCTGCCCTGCTGGAAATGGAGGGCACGCAGCACCCTCCGCCCTGGCCAGGCACAGCCCCTCGCATGTGGATGGCGCTCACCTGCCGAGGAAGTGTTACTGCATGTTTAATTCATGGCCCGCTCCGCCGCACCGCTGAACGCTCAGCCAGCCTACTCAGAAAAATCTCCCTGCCTGATCCTGCTGATGAGTGACTGCTACAAAGACACCGAGATGATCTCAGCAGCTTGTCAGAAAAAGCCCTTATGTTGGTTTAAAGTAAAATGTAAAACGATGTGCCGAGCAGGTGGAGACTTTCTGAATGCTGGGTAATGGGAAGGTTCTCCCGTGGTGCTCTCACAAGCTCCTTTCCTACAGCCTGCTCCAGCAGGGATGTTACCAATCTCCAAATGCTTATAAATGTTTTAAGCCACCTCTGATGCGTGCCTGGTGTGTCTGGACTGTGCATGGGCTGCTGTATCCCACCCAATGGAAGCAGCCAGCTCTGGGCTGGGATGTCTGGACCAGCCTCTACAGCTGCTCGGAGCAGAGAGGCAGGAATATCAGATTCAGTAGAAGCAAACTGCCTGGGTGAGATCAGGCTGTCAGGCAGGAGCTGGAGTACTGTGAGGATGGTGTTATGCCCAGTTTCTGCCTATTTAGCAGCCTCTTGATTTTGCATTTGTATGGAAGATGGAAATGGCAGCAGAGCCCTGCCTGGCTGAGCTGCTCGGCTCGGAAGCACCGCTGGCTTGTGCCACCCGGGGGTTGCTGCACGTTGGTGTGGTTTGTGGGGCTTCAGTCAATGTATGAAGGTAATTTCTGGAGGCACCCGCTGCAGCTGGGGCTCTCTGCAAGGATGTGACAAGAGCCAGAGGCTTCCCTAGACAGACAGCCCAGAATTAAATCAGAGGGAAAGCAAGCACGAAGTGTGGACGTGGCTTCCTGACCCCACTGCTGACCTTGAGCAGTGCAGCCTAAGCCTCTGTCCAGTCTGTTCTGGTGTCTACTGGTCTGCAGGGCTCCACCAGCCCAAGCAGTGACCCAGCATCCTCCCAGCTTAGTTCTTAAATTCAGATGAGATCACAACAGCAAGTGATGGATGGGTTTTTTCTTTCTCTCCTCCTTTCTTAATCTCCCCTGGCTGGTGGGTCTGAGACACAGGATTCCTGCCAGAGCAAGGGAAGGGATTTGCTCATCTTGTGTCTTGCAAGCTCAAAACCAAATCCTCTTTATGGAGTTTAACCCCGTGTGCTGGCTGGCAGGGCTGGAGCGCCTGGCAAACGGGGAGGGAATGAATGCTGAAGGAGAAGGCAGAGTGAGCTCGAAAGGGGAGGCCCAGGAGCGACATCTCAGTACCCGAGGGGTGCACTCTGAGTCGGGCTTGATGGCAGCACTCCTGATCCTGGGGTGGGAAAAGGCAGCTGGAGGCATCGCTGGGCCTGGGGCCGTGGTTGCCCCGTGTGCTCCCGAGCAGGCGGCTGCGAAACCCAGGGAAGACAGCGTTTCCTAATAACCTTGATTGGCTTTCCTTGCTGGTCACTAATCAGCAAGATGCAAGCCGTGGTGATGAAGCCAGCTCTGCGCTAGGGACAAAGAAAGACAAGCCTCTTTATCCTTCTTACTGCGGCTCAGCAGCCCGTCCTCGCCTGCAGGAGGATTTGCTGGGGTGGTTGTGTGGCTGCCGCTCACCCTCCTGGCTCCTCCGTCCCCTCCTCACTGGAGCTCAGTTCTGCCTCTTCCATGGGTGTGAGGAAAGCAAACAGCTCATCAGCTGCGCTGTTGCCACAGTGATTTTCATTTACCATCAAATAGCAATTAGGAGAAACTTTGCGTGTTTGCTTCACTACTTTTATTTCCTGTCATTTGTTTTTCACTGATGAGCAGAGTGCCCTGCCTGGGGACTGCAGCAATCCCGTGGCATCTCCCAGCCTGGTGCCCAGGGATGTGCAGACAAGAGTGGCCATGATGTCTACAGGCCATAAAAAGGAAATTTATTTCTTTTCTTTTTCATTTCCCGAGGCTCTTGGCTTGCCTGTATGTGGGCTAGGGGCGTTCCTGGGCTGGAATTCATGAGGAAGGAGGGACAGTCCCTCTGCATCTCAGCCATGGGGGACCCTAAAGATGCTTAGTAGGGGGTTAAGTTTTCCTCTGTCTTCGTGTAAATCCAGACTCACTTTTCCATCCTCCGTGGAGCCTCTCTGGGTTCAGTGGGCTGGGAGGGAGCAGGGTCCTTGCCTGTGGCTGGTTAAAGTCTTCCAGACTGCTGTGTTTAGAGAGGATTTTGTGGTTTGGTTTTGGTGTGAGGTGTGTGCCTGTGTGTAGTTCGGGGTTTTTTTGGGTTATTTCACTCATAACTTGTATTGTTGAGGACTGTTTCTCCCTGGGGATAAAAATGAGCTGTACAAAATCTGGGTGAAGCTGGGGCTGAGGGTGCTCCCCTCCCTGGGGCGGTGCTCTGGTGGGAGCAGCAGGAGGGTGCCCCTGCCCAGGTGCCCTGAGGCTGCCCAGGCTGTGCTCCGTGAGGGGCCGGGCGCTGATGGAGATAACGAACGGAGGCGGTCGATCAGCGGCCCCGGTAGCGAGAAGGTCGTTCTGGTGCGAGGGCCAGTGACATCCTGCACCCATCCAGCGCTCGCAGCCGGAGCTGATAAAGCACCCTCGTGCTCCTAATTAACTTTCTTGAGTGTTTTTTCTTCCTTTCAGTTTTTCATCTCGTTTTTTCCTTGTGCTTGGGCCGCGGGCTGCTGGAAGATGCTCTGCTCGGGTACCAGCCATAAGGGATCAGGCTGCCACGCTCGGCCCTGCTCCTGCCCGGAGAGAGGGATCTCTGTGGGGCAGGGACTGGCCTCCCGTGCTCCTGGCCTGGCTGCTGGGGCTGGGAACCCACTGCTTGTCCTCAGGGGACAGTTTGCACACAACGTTTTGGTAAGAACCACCTATTTTGTGAGAAACCAGTTTGGGTTGCCCTCAGAGGGCAGAAGAAGACTTTGGGAGCTGGAGGAAGGCCCGGCAGGTTTCCATCAGCGAGTGAGCTCCCGGTGGTGAGGAGCAGCAGTGTCAGCCCCAGGAATGGGCTTTGGCCCCTGCTTGCACAGGGGGTTTGGGGTGAAGGAGGCGGCCCTCACTGCCTCATGCTGAACACAAAGGGAGTCCCTGTGCAGACCTGGCAGAGCGGTTTGGAGGGTGGAGAAGGTCACAAGATGCAGCAGCGTCCAAATTTCTGTGTGAAGGGAGCAGAAAGCCAGAGCTGGAGGGATTAGCCTGGTCAGAGGGACTGATGCCATCTGGATGGGCTCTTCCCAGTACAGGACATCTTCATGCCATGCTGCAAGTCAGGAGAGCACCGGTTCCTCATTGTGCAGTGGTTTTCTCATATATTCTTAGTTGGACACGCACACATGTGAGGCCAGGCAGTCTTCCCTCCTCAGGAATGTGGAGCTGACCTGAACCTGCACTGGATCTCAGACAAAGGCTTTTCCTTAGCTTGGACTCCAGACATGAGAGAGGCTGTTGCACTTTTGCTGGTGTGGGCAGCAGCAGCAGCATCTGGTTGGCTGGGCTCTTTGTTGAGTTTTTGTCTTTTTTGTCGTTTTTTCCCTCTGCTGTGTGCAGTAACCCAGCATCACCCATCAGCCCAGGTCCCAGGCTTGGGTGCAGGTGCTGTGGGAGGGGGACATGGGTGATTCTAGCATTATTTTCCGTCAGAAGCTGGTGTTGGCTCCCCGGGCGGAGCCGGGGACGCTGCGGGACGCGGCTGATGGACGGTTATTTACCCGGCGCTGTCGGTGCGCGCGTGGCGAGCACGGAGCCGGGATGCAGTCTGCGCCCCAAGGAGCTCCCAGTCTGTCAGGCAGCTAAGCTGGGGCTAATGATGAATGACTTCCTAAATAAATAAATAAAGCTTGGGGGCAGGGAAAAAGAAACGTGAAGTATTACCCTGAAGTATTACAAGGCAATTTAGTTGACGGTTCCTGACGCCGTCGGGCACTCGGCGGAGATTGCGATGGTTTGTTGGGAAATGCTGAAGGATGGGGTGTGTTTGTGTGGGAGCGAGGGGAAGGGGATGGGGAGTGCGGTCCTGGGTCA
Source organism: Oriolus oriolus (assembly GCA_013400235.1). Classification (NCBI taxonomy): domain Eukaryota; kingdom Metazoa; phylum Chordata; class Aves; order Passeriformes; family Corvidae; genus Oriolus; species Oriolus oriolus. The sequence goes on from VXBT01009056.1 coordinate 277,984, forward strand.
GATCCTTCCCCATGTGCACCCTGCAGGAGACCCCAGCCGTGCAGAGGATGCTCCTGGGATCTCTGCTCGTTCTGGTGCTGCCTCCATCTCGACTTTTTGCAGGGGGGTCCTTTGGGGTCCTCCCTGGGCTGTGGCCACAGCCCCCCAGAGCGTGGATGGGCTCCCTCAGCAGGGTGCAGCCAGGCCAGGGGAGCTGTGCTTCCTCCTCCTCCTCCTCCTCCTGCTCGAGCTGATCCCCGCCGGCTGCAGCGCTGCCCCTCTGCCCTGTCCGTGCTGCGCTGCACCTGCTGAACGCTCCGCGACACATCCCTGCCTGTCACAGCTGTCACTGCGGGGCACGTGGCGGGGGAAATTAATTCCTCCTGACGATCCAAACCCAGCCTGGCGCTCTCCTGTCTCACTTCTCCTGCAGTGACCACAGCTTAACCCTCGCTGTGCCGTCGCAGCCCCGGGCAGGGAGCACCACCTCCCGCAACACCCGCATGGCCGTGCCCCAGAATGCCCCTTGTGCCTGTGGCCTGGGGACGATGCTGGGCACTTCACACACATGGGAGGACCAGAAATGCCACAGGGGAGAAAAGGAGAGAGAGAGAGTGTGTGTGTGTGTGTGCGCGTGCAAACACAGAGAGCTGTCTTAGTGTGCAGTTTCCTCTGGTTTCCCACATTGTAAAAAGGGATAATACTGTCATATTAAAGCACTTGGAGATCAGGGGATGAAAAGCAGCAAATAGGACCGAGACAGTCCTGATCAAAGCCCTCTTTTTTTCTCCATCTGTGTTTGTTTCCCCATGGAAGATAATACTCTGCCTCTTTCCTGTAAATATTTTTTTAAGATCTAAGTAACTCCATGATAGATAAACAGCCATGCTTCACTCTGAAAGATCTCTGCTGCCTGCTCTAATTGTGTTTGCCAAACCCCTGGCCTGCCTTCGGGAGTGGCTTGGGGAGCTGATCGAGCCTGGAGGAGGAGCTGTGTCCAGCAGCTTTGGGGTGGGACTGACTTGGAAATGCTCCATCACCGCCTTTTTTTTGGGGCAGGATCAGTCATCTTTTGAGATCAGTCCTTTCTGCACAGCCCATGCACCTAAAGCATCCCTGGAAGTGTTCCAGGCCAGGCTGGGTGGGGCCCTGGGTACCCTGATCCTGTGAGTGGCATCCCTGCCTGTGGCAAGGGGGTGGAACGAGGTGATCTCTGAGGTCCTTCCCAGCCCAAACCATCCTGTAACTCCGTGGCATGGGCTGTGCAGGGCTCCAGAGCCAGCACTGCACGCTGGCATCTCCTTGTTCCCCAGCACACGCGGGGAAGGACCGGGGTGGGCTCCCGGCCAGGGCCAGGCTGTCCTTGTCCCAGCCCTGGCGAGGCTGGGTTTGCCAGGGACAGGGTGTTGGACAGCAGCAAGCCGGAATTGTGGGGCAGTGAATTCAAATTTCATCTCTGCCCTCCCCAGGGGAGGTGACAAATGAGCTGGTGGTTGTGCTAAAAGCTTTTCTTTCTCTCTTTAAAGAGGTTGCTGGGAGGAAATGAAGTGACCCACTGACCTCTGTTAATACGCAGCACAAACTAAGCTGGTGCTGCTGGAAGGAAGAGCCCTCAGTGCAGCCCTCTGCCTGCAAGGTGTTTGCTTCCATTGATGTGTCTAATGGGAGCAATTCTCCCACAGCAGCTGCTGAAAATGAAGATATTTAATCATCTCCTGGATCTGAGTGGAACTTTTTGCAGAGAATTTCTTTAAAATCGCCCTTCTCCTTTTCACAGGCAGGTGAAGCAGAAAAGAAGCCTAAGTGCTTTTTTTTGTGATTTTTTTTCCCCAAGTTGTCATATTGTAATGAATCTGAAATGAATGCATGGTTCCTCCCTCCTGGATTTTTTTCAAATGCAGAGCAAATGTTTCAATTACCAGCTCCGTGGGGGCTAAGGACAAGTAACATATGGCAAAATGTTGCCCAGAGAGGTTGTGGACTCCCCATCCCTGGAAGTGTCCAAGGCCAGGCTGGATGGGGCTCTAACCTGCTCTAGTGGAAGGTGTCCCTGTCCTTGGCGGGTTGGAACAAGATGAGCTTTAAGGTCCCTTCCCACCCAAACCATTCCGCGGTCCTGTGAAAATCCCTGCGCAGTTCTGACCCATCCCAGTGTCTGTAACTGTGCAGACTCTGGCTTTTAGCAGCATCTCCATGTTCAACCAGTGAGGACCAAGGCAGCCAAACCCCTCCTCCCACATCCCCTCGGATACCCAAAGTAGCTTAAGGGAGTTAGGTGTCCAGCACCCTCTGAAATGGGAGTTGCTGCGGGGAAAATCTTCCAAAGCATCTTAGCGGCTTAGGTTAAGTCCCTTTGACTCCCAGGGGAACTTAAGCTCTTAAGAAATGTAGGTGCTTGGGAGCATTTCACCCTCTGTGCCTCGCTCCCCTGGGTCCCTGCAGGTCCCTGGCTCGGTCCGGCTGCAGGAGCTGCGCTGTGAAGCCGCTCCTTGCAAACACTTCTCAGTTTTATTATTTTTAATAATGCTCTCCAAGACCCCGTGCTTGGTGCTTACAAGCTGCACACATGGCCTTGCTTAGAGCTGGAGATTAGGCAGCACACAAGAATGAATGTCTTACAGGAGCTCTTTTACTGTAAGAATTAATCTTATTCCTGAAATGTGACCGTATCTAGCACAAATCTGACCCCACTGGGGGCCATGGCTTCACTTAATTGCGTTCTTTAGCAAGGATTGAGGTCTATTAGGTGGTTTGCTTGTGTTGCAGGGGATCCTGTGCCAGAGAATTTAGTGAGGGTTTGCAGGTCTGTGAAGCAGCACAGGAAAAGTGCCATTATGTTGGCTTGGCTGGTGCCAGGAGCTTGGCTGGGTGCTCAGAGACCGGCAGGGGTGAGCAAACCCGCTCCAGAGAGCACAGACAAGGTAAGCTGTGCCCTGAGGAGGGGAGAGGATGGGTGGCAGAGCCCTCAGGATTTGAGCTTTCGTCAGAACAATTCCCACTGGGTTTGAGCCTCGTTGTGTGGCAGCTGGGCTCCAGCAGGGCGTGTTCTGCACTGGAGGCAGGAATCGTGCAGGGGCTGGGTCTGTTCCCCATTGCCAGGGCCCTGCCAAGGAGCAGAGCAAACTCTGCCCCGGCCTGTCCTCCGTATCCGCAGGGGAACCAGGTGGGTGCACGTCCTGCTGTCCTGAAAATCCCGGATCCGGGGGGAGGCAGCCAGTGATGCACCTGCTCTGAAGGATGAGTTGCTGGATTGAAGCTGACATGTCCTAATATCTCTGCCAGCACTTTCTGTCTCCGGCAAGGGCTCGGGAAGCACATTAGCACCAGAGCGGAAGTGTCACCCTCTGGCATCTCCTTCTCTAATCTTGGAGCTGTTGCTGCATCCCCTTTACCAGACCTTCTCCATCGGGGCCCATTATGTGGCATGAAAAGCCGTGCTGGCTGTGGGAGAGCGGAGCTGCCGGGCTCCTCTCTCTGGAGGAGGCAGAACATCTCCCTGGCGCTCAGTTCCCTGCGTTCAGCTCCATCCTGGGGGGACTCTGGGGATGTGCTGCAGGGAGCAGCGCAGGCTCTTGCCTGCTCTCAGCTGTGGAAGATCATTGGTGCCGTGTTTGGGGAGCACATGAGGCTCACAGAGATGTTTGGTGGCATTTTTGGCACTGGTGGGGGTGGATGTACTGCTCTGATAAAGAAAAAATAAGAGTTTCTGAAATGGTGGCTGAGCCAGCGTGGTTTGTTGGATTTTATTTTAATATAGGCACCTGAAATAGTTGGGTGGATTCTTGCTCTCTCCAGCCCCAGCCTTGCTGGTGGGAGCGGGGAGCTGCGTGACTGAAGGAGGAAGAAGGGAGAGTGAGGGAGCTGCAGTGTGGCTCCATTTGCTGTGCTGGCATCGATGCCACATCCCCAGTTTAATTAACAGTTCCCATCACAGCTATTCACGATGTTCCCACTCTCTGCGAGCCCCTGATAGCAACAAAAGAGACCCCAGTGCGTTGTTGTGCACCCTGGAACCCTGCGATCCCCACGTTAGGGCTGGCTGGAGCCTCTCTGTGTTGCTCTAAGTGTGTCTAGAACAAACATTTGAAGAGATTCCCAGTGATAGGATTCAGATTTTTTCTCTTTTTTGTACCGATATTTATGCTCGTTTTCCGTGAGCCGGCACTGAAGCATGGTGGATCTGGGCTAGCACAGAGCACACAGCAGAGGCTTTGTAATCCTCAAAGTGCAAGTCCAAAGCTTCTCTCTGAAAAGTTGTTCTTTGGGGCTGAGTACATATGGGGACTTCTTGTTTATCCTGTCTTTTCTTTTAATTCTGCACAGTTCAGCCTTGGAGAGTTAATGGGACAGAAAAAGATTAAAATGCCCCTTCACACTGCCTGTCCCGACGGTCTCCCACCCCGATGTGTGTCAGAAAGCTTAAACAGCCTCGCTATCCCCTTAGTCCTTCCAAAGCCTTTGATCATTGTACAATATCTCCTACCTGGCTTTCCTCCAAAAGGTGATAAACCCCGGGTTTGATTGCTAATTGGAGTAACGATAGCGGGAAGAGCATCCTTCCACAGCTCCGGCCCATTATCCTGGTGCTCGGTGTCTGGCTGGTGGGAAACCTCTGAGCTGCTGACCCTATGAGGAGGTTGTGGCTGCAGCTTTCACTCTATTTTCAGCCCTTCTGGGGCAAATCTCACCTCAGTGACTGAGGGAAGCGTTTGCCAGCATTGACACACAGGACTGGGGTGGTGGCTAAGAATACAGCTCCCTTAATGCCATTCCAGCTTTGCACAGGGATCAGGATAAAGCTGTAAGCAGGGAGCTCCATTTGGAGCCAGGAGTTGTCTCCATGGAAATGTGCTGGCAGGGTGAGGGGAGCTCGCTCTCCCCTGCCTCAGCCCTGCCGATGTGCTGCTTCTGTCCTGCTGCCACGTTCTGCCACGTCCAGGGCAGGACTGGTCAGGAGAAAATCTCTCCCACCTCCTGTGGAGGCTGCGTTTGCTTGATCCATCAGGATCAGCGTGGCACCCCCTGCTCCAGGGGTTCTCCCTTCCAGTTTTGTGCAGCTCAGTAACACAGGTCCTCTGTGGTGCAAGTGGGGAAACTGAGGCACCGAGATGGGTAGAGGCTCTCGGCCATGCAGAGTGCTGCTGCAATCCCAGCCTTGGAAAAAGGCCTGGAGCCTTTCCAGCATGTGTTTCCTGTGCAAGAGGGGCTCTGGGACACCCACAGTGACACCAGGCTGAGGGTCAGGGCTGCTGTGTTGGGGGAATCACAGCCTGCCTGGGCAGGAGGATCCCTCCCCAAACCACACGGATCCTCAGCAGACAAAAGGGGACCCAGCAAAGACATCTCCTGTTTCATCTTCCCTCTTGGGGGGGATATTTTTGCTTCCTTGCTGGGCTTTTGGTGTGTGAGGTTTCAGCTTTTCTTCTTCACCCGGTGCTTTTGTGGAAAAATTGCCCTTTCAGAGGGTCCCTGGGCCCTGTCGGGTCAGATCCCTTCACACCTCATTGCTCAGAGCTGCTCGGCCAACGCTGCCTCTGCCGTGCTGGGGAGGGAGAGAACCCGATGGGTGTGAAACTTCAGACGTGGGCTCTGGTGGTGCCTCCGACTGCGCTTCTCCTTCCCGTGCTGTCCCCTCCCTCCATGAGGGCACACGGAGAGTCCCCATCGCCTGCCAGGCCTGTGTCCCGCCGTGGAGCTGGGCCGTGCCCGTGGAGCTGGGCCGTGCCCGTGGGGCCGTGCCCGTGGAGCTGGGCTGTGCCCGTGGAGCTGGGCCGTGCCCGTGGAGCTGGGTCGTGCCCGTGGGGCTGGGCCCGTGGGGCTGTGCCCGTGGAGCTGGGCTCTCCCGTGGGGCTGGGCCCGTGGAGCTGGGCCGTGCCCGTGGAGCTGGGCCATGCCCATGGGGCTGTGCCCGTGGAGCTGGGCCGTGCCCGTGGAGCTGGGCTGTGCCCGTGGGGC
>VXBT01009056.1:284416-341348 GCA_013400235.1 Oriolus oriolus
GGAGCTGGGCCGTGCCCGTGGGGCTGTGCCCGTGGAGCTGGGCCGTGCCCGTGGGGCTGGGCTCTCCCACGGAGCTGGGCTCTCCCACGGAGCTGGGCCGTGCCCGTGGAGCTGTGCCCGTGGAGCTGGGCCGTGCCCGTGGGGCTGGGCGGGTGCTCGGTGACTCCCTGGGGAAGGTGTCCCAGGGTCCCTGCAGGGGCCGTGCGCTGCAGTGGCCGCTCGGGCTCTGCTCAGCCGCTGCCCCCCGCCTGCCCCTCAGAGCTGTCCCTTTGTGCCCCGCAGGTGCTGACAAGGCTGCGGAGACGCCGCAGTTCCCACTGAGCCGGAGCTTTCCCGGCTGGGGCCGAAGGCCTTTGCAGAGGATGAGGATCCTTGCCAGCCCTGGGATGTCTTCGCTGGTCTCCCTCGTGAACCTCCTCTCCGTGCTGCTGATGGACTGCGTTGCTGAAAGTGAGTGACTCTGCCGTCCCCCTGCTCCTTTTTTCACCCTTCTCCTTTTCATCGTTGAAGAAGTGAAGCTCAATACCTGATTGAGTGTTTCTTTTTCCAACATCCTTAACTTTCCACCAGTGCCTTCCTATTGTTCCCAGCCCCGCCTCGGAGGGACACAGGGCAGCTGGGTCCTCACAGCCTGCTTTGAGTTTCGGGTTGCCCCCAAGGCTGCCAAAGAGCTGGAGAGAAGGGAGGGAGCTGCCAGAGCCCTCCTCCCCCTTCTCCTGGCCCCATCTCCACCCAGCTCGCCCATGTTGTCCTCTCCCGCTCCTGCCTTTCAGGGTCTGTCAGACACTGGTGACCATTGTCATGTTACTTTCTGGGGCTGGATTCCAAACAGCGTTTCAAGAAAGAGTATTATGTTTCTCCTTCCCCTGAGTGAACCAGTTCCAGTTCAACACAGTTTTTATCTTTGCTGCCTTTCAATTCCTGCTTTAAAAAATGAAAAGGGGAAGGAAAAAAAAAAAAGTGAAAATCTTCAGCGACTTGAATGTAATGTTCCTTCGACATGAAGGCTGATCTCTTGGGATCAGTGGGGAATAGACTTTTCCAAGCTGATTGAATTATGACTTTTTTTCCTCCCCAGCAAAGCTGCTTGAAGCTGGTGAGAGGGCTGCTCTGGTCAGCGTAGCCCTTGACAGCTTTTAACGTAATCGCTTCGTTATCGGGGTTTATTACGATGACGCGGTCGCCGGGGATTGAACGGATCTGCGACCTTTTGTTGCTGGGAGATGTTTTTGGAGCGGTGTTTTCCGTCCTCTCTGCAGTAGGCAAGGGAGGATGTGTTTGCCCTTGCCTCTCCCGAGTTTTGCTGGGTTCATGCTTAGTCCCTCTTTGCAGAGAGGAACACTCATGTGCAGAAAGATAATGGGTTTTTTAATTCTTTTTCGTTTCATAAGCCTGGAAAGTGAGCTGGGCTCTGGGAGGTTCAGTGTGGGGTGAAGTGCTGGCTGTGGGTCCGTCTGCACCTCAGATGGCACCACTGGTGTCCATAAAGACATTCCCACAGCTTCAGCCTGAGCTGTCTTGAGTGGCAGCAGCAGTGCAGAGTCTGGCAGCAGGGAGCTGCCACGAGCCTTTTGCCCACAGGTTTATCCACGGTCCCACCTTGGTGTTGGAGCCGATGTTCTTACAGGGTCTTTATGAGCACCCAGAGTCAATGGGTGCTGCTTTGTGGGCTCAGGGTGGCTTTGTTGGCTTGCGAAAAAGGGCATGGGGAATCTCCATCCCTGGCTCTTGGTGCAGTGGAGTCAGGAGTGGGGATACAGTGGAAATCTGGAGTCAGGGCTCCAGGGTTTTGTTCCTGCCCCTGGTTTGCTGTAACACACCTGGCACAATCACTCAGTTTGTGAAGCAAGCTGCAGCTCTGCAGGCAGGGATGGAGAGTTCAGGTGTTTGCAGCTCTACAGCCACTCTGTACAAGCAGAGCCCTGGTTCATCCCCAGTGATACCCAAGTGCCTGTGAAAACTGGGCTCCATTTGAATGTTGAGTGTACAGCAAGGCCTGTGTGCTCAGGGCTGGGAGTGGGCACTGCAGAGTCAAGGCTTCTCCAGATCATGGCTGTGTGACCTTGGCTCTCTTGTGGTTTTCTTTTTCCTGGGAAGGAACAAACCTCTTGTCTGTCCATCATCTTTGGGATGAGGTTTGCTCAGAGGTTGCGGCAGAGCTGGGAGATCCCACATGCTGTCTGACTGCTGCAGAGCCCTTTTGGGGGAAGTGTGCCCTCGGGAAGGGCTGGTGCTGGTCAGACACAGAATGCACTGGTGGTGTGGCCTGAGCCCTGCTGGAGTCTGTCACTGCTCTGCAGACACCTTGCTGCTTGCAGCCAAGTTTCTCTCTCCTGTAGTTCTGCAGTGTCCTTGGATCCTGAACTGTGAGGGTTTGTGCTTTTTTTCCTCTGGCTGCTCACAGATGTCCGTGCAGGAGCTTTGCAGGCTGCTGGGGCGGGGCTGCTCTTACCTGCTTGCTGTGCAGATGTTGGGCCAGGTGCTGTCTCTCCTCCTGGCCTGCGGAGCATGCCAGCACCTCCCTGCCCTGTGCCCTTGGGGATGCTTCCTGGAACCAGCTGTTTGAGTTGCTCTGGAGCTGCTGCTCTGCCTGGTGAGGATGAGTGGGCAGTGAGTTGACAGCTCCCGGCTTTGGAGGACTCCTGAGTCCTGGAGAGATCCCATTTTGGCCGGTAGCACTCGAGCTGGTCCGTGCTGCTCCCCACTGAGCCTCCCAAACAGCAGTCAGCTTTGTGTGTCACAGCTGCAGAGCCTGTGTGAGGAGCTGTCACTCTGTTCTGACAGTGCCCTCTCCCATCAGATGGCCCTGGGCTCTGTCACATTCGCGTAATCCCTTGGCCAGCTTCCATTTGGCCAGCGCTCGCCACGGCGCTGACCCCATTTCCTGCCCTAATTCACCCCAGGGGCTGCCAAGGCCCCGCAGCCCCCCGGGCACACGGTGGTGGGGCCCCTCCTGCCGTGGGAGATGGGAAACCCTGGGATCCTGGCTTTTGGAGGGCATCACCCCCAGCGGATCCCGGTGCAGCAGAGCCTGGGCTGAGAGCTGGGACTTGCCTCCTCTCCCAGTGCAGCTCTGGAGGAGCTGTGGCCTCTGCAATCAAAGGACCATTAAAATACTTCCCTTGTTTCTGAGGCTAATTGATCTCAGGCAGTGATTTAAATCTTTCTGTGGCAGGAGCATTCTATTTAAAGGAAACTGCCATTTAAATTAAAAACCCAAAGCACCACACTACTTTCTGCCTGCTGTTCCTCCTTGGGAAGCTGAAGAGGACAGTAATTGAAAGGTGTGACACAGGCATGTTCTTTCTCTCTTTCTTTGGTTGCATGTGGACACTTTCTTTGTTTCTTCTATTTGGTCAAAGGCAGCCATGGAACTGGAAGTTACTGATTCCATGATTATTTTCAGTGGCATTATTAAATGGAAAGTATTACCCTTTGGTTGAGGATTCTGCTGTTTGTGTGAGTACCATGAAGTGGCATCGCTGCCAGGAGCGAGGGGAGGCCTCCCCAGGAGCTGCACAGACAAATGTGCCCCTTGGAGCTGAGAGGAAACCGGGCAGCAGAGACAGATGAGGCCTGGAGATGAGTCCGGGGAGAGGAATAGTTCCCAAATTGCTGATGGAGCTGGGCACAGCACCAAGCCTTGCTGTTTCCTGTTCGTGCCCCCAGCCTGAGCCATACAACCTCCGTGGCAAGCACCCTAAAACATCCCCTTTTGTGTGTGCAGGAAGCAGCCTCTGTCGCTGGGCAGGAGCTGTTCCTGCCCGTGCTGTGCAGGGCACAGCTGCTTTCGGCCCGAGGGCGGCGGTCAGCTCCCCCTGCCCTCCTCTGCCACCCCAAGGAACATCAGCCCGCTCCAAGTGCTCCTCAGTTGCAGATAAAAGCCATTTACTGTATGGAAATGTGGCTGTTTTTCTGACTGGAATCAGCATGCTCGCTGTTTTCAAGTGGATTTTTCTCATTGATTAAACCTTTGTGTTTTACAATAGCACTTTGCTAATTGGCACTTTGCATACACAGAATGCTGGTGCGTGGCTCTCTCCACCCCAGCAAAGATTTAAGAGCAGGGAACATTACTTATTACTTACGTTTCCTTCCTTTTATAAATCATGGTATAGAACCCTTACTAGCACACTCTGAAGTATTACCATAAATAATTAAATCTAAATTGCAATTGACAAAATAAAAGAATAAAGCCCCTTTTATGATGCATTACCCTGGCTTTCTTCCCTTTTAATTGCCCTTGCTCCATCATTAATTTGCAGAGCACAGTAATTCATGGGAGGTGCATGTGAGGGGGGGCTCTCATGCTCCGTGAGCATCCCTGGGGCCAGCAGAGGCAGCAGCAGCCAGGTTTGCACTGTGTGGGACTCACGGAGATGATGGAGAACGTGTGATGGGATGGGAGTGGAGCTCCTCTAGGTCCATGTTCAGGCTGTGTTTCGGGGAGCTGGTGCCTTGGAAGAAGGTGTGTGGCATGGAAGGTGCGTGCTCTGTGCCACCGGAGGCAGAGCTGGTGGCTGGCAGCACGGCTTGGCTCCCTGAGATCCAGATCCCAGCCACTTACAGGTGTATCCACTGCCTCTCCTGAGCGGTCCCTGCCATGCTCTCACCCCTGCAGGATCAGCCCCTGCTGCACAGCTCACAGCTTTGAGCTCTGGAGGTCCAGGCTTTGATCTGCTGTGGGCCAAGACAGCAGTTGTCAGATAAGATGGGAGTAAAAATCAAGGAGGCTCCATCTTAGGACTTGATAGACATGTTAAGTCGACATCAGCAGGAAGGAAATCTCTCCTTGGTGGGGTAAAACTGCTCCAGTTTTAAGTGTTGGAGATGGATCCGGGACAATGCAGCAGCGCTGCCCCAAGAGAGGGATGATGTCCAAGTGTGGTGAGGCTGAGTTGTCCCATAGTTTGGGTCAGAGACCCCAACTGTTTGTGGACCCTCAAAGTGACAGGGAAGCTGTGGGGGCTGAGGAGCTAGGGAGATGCTGCAGAAAGGCTTTTCCCCCTTGGTGGGTGGGCTGGAGGGGGAGCAGAACTCATGAATTTAAGGTGGGAGCACAGAGGAGGTTGTGTGGTGGACTGGAGGGTGGTGGAGTTTTCACTCGGAGTTGCACATTGTCCCTGCAGTGAGCGGAGTCTGAAAGAGGAGGCAGTGGCTGAATCCTGAAAAGGCAGAGATCCCTGCTCCCCTGCCCAGATCCACCCTCTGCTCCTGTTCCTCAGGCACCAGTTGCCTTTGCAGCCAGGAGACATCTCCCTGTCCCTGCTCCTGCACTGCCCTTCCCTTCTCCGCCTGCCAGCTGCGATCCAGCCTGCGCTTGCTGAGGCTTCTGGGCTGGTTGTTGTCTCACTCAAGGACACTGAATTAAGCTTCTATGTCACCTTGTTTAAGTGCCTGATTAAATTAAACCTTGCCTGACTGGATCAAGTGATGTATCTCTTTTCTTTTACTTTTTCTTTTTTTTTTTTAAGATAACTCGAATTGGAAAGTTTGTGTCTTCTGTAGGAGCCGGAGAGGAAATAAATCATCTGTTGAGAGAGCTTCCTTGGGGCGGGGGGGCTGTCACTTCCCAGGTCTCAGCTGTGCCCCACACTGCGAATGCTCATTGGATTAATCTCTGCTGAGGAGCACCTGGGGACAGCGACAGCCACAGTGTTTGGGACCCAGCCGTGGGTGTCTCCTGGTGAAGGATCTTTTCCCAACCAGAGGTTCTTTCTGCTCAGCTTCATTAGATGGTTAAGTTAGGGGAAAAGAGCATCTGTTTGTTGTGTAAACAAGTGGCTTGTGTGAAAATGTCACCTGCAGAGGATTGGGATGGAGGAAATATCTGTCTTCACCATATCTGAATGCCAAAACTGGGGCTGTTCCTCCGTGGCAGGCTTTGCCAGGAAGCCAAGACTTCTTTCTTTGTGACTTTTCCCCTTGGTTGTCCTTTTCACACCAGCAGTTCTTGCACTTGCTGCCAGGAAGGACGGGATCTTTCCGGTGTCTCTCCCAGGCCCCGGGTCACATCGGCTTTTCTTCTGACTGGCAGGGTCTCTGTGCTTGTGTCTTTTCAAGACCAACTCGATACAAATCTCCTGGGTCACTGAGGGAATCTGTGAGGGTATTCCCACCCTTTTTGTGGCCTGGCAAGCCCAATGTTATTCTTAGAAGGCAAGCAGAGTGTTTTTCAAGGACGCCCGACCAGAGGAATGTCGTTCCTCCATGCGTGGGATGGAATCTGGGCTCGAGTTGGCCTGTGAGACACAATCTCCCAAGAACAGTTTTATTTACTCTGTGCCGCTCTTCCCCTCCAGTCAAGGATGTTCTCTTGCAACATAATTGGTCCCAGTTCCCACCTTAGAAAGCTGTGATGTTCTGCGCACTGCAGCTGCCTTTAATTTTTTGGGGATTGTTAAAGTTCATGAAAATAGTCACGTTTTACACCATCTGCTGTGTGCAAGGAGGTAACCGGGGTATGGGCTGCGGGCCAGGGAGTTGGGAGCATCCTCGCTCTGTGACTGCACCTTCCCAACCCTCCTTTTGCTTGCCGAGATTTGCTTTTTTGGGCAAGGGCTTCTCTGGCCGTGTTGTTGTCCGGGGTAATCAGCCCCAGTCTTGATTTGGTTGCCCCACTCCGAGTTCTCCTCCTGCAAGCCCTGAGGGCCGTGTGGGGTTTGGCAGCGGGGCCGCCTGCCCCGTCCGAGGGACAGCCGAGAGCTGCGGGATGTGGCAGCGATCACGGCTCACCCAGACCTGAGGAGTGCCAGGAGAGAGAAGGATAAATATCTTTTGGATGTCTGCTGCTTTGACTTTGAAAGGGGATATTGGGATGAATGATTTAAAGCGTTGACAGGAGGGACTCAGGGCTGACCTGTTTTCACAGAATCGTTGCGTAGAGAACCCTGAGCGTGTCCCATCCTGGTGCTTGCAGACATGAAACGTTCCATGCAAGCCTGGTGGAAACCAGCGCTGCTTGTTTCATCTGCAATGCACAGAGTCATTTCTGTTTCCTTTTGAGGCCGAGAGGAAAAGCAAAGCTTTAAAGAAGAAAAAAAAATAAATAGAAGGAGCTGCAACTGGTTTAGCATTCTACAAAGTTTCTCTGAGTCCTCCAAATCTTTAATTGACTCAGGAGCATAAAATTGAGAAGGGGAGAGAGTGAGAGAGCGTGCGAGTGGCGCGAGTGATTTGAATAATTTATTGTCCTTTGAAGTTGCAAGAGAAATTTCAGCTGCCTTGGGGAGTAATTTCTCCCCATTCTGAAAGGGTTTCTCCTTATTTTAAACTCATTCAGAGCATGATAGTTTTGCATTTTCTGCATAATTAATGAGCATAGCTCCCCCCACTCTCACACAACCTCTAAAGAGTGGTGGGGTGATGAAACTTGGTGGTTTTTTTAATTAATAAAGTCAAATTAATTTGACTGTGTCCTCATCCTCCCTCATCTCCGTTGGAATCCATGGATTTATTCATAAATTAATCTGAGCGTGCTGCTAGGAGTGCCGACACTTACAAATCTTTAGCCTGGACTTTGATTTGTTTGGATGAATTTCTGAAAAGATAGTGTAGGGTTTTCTTCAGTTCAGCTCTTAAAGATCACCTTGAGACTGGCTCCAGTGATCTCCCAGGGAGCCAGGAAGATCCTCCAGCTCTCGTTTCCCTTTGTCTGGGTGGGGAGGATCTGCTTGATTTTGAGGGGGTTTGTGTGGTTTTTTCTGTATGAGTGCTATGATAGACCCGTTTCCTTCTGAGATCTGCTAATCGTGGTTAATTCCAGTAGCTGCCACTTGAGGCAATGAAAGCGAGAGGGATCTTCTTCCCGGTGCCTGGAAGGGCTGCAGGACAGCCTCCTGGTAAGGAGCCATCCCTTGACAGGTGTCAAACGTGAACAGGAACCTGTCCTGCTCCAAAAAGCTCACCTTCCTCAATTACTGTCTTGGATAGAAGGCGTCGCTGATGCTTTTCAGTGTTTCCATTTCTCATTCACATCTTGCACTGATTTTCTGGCTCACTGAGTCTCTAGTTGTCCCAAAGCTGAATTCATCACATTCCCACTGCTGTCAGTTCTCAGCACTGTTGTTGAAGTCTCCTTTTTTTTGATTCTTTTGTGTTGATGTTCCCACTACAAATCTGAATGATGAGTAGTGTGGTTCAGAGACAGAAATTGTAACGACTCATGTGGTAGGAGTCGAAGTTCATCAGTGTTAGAGGTTGTGCTCATCCATTAGTCATGGCTTTACTGGGGCTTGGTTTCTCGTTTTCAGGATCTCCCGTCTGCAGCTCCCTCGACATCCCAGTTTCAATAAGCAGTGCAGGTTCATAATACACTGCTTAGACCCAGGTGTTTCAAGCTTGTATATCCAGAATTTCCTTTTGTTCCATGGAAAATGTGGGCTGAAGTCTCTTACCAGAGGTCAGATAGGAATGGTGTAACAATCTTTTGAAAAAACAGCCCAAATTCCGTGCTCTGGGAACTGCACCTTACCCTGTTCCTGTGGACCAGGAGCTGCCTTCTCTTGCCTGAAGGAAAGAAGCAGTAAATGGAAGTAATACAGCTTTTATTTACAGAGTAAGAGAGCAGAGCTTTGTCAGACATACTTTGTTTGCCTGGTGTGCCTTCCATGCCCAGAAGGTCCCGACACGCACGTGTGAGCTGGCAGCTCTTGCCTGGGGTCACCCGTCTCATGCTCCCGTGCTTGCAGCGCTGCAGCCCCTGCCGAGCTGGTGATGCGGGGCAGGGCTTCCCTGTGTGCCTGCAGCGTGCCCAGCCCTGTGTGGTACCGCTGGCCCAGGGAGTGGAGCCCATCTCCCTGATCACATCCTCGGGCTCTGCGCTTCCTCGGGACGACCGCGAGCTGCAGGAGCTTGTAGCGGTTTGCTCTGCCCCATGCTGCTGACTCTGCTGTCACTTTGCGGCGGCGCAGGACTGTGGCTGGGCTGGATTAGGATGGCATTGCCCCCTGGGAGCTGGGTCTGGGCTCGTTAAGCTTTTGCTTCTTGCAGGCTTGTCCCATAGGAAATGTTTTTTCATGTTTTGGTATCCCCTGTGGACTCTGGTTCTTCAGTGACTGAAACACAGCAGTGGAAGTTGAGCAAAGAGCCAAATCCTTTTTAGCTGGGTCTTTTCGTGGTAGGTGGTGAACGAGGCTGCTCCAGGATGCCAATATCGATGACATGGCTGGAGTAGAAGCTGTCTTAGCGATATGGCAAGGGCAGGAAGAGCTCCCTGCCTCAAGCTGCTGCTTGCAAACAACCTGGGATTGCTGTCATTGATGGACAAGGGGCCCTCATTAAGTTGCCAGGACAGCTCCTTGGGTCTCTGGCTCTGCTCTGGGTTGTTATGCCTTGTTATGGGACTCGTGGACAGATGTGGAATGAGCTGCACTTGTGTACCCCCAGGGTCCTGGCTGGCCACGTTGCTGTGCTCCTGTGCTCGCTGGAGCTTCCTGGCTGGTCCCTGGGCTGCCATCCTCCATTACAGCACTGCTCATCTCCTTCAGCTCCTGCTGCTCACAAGCAGCAACTTTCTCCTTGTGGTGCCGGAAGGTGAAGGAGAATCCTGGCCAGAGGTCCACCTGCATTCCCACCAAGCTGCTCCTTGGCCCTCGGGTTGGTCGGTGCCAGGAGGGGGTGGAAGCAGAGAGCAGCAGTCGGGGCAGCTGCCGTGCCCACCGTCGGGATGGGTGAGGGATGGGAGGTGGGGAGGCTGAGGCCTGGGGGAGGATCTTTGTGGGACGGCCACACATCTCCCTGTCCTGTCCCATCGAGCAGTTTGCACCCTGTGTGTGCATCACCACACGGGCCCTGTCCCCTTGCATAAATCCCAGCTGGAGGAGCGTTCTCCTGGGCTGTGTCAAGGTGCCAGTCACTGGAGCTGGGACTCGTCCTCTTTGCCATGGAGAGAGGTGGATCCTTTCCATGCACAGGGATGTGTGAGGTAGCCTGGAGGAGTCCTGTCGAAACGGGATGACTTCATCCCAGCTGCTGCTCCCATGTGATAAGGAACGGCCCCATCCCTGGAAACCAGCAGTTTAAATAGACCAGAAGGGAGGATTATGCTTCCCCTCCAGCAGGCAAGATAACGTGGCTTTTCTCACCTTGGATGTCAGAACTAGGAACAGATTTTTGGTAGCCTCAGTCTCCTCTTGCCTCAGTGCTGCAGGCTCGTACCTCCGTTCCACAGGGTCTGGATCCCAGTGCACTGCCAATAGGAGCTTGAAGGCTGTTTGGACGTGCCAGCTCCCCAAATTACCATCCTCATGGTGAGAGCAGCTTGGTGTGCGCTGGCTGGGAAGGGTCTGCTGCCTCATCCCGGCCGAGGGGAGAGGGGGAGCTGGCACAGGTGTTGGGGCTGTTGGACATCCAGTGTAGTAAAGCTGATTTAACGAGTTCTTCATCTTCCTCACCCATTTTCTGCGTGTGTTGACTCCCGTGCTGGTGCCCCCCTTCACTGCTGTCCTTCATCCTCTGGGCCTTGCAGGAAAGGGGAGGGGGTGATCCTCAGGTGACATTCCTCGTGTCCACAGGGGAACAGGCTGCATCCTGTGGTAGCCCAGCTTTTCTGAGTCAGGTCAGGGCTCTGGTGGCTCAGCAGCAGGGGAACAGCCAGGTGGAAGTATTTCACTTCTAAAAAAACATCCTCGATCTTTTTTTACCCTCCTTTTCCCAACCTTGCCAGTCCCGTCTCCCTGAAGGGAGCCAAGAGCTGCTGACAGTAAGAGGAAGTCTCCGTCTGAAGCCTATAATTATCCTGTCTGCCTTCCCAGAAAAGGCCAGTTGGGGAGCGAGCGTGCTCCTGTTCCCCGGACCAGCCCTGCCTTCTCCTGCCTCCCCAATTACTGCTTAATGGACTTTTTATGATGATAAGACGACTGGGTTGGGAAGAAGTTATTGACAGAGAAATGGAATATAATTCACTCCCTGTTTGTTTGTTCTGTCAGAAAACCCTCATTTTAATTTTATTTGTGAGGCACTGAGAAACAGCCCTCAGAAGGAAAAAGTGCAAAATCTGTCAGTAAAACCCTGGATTTCACGGGGTCCAGAGTCTCTGCAGGACCTCTCCAAGGGGTGTCCTCAATCTTGTGGAGTACCTGCATAGAGGCTCCTCCCCAGTCCTTCTCCCAGTTTGCAGCTTTCTCCCTTGTCCTGAAGAGAAATGTAAATTCTGGAGCTATCTGCCTTGCTCTACCCCTCTCTCCAGCTCCCCCGCTCCCTAATGCCGCTGCTTTGGAATACAGACCCATTCCAAACAGCGCATCCTTGCTCCCCACTCTCCATCTGTCTCAAGTTTGGCTGCTCTCTCCTGTTTTCATTTGCTCTGTGGTTTGTCTCCTCCGTCTAATCTGCACTTCCTTGCTCTGGCTCTGAGCACCTCCCTCCTCTCCAGCTTGCTCCAGTTCTCTTGCGCAGAATCATGGAAGATCCTGACTTGGAAGGGGCCCACAAGGATCATCAAAGTCCAGCGTGGCCCAGCACACGTCAGCCCCAAGAATCCCACTGTGTGCCATTTTCCCTGCTGATCTCTTCTCATTCCCGCTGATTCTCCCATCCTTTCCACCTGCTGCTCCCCATTTTATCTCCCCGTTCCCTGGGGTGACAGAGCTGCCCCTCTGGCTGTCCCTGTCCCTCGCTGCTCTGCTCTCCCGTCCCCATCCTCCAATACAGGGCACGGATCTCCATGTACAAGCAGACCACAGCAGCACCTGTGTGGAAAACTGCTGGATAAAGCAGCAGACAAACTCTGGGAGCGTGGCTGGACCCCAATCCACGTTCCTGGAGAGGAGCGGAAAGCACAGGTGCCCAGGGCTGTGGCTGGGGAGTGCCTTGGGCTCATTCTCTGACTGGGAGCCCATCAGCAGTTGTGGAAAAGGGAATGGAGTTTCACTAGACCAGCAGAGAGCTCCAGCCCAGAAACCAAAGGGAAGAGGGAGGAGGAAGAGGAGGAGGAGAGGGCGTTTAATCCTGTGCATGGCAGTGGGAAGGCCATTGGATTCCTTCCAGGTCGCTCTGGAAATTAGCAGGAGGTGAGAAGTAACAGGGAGAGACATCTCATTCCAGCTGACATGGCTCGGTTATTGGGAAGTTCCAAAAGCTTTTGTCTAGCTTTCAATTTTCATCTTCTTCCCCCAAGAAGCATCTGTTGGGGAAGGTCTCTGAGTTCCCTCTGTGATGTTTTTGTGGTTATTTTGTTTGCGTCTCAGCCTTCCGAGGCTGCAGCTGTGTTCGGTGCCACCCGGGGTGCTGAGTGTCGAGCAGGTCTGTTCCCAGACCATCTCCTGCTCCAAACTGCGTGAGGTGTCTAGACCAGGAGAGACAGGCAGGTGTGAGAGATGAGAGTTGTCACCTCCCCGCGACATGTGGCAGCCGGAGGTGTGGGAAGGGCGAGCGCCCAAGGTCAGCCGAGTTTGCACCAGAGCCAGAGATCTGAATCCCAATTCTGGGAATGATCTGGAGCCTGGAAGAGCACACTGGGGTGTGCAACTAAAAGCAAAATAACATCGCCCGTGAGTGGCTTCATGGTCTCATGTGTTACATTTGTTCTCAAAGGTGGAGGTGCACGTGTGTGTGTGTGTCTGCACAGAAAGGTGAATTCCCTTCTGCTGAACGTTTTTGAGCGAGGATAAAGGTTGTGGCTGCCTCTCCTGTAGCATGGGTATGCTCCCAGCGGGCAGCTCCATGGGGGAATGTGGGGCTCGGCACCACGGGGCCGTTTGTTGAAGGTCGAACAGGAGTGATGAGCACAAGGACGACTGTGCTCGTGTGTAGGGAAACTCACAAAGCGGCCAAGCGGCAGGAAAATGGCCTTCCTGCTGTGCCCTTGCTGCAGCTCCAGCTTCTGTGGCGCTCTGGGGGACGGTGGAGAGCCTGCTCCTTCCCCGGGGTGGGATAATGAGGGTTAGTCACGGGCGAGGGAGGAGCTGGAGCTCTGTGTGGGTCGGCAGGACGGGCGCGTGGGCTTCCACAGAGCTGCCAGTGGGCACCAGGGGCTCCGAAAATGGGAAAAAACCTTCCAAAATACATGTTTTGTGGCTGCCTTTCTTTTGTCTCCGTGGATTGCTGCTGCTGTGGGTGAGGGGCCCCTTCAGGCCGGCTCCTGCTGCTCTATGCTGAGGCCAGATGGAAGAACAAGTGGGTTTGTCTTTATTTGCTGCCCATTGTTGAGGTGCTTTCCTGGGGGTGGCAGGAGCAGGGGGCAGAAGGTGACGGGGGTGTGAAGCACAGAGGTGAGCTTTGTCATCTGCAGTCAGCACCAGGTCCCTGCTATGGGGCTGGGGATGAGGGGAGAGAGCTGGAACGGGGGTCAGGAGGATGCGGAGGCTCCTGTGCAGCCCCCTCAGGGAGAGCCCAGGGACAGAGGGACAGTGTCACACACACCGGGGCAAACACACAGCCATGTGGCCAGGGTCCAGCCTTGTCCTGGCCACCCGTGGGGCCGCGCTGTGGGCAGTGAGTGGAAGGGGACACGTCCCCATCCGTGTGGGAGCGGCTTTCTGCCCTGGGCTGCCCCAAAGCTGGCAGCTGGAGCCCAGGAGGGAGCAGCAGTTTTGGGGTGCTGAGGAGAAAGCCGCTCCTGCCCCGTGGTGTGTCAGGGAGGCTCAGTTCCTGCCCAGCCTCCCGTTCCCTCCGTGACCCACCCGCGGTGCCGCAGGAGAGCGGCCGGCTCCGTCCGGGCTCGGGGAGGGCAGGACAGGGACGTGGTGCACCTTCATAACTGGCTTTTTTTTCTTCTCCCCCTGCTCCCGTCAGCTGCCAGCTCAGATATGTGAAGCACATTTGTTCTCCTGCCTCTCTCCCACCCCTCAAACTACCTCTGGGTTCTCCATCCCTCTCTCTGTCTTTGGCTTTTGATGTTTCAGACAGGCATATGGTGGCCGGCCTGTCTCCCTCGCTGCTCGTCCATCAGCGCCTATTCAGCGTGGCAGCCCTTCCCGAGGGACATTTGGCTTTAAAGGCTGGGATGTCCCCTCCTTTTCCCCACTCCTGCTTCTCTCCAGCTTTCCTGCTGCAAAGCCTCTCCGCCTGTTGTGTCATCTGTGTTCATTAGCAGGGAGATGTTGGGGTGGTTTTTACATGACCGTGGTCGAAGAACTTTTCCTGCTTTGGTGTCACACCAAAGGGAAGAGGGAAGGAGGGGAGAGGAGGCAGCAGCACCTTTGTCCTCGGTGAGGAACTGCCTGGGTGCGCAGCCCTCACCCGTGGGCTGGGGCAGGAGTAGGAGACCCCCACCCTTCTCACCCGGCAGCCTCGCCCCAAAGCCTGCGTTAGAATCCCAACATCCCAGCGGCTCGTGCGCGTCGTGTCCCTTGGGAGCAGGTGCCGCCCGTGGTTCCCAGGCCTGTGCCTGGGGAAGGGAACCCCACGGGAGCCGTGTGTGGGGACGGGAGGGCGAGCGCGGGGCCCCGGGGCAGGAGCGGTCAGGGGTGGCCGGGCGAGGCCGGAGGCCGGACAGGAGCTGCAGAGCGCGGGGTGCAGGGGGAATCTCTCTCTCTTCCCTGCAGCCCGTGGCAGCTCTCCAGCCTGGCGCTTGTTGCTTTTGGGAAGTGCGTGGGCGGCGGGCAGGAGTGAAAGCTTCAGTTTGACTTGATGGCTTTCCATTAAGCTGTGGAGCAGGATCACAGGTACACAGCAGCCATCCGGTCTTTTCAACCTTCCCTCAGGAGACCCAGACCCCGCAGGAAGCCTCTTGTAGTAGGAAAATTCTTTTAAGCTCCAGATTTTTCCATTCCTATTTTGGTACTGCACACAAAATAGGTTTTTCTACTTTGCAAGCAGAGAAAGGGGGAAAAATTTTCTCTGTGACTGCTGGACTGATGGAACTCAGACTCAGCCTTTCCAAACCTGACTTGTTCTCAGCTATCCGTGAGGGAAGGTTGGTGAAGTGATACAAAATCCCCTGAATTGTCAGTATGTTGTCTGGAAAATGTGTTTCTTTGATTTTTATTTATTTATTTAAAGCCGTGGTCCTGCAATCTTGGCAGACGAGGGGAAGCACCTCAGGCCCTCTGAGCAGGCTGATAGTGCTTCACAAGGCACCTTGTCCCTGCCTGTGGAGGCTTCCGGGGCTGTTTGTAGAGCTGGAGGCTGAGCTCTGAGCGTGTGTTTCCCTTCAAGCTGGACCTGGCACGGCAGAGCTGTGGCAGTCCCACGCAGCGCGGAGGGATTGGCTCCGGCTTTGGATCAGCAGCACCTTGGATCAGCAGCACCTTGGATCAGCAGCACCGTGCCTGGGGTGGCACTGGCTCTCTCCTCCCTGGAGGGGAGAGGGTTGCTCAGTGCTCGGCGTGGGCTGCTGACAAGTGCTGCAGTGACTGGGGCTGCAGAGGTGGGGAGCACGAGGCGGGAGGAACCAAATCTGCAGCTCAGAGGCTTGGGCAATTTTCAAATCAACAACTTAGCTCTGATCTTCACCCATTTTCCAAGTGAGTAGTAAAATCTAATAGGTTGGGTGGTAGGGATTTTTGTTTGGCTCCTTGTGTGAGCCCCTCGGAGGCGGCTGGGAATTGCAGGGAGCTCAGGAAAAGCCCCGTGCAGAGACAGCTCAGCTTCCCCACCGCCCCACACTGAGGCAACACCGGACCCCAAAAAGGGATGCTGAGCAATGACTCCAAATTCGCTGTTTTTTGGAGCACCATCCCTTTCTTCAGGACAGAAATAGAACCTTGTTTTTCTCCTCGGCTGCGCTCTCATCATTCTGCCTGCACCCATTTAAATGTATACGTGACATTAAGGTTTATTAGGGGCTTTTATTTTAGGAAATGAACTTGCATCAATAAAGTGTTCTTAAAAGCCCTGGATGTTTTTAGCTGTACCTTCAGAATTGACTTCTGCGAACTCTTCAGATATCGAGCGGAGGTGAAGGCAGGAAGGAAGTCAGGGGCAGAGTGAGCATTTATATTTTAGCCTGGAGCAAAGTTTGGGTTTTACCTTTCTCAGATGGAAGACAGATCCCCCAGTGCCAGTTCCTCCAGTGGGACTTGCTTGATAACCTTTAGCTGTAACATTGCACAGAAGACTCTGACCTCTAAATATAGATTTGGATATTTATAAATGCGGTGCTTTGTACACACAGCATTCGGTGGGACGTAAACAGCTCCAGCAAATTGTATTTACCTCCAGCATGGAAACAAATGCTTGATTGCATCACATGAGCTTGCTCGGTGCCTTTTATTTATATATTGCTGGCCACGCCAGGCAGGGAAGGGGAGAAGGCTTCCTTTTGTCTTTTGACCCCTAAAAGACCCTGGAGACTTCTCCCCAGCTCCCATTTGCCCTCCTGTCGAGCCCTGTGGGAGGCTGTTTGCATCTTATTTTATAGACTCTTGAGAATGAACAGATAAATACACACATTTCAGAGTCACGTGCTCTGCTTTTCTCAAGAAAACAGACGGCAACTTTATGATCTGAGTGATTTTATTTGAACACAGCTGTGGCCTTGTGATTTAAATATTTCAATAAATTTTAAACTAACTAGATGAGAGGAAACCGTGCTAGGAAAGCAGGTTAGAGCACGGAAGGAGGATTCCCGGCAGGCGGGGGCAATGTGGGCTCTGCGCAAACGCTCCTGGCCTCGGCTTCCTCTCCTGTGCAGTCCCTTGACACCTTCCTCGGTCAGGAACCCCATCCCAGCCTCCTGCCATCCTCGCAGAGGTGCTCTGAAGGCAGTGGGGCGTTGATGGAAATCAGTGGAGGGGCTGAGGGGGAGGTACTCTGAGCTCAGGTGTGGTTCTTTGAGCCTGGGCTGGCTCAAACACAGCCCGAGACCCTGTGTGTGTGTTCAGGCATCGCTGCGCCTTGGAGCTGCTGGGTGTGAGTGCAGTTTCAAGGAGATTGTGGCTTCTTCCTGGAGCAGCATGAACTCCATGGTTTTTTTGGGGAGTCTTGTGCTGAGCAGAGGGGAAGGGGAGCTGCGGGAGCAGCCTGGGCTCTGCTCTTGGGTTTGACAGCTGGGTTGTTCTGAGCTGTCACAGCTCTGGCCTGTGGGCTGTGTCCCATCAGCTCTCCTGTTCCGAGGGATCTGTGCAAATGTACCCGTGAGGGCCACGGGAAGGACCTGCAGGTGAAAGCAGGGGTGCCACAAGCCAAGGGCATTTCACATCCTAAAGCCACTGGCATCAGCTTCTTTCACACCAGTGTCCTCAAGATCTCTGTGTGCCAAGTCCTGCTCCATCTATTTCATGGTCCTTCTCCCACCTTCTCCCCTTCCCTGGCTATATTCCTATAAATCTCCCCCGTTCCTTGGTGTTTTGGTCATCTCCAAGGAGCTGGGAAGTGCAATTCACTGTTTCTAAGTGTTGTTTTCAGCTCTATCAGCTTTTGGTGATGCTCATTAGATGAGTTTTGCAAGGGCAATTTCCCCTGTACAAAACAATTTAAAAGTCCACTTTTCAGGAGTAAAAGAGGCTTTGCAACATTGAAATCTCTTTGTAGGATCAGGCCCTTAATCATTTTCTGCTGGAGCTACTTCATATGTAAAGTGGAGGTAGAGGCTGTTCTGAAAAAGGCCAAGAGGTTTAATTTCAACTGGGATCATTAAGAATAGCAGCAACAATGCTACTGTTAATTACAAACCATGTTTATTAGAGTTTGTCTTTGTCACTGCCAATGATGATATTTCTTTTTTGTCCTAAAGGTCCCCCTGTGTTCATTAAAAAGCCTGTGGACCAAATCGGTGTGTCGGGAGGGGTGGCCTCCTTCGTGTGCCAAGCCACCGGAGACCCAAAGCCAAGGGTCACCTGGAACAAGAAAGGGAAGAAAGTGAACTCTCAGAGGTTCGAGGTGAGAGATGTCCTTGAAATCTGGTGTCTGTGTGAAGAGAGAGACTGACACAAAGCAGCCCCTGCTCCTCTTTGGCCGCTCTCAGACCTGATAATAAAGGGAAATTTGGAAAGGGAGGAGTTTTAACAGCAGGAGGAGTGAAATGCAAGCTCTTGGCCATGTCAACAGCTGGGTTTGTTCCAAAGCAAGAGGGAACTTGGCTCAATTATGTTATTGAAGTTTTTTTGTTTTGTTTTGTTGGTTTTTTTTTCCTTCCTGGGATATAATATTGCTTCCTGCTTTCCTGAGAAACCCCAGCTAAGCTGGTGGTACTTCATCTCTGTAAATGTGGCTTTCATACCCATCCGTGGCTCAGCATTTTAATCCTGGGACAGTCTGGAGTAACATTGCAGTTGTTGGCAACCAGGCCCAAGCAATTGGCATTGTTTAGATAGAAATGAGAGCGGAGGAACAAGGACTGGGAGGTCATCCTGTGGAATTTGCTGTGGGACTCAGCCCTGCCAGGCAGCTGTGTGCTGAGAGGAGCTTTGTGGTGTCAGCTGCCCCTGCAGATGGAGGAACAAAGCAGGGTTCATTTTCATTTTGTTTTTCTTTGGTCTGTTTCGTCCTCCTTGGTCCCAGTTGTGCTCTGGACACCCACCCCACAGCCTGTCACTGTGGCTCGTTCTTTCGGAGCCTTTGAGATGCACATTGTGGGTTTGGTGGGTCAGTGGTTGCTGGCAGGGTTTGGCTGTGACAGCTCTGTCACCTTGAGGTCGGTGGAGAGCTGGGCTGACCACGTTGGTGGCGTGTGGGGGCTGAGGGGCAGCGGCTGGAGGGTTTGCAGGGGGGTGTGCTTGTGTCTGGTGTCTCTTCAGAGGCAGGCATGAGCCCAGGGACACTGACTGTGTGTGTGTCTTTGCCTCTGTCCCCCAGACCATTGAATTTGATGAAAGTGCAGGTGCTGTTCTGAGGATCCAGCCCCTCCGGACTCCCCGGGACGAGAACATTTACGAATGTGTTGCTCAGAACCCTCATGGGGAGGTCACTGTCCACGCCAAGCTCACCGTCCTCCGAGGTAAAGAACCTGACCAGTGTCACAGGGGAAGGGGCCCTTCAGCTGGGTGGGAAGGCTGTTAAAAATTCATGGCTAAGGCACAAAGTCCTCCTGGGTTTGGTTTGGTTTGTTCTGACCTGACAGATCCGTTTGCTGTTCTTACCCCAGAGAGACATAAAACTGCTGTGAGAAACAGCTGAGGCTGCACCACTTCAGGAGGTTTGGCTGATGATGTGCTGGGGTTCCTTCCAACGTGAATTATCCTATGGCTCTTAGGATCTTCTTCCCCTCCAAAAATTCCTTCCCCGGGTTTAGGAGCAGCACCAGGAGCTCCCCATTGTGCACACAGAAATGTGGCTCCAGGAAAACCTTCCCTGAGGAATCACTGAATGGGCTGGGGCTAAGATGATTATGGATCTGCATAGGTATTCACACAGTTGGTAGCAATGCAAACGCTTTTCCTTGTGCAGGATACCTCTTGTGCCTTTCTGGGCTGCTCCCCTCTTCCCAGAGGTCCTTTGCTCTGTGCACTCTCCAAGAGAACAATTCCCTTCTCCATTTTGTTCTGGTTCTTTTTTCCACTCGTCCCCGTTACAGAGGATGTTTACACGGATGCCTCCCTCATGTCATCTGTTTGAAATATGCTCCCTGAACTGGGTGTGGGGGAGGGAACAACATGCTGTTGCTCTGGATGCCTCTGGATGTTTGCTGTTATTGCCCTGGAGATCCCTAAAATCACTGTGTGAAGTGCTGAGCGGGGCTGGGTGCTAAAACTGACCCATTTTAGGGTTTGGAACACCCATCAGTGATGTTCTCTGCTCAAACCACAGGGCAGTGCAGGTGATCCTGGTAGGAATGAGGTGGTGGACAACTGCCTGAGAGCTCCCGAGGGGAATTCAGCTTGGCTATGGATGAAGCCATGGGTGTTTGAGCAGCAGTGGCAGTAAAAGGCCTTCTCTCTGCAGTGAACATGGCTAACAGCAATTTTAGGAGCTCCAGGCAGGAGCCCCGCAGGGCCAAGGGGTAGCTCTGCCCGCGAGCCAGTTGCTTTTCCTTCAGCAGTTCCAGTGTTCCCCCCAGGAGCAGCTCAAATCCTTTCATTTGAACAGGCAGCGAGCACGTCCTTCATGGTGCAGAGCAAAACTGGTGTGTGGCTTCCCCAAGTGCAGCAGGGAGTTAACACCAGACATGAAGGGCACAAGGCAAAGCCCCCATCCTCCCTTTTTAGCTGGGAATATCCCTGCTGTGGGCTCTGTGCTGTCAGGATTTTGGCTGCCTGGGAGCGTGGGGGCCCGTGGTCCAGTCATGCCTGACAGATTTGTGTAGGTGACTTAGATGTCTGTGCAGCTCCTGTGCCTGGCATGGCATTTAACCTTCTGTTGGAGAAACGTGGTGGGATGGAGCTGTCAGGAGCTTGGAACGGCGCAGTGTGACAGGAGTGTGTCTAACTGTGGTTATCCCAGAGGGTGGGAGCCTTTTTCTTCACACTTATTCCCATGTATTCCTCTGGAGCTGTGACAGTTCGGGAGGAGGGCCCCTGCAGTCATGTTCCAAGTTTGTACCCCCTGAATTTAGCTACGAGCAGTGGCAGGGGGAGGTTGTCCTCCAGCTGCCTGCAGTGGTTTTAATGCACTGCCCACCAAAAGTGAGCTGCAGTGGGTGGGATCATTGTGTCGCTGAATCATCAAGGTTGGAAAGACCTCCAAGGTCACCAAGTCCAACCTTTGACCCATCCCCACCTTGTCCACAGCCCAGAGCACTGAGTGCCACGTCCCGTTGTTCCTCGGACACTTTCAGGGATGGGGACTCCAAACCTCCCTGGGCAGCCCCTGCCAAGGCCTGACCACCCCTTCTGTGAAGAAATTCCTCCTGGTGTCCAACCTGAGCCTCCCCTGGCACAGCCTGAGGCCGTTCCCTGCTCCTGTCTCTGGCTGCCTGGGAGCAGAGCCCGACCCCCACCTGGCCACAGCCTCCTGTCAGGGAGCTGTGGAGGCTGAAATAGGAATGAACCGAGCTCAGGGACCGTCCTGAGGGACCAGGGCTCTTTGTACGTGTCTTTGTGCAGCTCTTCCTTCTGGGATCAGCATCATCCACGTCAGCCGGAGACAGCTGCCAGCGCAGGGGCTGCATCTGCCCACTGCCTGACTAATTCCACCCTTTGCTGATCCCACCAGAACATTCCGACTGTGGCTGTGCTCTCACGGCTCCCCTGCTCTGTTTGCCTGATGGGACCTGGTTTGGAGTCTCCTGGAGCACTGGGGGTACCCGTTCCTGGAACTTGAGGGAGCAGGAATTGCCTGCAGGGTGGGCCAAGACGATGCTGAAGAGCATCATGGAAGCCGATTTTGTAGCATATCCTCCCCTTCCCTGCTCAGCTGGAGTTATCCCATCCTTCACCATTCCTTAGCTCTCACACAGCAGAGTTTCTCTCCTCTTTATCTGTGTTGTTAAGTGCTGGGAAAGTTAAAAGCACCAAGCCAAATGCACTGATCTGCACAATGACAGAGTGAGCGTGTTGGCATCTCCTCCTCTCCCGTTCCTCCCCTCTTCTGCACTCACCCACTCTCCTGTTTGTCTTTTCTCTCCCTGCTCAGCCTCCTCCTCCTCTGTGTCTCTGCTCTCACTTGCAGAACTGATGCTGAGCAGAGAGAGGGGGCTGCTCCACGGCTGCTGCACAGCCTGGAGACGGATGGGAGCTGTCATTTGCAGAACCTGTTACCTTGGCACACTCTGGAGAGTGGAAACCTGGGCCCAGCTGCTGCAAACTGCACGGGGGGCTCTGGGGTGGCTGTGCAGCCTGTGCTGCTGTGATCCCAGACATGCCCGTGTGTACTTCATGCACCAGCGTTGCAGCATTTCCTCAACACCACTGTGGTCTCCTAACAGCAAAAACCACAGAAAATATTCCCTCTTTTCAGAAGAGAAAACAGTACATTCTTCCCTGCTCGATGCAGCTGCTGCAGGGATTGAGCACAAGCCCCTCTTGCTTATGCACATGATTGCTCCTGGATCAGACCCTGGTAGAAACCCACATGCCTTCACTTAAAAACAGGAAACTACAGGAGAGGAAACCTTTGGGAGCTCCTGAGAAGCAGAGCTGTGATGGACGGTGTTCAACTCACACAGTCCCTTTGCACCAGCTCTGCTGGCTTGTTTGTCCTTCCTGCTCTGCTTCTCCAGGGATCCCAGTTTGGTAGGGCTGTGGAGACTGGCTGTTCTTTCCACAGCTGGCTAGAACAGAGTGCCTGCAAGCCTGACTCCTGAAGAGCTCAAAGAAAAGGAAAGAAACCGAATTTTGGAAGCATTTTCCAGTTGTTTCTGACTCCAGCTGCTGTTATTTTTCATTATAACTTAGGCAGGAAGGAAGGTAGTGGGCACAGGCAGCCCAGCTCCCAGTTGGTGTAGATTGTCTAAGCTCCCCACTCCCAAGAAAGATATTTATGGCTGTATCTGTACCTCTTGGGATAGATATAGACAGATAGAGAGGTTGTGGACTACCCATCCCTGGAAGTGTCCAAGGCCAGGTTGGAGGGGGCTTGGAGCACCCTGGGATAGTGGGAGGTGTCCCTGCCCATGGCAGGGCTGGAATGAGATGCGCTTTAAGGTCCCTTCTGTCCCAAACCATTCTGGGATTCTATCTGTGTCTGTACCTACATTTATATCTCTATCATCTCTGGCCATATTATGATGATTATTATTACTTCCTGTATGCAGATTATCCTTTCCCTCCACTTGTTTAGTAGCCTGAGAGAGATTCTGGTGCTGTGAAGGCTTGTCCTGTGCTGCCAGGGCTGGGTGGGCCCACGGGACAGGGACCCTTGCTCAGCTGCTGGAGGCAGGGGCTGGGTTTCAAACAAGGGCCAGACTGGCTCGGTTCTTTGCTCCGTGGAAGCTGATGGAGGCAGTTCTGCAGAGGTGACTCTCGTGAGTTGTTCATAAATGCAGCATAAAAACCAGTGATTAGTCCAGGTCGGTGTGAGGGAGCAGAATTCGCTGTGCCCTGACCCAGCCCTCGCTGCATCCTGGGCAGTGCTGTCTGCTCTGGGGGTTGCTGCCCTCCGGAGCGCTGGGGAGAAGGGGCTGTGGGATGTGCCAGCTCTGTGGGACTCCCTCCTGGAGTGTGACTGGGGCTGCTATGCACAGACTTTCACAGCTCCTAGTGATTCCCTCTTGGTTTCCTTTCATGAAGTATTCAGACATTTCTTTAACAATTCCCTCACACATTTGCTGCTCCGAGAGCACATCTGGTGTGGGCATGTGTAAAGTTCTAGCAAGATCCCTGCTGTTTTGTTGGGGTTTTTTGTAATTGTTGGCTTTAAATCACAAAAGGTAAACAAGAAGCAGCTCTGGATGCTCAGCAGAGAGTCCCAGGGGAGCACGTGGGAAAGGGAAGCTGCCCCTCGGAAATGTTACCTTGCCATTTGGAAAATTCCTGGCAGTCTTCCTTCAAACTTGACTTGTTTTGCTTTTCTTGTAGTGACCTGAAAATTGGGTGACATTGACGGCAGATTAATTCTGTAGCTCCTGAATAACATCAAAGTAATTTTGACTCAGATGCCTGTAGAGGGAGGGTACGTAGGGACACGTTAGTGGAGGGAACACAGGCATTACCCGCACTGGTTTGGGGTCCAGCACACGTATCTAAGGGTGCATTTATGGCCTGTAAGCCCACAAATTTTAATTACATTGTTAGGCTATTACTGTTTTCATAGTGAAACTTTCAGCTCCAAATGGAATCAGCAGACAGAGACATTACTGAGACTCCTCCCTGCATTAAAACTGTCTTTGGCTGGGCAGTAACGAAGAACTGAGACATGGGTACAGACACGGGTGGGAGTAACTCGTTGATGTAATTTCACAAGGCACATGGTGCCAGGATAGCTGGGGAGAGGGCAGCTCAAAGTGTTCATCAGCATAATGAAAGGAGCAGGGATGGGTTCAAGAGTGCTGGATTCTGGTTTTGATCCTGATTAAAACTTGTGTCATTCAAGCTGCCCCATCTCTGTGTTCCTGCTTCTTCCACCCTGAATGAGGACATTCGGCTGTAGAGGCCAGCCAGCATCCATATCTCCAGAGGGAGTGAAAAATCCCTCCTCCTCTTCCCTTCAGAGCATCCTCGTGCCTTTCTGCACTGACTCCATGGCACGTCTGCTCACGCTCACACCCTCCTCCTCCTCTAAATTATTAAACAACTGTGCACACCCTGCGGGAAAAAGAGCAGCAGCAACACCCGCTTTATCTTCCTTAATCATCCTCATTTCCAGCACAGCTAATTAGCTAAACCCAGAGCTGCCACCTTCCAGAGTGACAGGGGGACAGAGCAGCCCTGTCCCCTCGCTGGGGCTGGGGACCCTCGTGGTGTGTGGCAGCCTGAGCTGGGTCCAGGCACATCCCCGGGCACAGAGCGTGTCCCTGGGTGGGATTTGTTATAGATGAGGGGTGAAGTGCTCCTCTCTCTTCCCCTGCCTCTCTCCATCCCTCCTCCCCTGTTCTTTCTCACCCTCCTTTGCTCAGTGAGGCCTTGAGGTGATTCACCAGCTCGGGGGGGGGCTGTGAAGAGCTGGGTCTAAGTGAGGGATGAACGAGGTGTCGGGATGCTCCCTTCATACGGCAGCTGAACCTCAGGAAAAGCTTTGGCTGCGTGAGCCAGCACGATTCCAGCAGCAGCAGCTGCCCAGATGTGCCCTTGAAGCATCTCCAGCTTGTGTCTGGTTCTTTTGTTCCTGCAGTTGCCTGAGCTGCTTTCAGAAAGAATTCATAGCCTGAACCATTCCTTATTTATTCGGGAGCAGGTCTGGGCATGGATGGGGACGGATGGGGAGGGTGGCAGGGCACGTGTGTCTTGTGGGGATTGCGATGAGGCTGGGATTGCACAGTTACAGCTGCTGGGGATGGAGGCAGTTCTGCTCCCCTGGCAGGAAGGAAATCTGAGCACTTGACTCGGAGCAGTCTGTGATGTTCAGAGATGCTTCCTCTGCCGATCTGATCCTCAAATCTGATCACGCCTCTCGTCGCAGTTGTTTTAATTAAACTCAAAGGAATTCTGCACATTGTGCTCCAAGATTAACATTTTTGTTTAATTAGAAACACTCAGTAATAATGGTTGTACCCGGCCTCCCCCAGCACACACACACACAAACACACACACACACACACACACACACACACACGTGCACACACACAACCCCCGCCAGGCATGGGGTTATTCCCTCTGTGGGTTAATTGGCTCATGGAAGGAAGGGGCTGGGGCTGGAGGCAGGTGGAGCAGCCTCGCCAGGGAGCAGGATGAAAGCAGGGATCAATAGTGATGTCATCTGCAGCCAATGCGGCTCCGGCTCCTCACCGCTCCCAGGCTGCTGAGAGAGAGGAGGGGAGGGAGGACCATTGCAGCCTGGCTGAAAGCTGTGCACGGCCACAGCAATGCCCAGAGCCCCTGTGCGGGCCCGACATCACTCCCGGGGGTTGGGGGGCTGCAGGAGCACACGGTTTGGGGGGTCCTGCAGTGCCCCAGCACAGCCCCGGGAGCTCAGAGGGCTGGGTCAGTCCCTAAAGATGTGTGTGAGCAGCTCCAATTTAGGATACAAGCGACAGAACAAGGGGAAATGGCCTCAAATTGCTCCAAATTGTTCAGGTTGGATATCAGGAAAAATTTCTTCCCTGAAAGAGTGACTAAACATAGAACAGACTGCCTGGGGCAGGGGTGGAGTCACCATCCCCGGACTTGTTCAGAAAATGAGTTGGCACTTGAGGACGTGGTTTAGTGGGCAGGTGGACCTGGGAGATCTTTTCCAACCTTAGTGATTCTCTAACTCTATTCTGCTGTTCCCCAAAGGGTTTTAAAAGATTGCATTTAAATGTAGAATCTTGTGGGACATTGAAATAGTCACACAAAATGGACAAGCTGGTGAATCTTACCGTGCCACATGTTTTCCATCTTGGGCCATTCAGTGCTGGAACTCGCACTGCACAGGGCAGTGTCTGCCCAATGCTTTCCTTGGGGTGTTCCCCTGAACCCTGGCACCTGTTGAACCCCTTCCCCTTATTCTCCACCCCCAGAGGACCAGTTACCTCCTGGCTTCCCAAACATTGACATGGGGCCCCAGCTGAAGGTGGTGGAGCGGACGCGGACGGCCACGATGCTGTGTGCGGCCAGCGGGAACCCCGACCCCGAGATCACCTGGTTTAAGGATTTCCTGCCCGTCGACCCCAGTGCCAGCAATGGGAGAATAAAACAGCTGAGATCAGGTAAGGTCTGGGGGTGAGACTGGAGGAGTTGAGAGCAAATAGAGACGTGAGGAGGCTGCTCAGAGAGTCCTGAAGCAGAGGAGAGGGCGGATAGACGCAGGCCCTGCTGCTGCGGATTGGGGAATTTTGAGTTTTTTTGGTTTTTACACCAAGAGTGGTTGGAGTATTTTCCACTTTGAGCCCTGCTGGTCTTCTCTGCTGCCCAGGTGGCATGAAGGGAATGACAGCAGGGAAGCTGGTGCCCATCCCTGGATCCTGGTGCTCTTGAGCTCAGGGGAAGCTGGGCCTGGCTGGGGGCTGAGGGTTTGCTCCTCAGAGCAACAACTGGCAAAGGAAGAAAGAACCACTCTGGCAGACACAGCTTTTTAGGCCGCACACGCCTGGTGTAGGGTCCACGGCTCAGGCAGCCTCTTGCTGTCAAACATGATGGAGTAAAGGGAGCCTCTCAGAGCTGGTGCTGAGGAGCAGCTCCTGCAGGATGTCCCCAGCACCGCGTCCCTGCAGCCGTCGCTGGAGAGCGCCTGGGAGTGTTCCGGAGCGACCCCTCGGTGCTCTGCCCGTGGAGTCCATCCCCACCAACAGATGTACCCCAGCTCCGTGGCTCTTGTCAGTTTTCCATCCTTCCCCATCTGCTTGTCCATCTGTCTCTCTTGTTTGTTTTCTGTTTGCTGTTTTGTGTGTGTGGCAACGTGACATCTCTTAATATTCACGTTTCAGGAGCTGTTTCTGTACTTGTTAAATCTGCCAGTTCTCTGTGTGAGAGTGTGTGCAAGGAGGGCATAGGTGGATTTATTTCTGAGTACTACTGATGAAACACTTCCATTGATAGCTGCAAAAATGAAACAAGTTTTGCAAGTTCTACCTTTTGACGAAAACTAACCCAAGACATAATCCTTTTCACAAACTGCTGGGGCTGACTGCTTTGACCCAGCCTGGAGAAAAGGTGTCCACGGTTCATTTTTAAGTATTTTCTGGCAAAAGAAAGGCATTGTTGTAGGCAAAGGGAAAACAGAGGCTTTGGTGAGGCAACTGGAGTTGCTTTCTTCGTATAAGACCTTTCACAAGTTCTCCAGTCAAGTGATCTGCTCCTGCCCAGATCTGTGCTGGCCCTGGAGAAATCAGTTCTGACTCTGTCCTGCTGGGTCTGGACAGTAAGGCATGGAAACACACGCGTTTTCTCTTGCTTGGTTTGGCAAAGATTCTACATAAAGATTTTTAGTTCTACAGGCCACCAGTGGAAAAGCTTCAGCATAGCTGCAGTTTAATGTAGCTTTTACACACCTGCATAAATGCCTCCTTGCTCAGTGAAGCAAAGTTACAGGCAGATCCTTAAACTGCTTTGTTGGATTAGAATGGCTTGTTGAATCCCACGAACGCAGATGAGATTGACCTCCCTGTTTTATCGTAACAGCTGAGGCAAATGCGAATAAAAAAAATCACTCAGCATAAATAATGAGAGGTAAACTAGAATTATATCATGCTCTGTGACCATGATCTGAAGTGTGAGTAATGCACAGGCAGATTATTTTTAATACATTCATCATCTTGCTAGAATGCCTTTACTCTTTAGCTCGGTTTGATCTGGTGTTTTCCTTGACTCCACCTGAGCACTGCCTTTTTATTCCAGTGAATTGAATAACCTCAGAGTGAACCCTTGACCCTTCTGATAAATAGAAGATACCTGCTGATATTTAATCTCATTTACAGCTGCTTTAAATTAGTAAACTGGTGAAACCCTGAAGCATCCCTGTTGTCTTCAGGGCACAAACCTGTTGCCTGTATGTCAGGGAGTGCAGATCCCCCAGTTCTCCAATTCCATCTGCTTTCATGGCCTTCCAAAACTTGCATGTTCTGCAAAGAAAGGCCTGTGAAAGTGCAAAGTATTAACATTAGGGTCATCTGTACTGTGTCAGCACTTGTGTCTGTGGAAGGGAGTTAAGGCCGAGGCAGACGCGAGGTGGGATTGTGAGTGAGGCGATGCCTGTTTGAGCTGCTGAAGTCAGACCTTAATTTAATATATTCATCTTTCCAGAAAACAACCTTTGCCACCAGAAGGGTGGCACTAGCACACATCAGGGCACTGGGGGTGCTCCAGGACACTGCTGATGGCCTGAGTGTTTGGCTGGCGATGCAAACAGGCCTCCGAGAGCGTGGTCACTCTATTCCCATCATCCCAGGAGCCCGTTTGCAGTGGGGGTCTCCACTCTAACCAAGACACGGGTGATACACCATTAACCATAGTGGGTTTTCTCTGTCTGGTGTTTCTGCTTCCCCTTTCCATCTCCAGATAAAATTTCCAAGCAGTTGGGAGTCTTTTAATGCTTGGGGGTTTGGGCTGAGAGCAAAGCTCAGTTGTCAGTCAGAGGAGAATGGGAAGAAGCTCTGTGTGGGCTCCTGCTTCCCTTAGACATCATGAACACCTCAGCCTTGGAGATCCAGGTTGGACAAGAGTTTAAGAGGCCTTGGAGAATGGATATTTCTGCTTATCTTGGGACATTTAAAGCAGAAGGCAAAGCCAATGTCCTCTGCTCAGCTGCCATCTAGGGGGGACATGGGAGGCAGCCTTCAGCCACCTTCCTCAGCACTCAAACACTAAAACCTTTTGTGTCTTGTGTGTGTCTTCTGTTTTCTAAATAACTGGCTATAACAAGCTTTTCTTTTCTTTTTTTTTCACTTTTTATTTAACATTCAGAGACCTTTGGTAAGTTTGTTCAATTAAAAAAAAATTTAAATCAAACCAAAAAACCCCAAACCTGCTAATGTGCAGATTTGTAACCCTTGCCCTTTAAACTAATTCCTTTGTAACAGCTTCTTGAGAGGCATGCTCTGCATTTCTTCTACTAACTCTTTCAGTAGGGATGTTCTGCCCTCTAAATTAATTTCTGCAGGGGTATTGCAGGCTACAAAAAAAAAAAGAATAATAATAATAATAATTTTAATTAATTAATCTGTATAAAGAGATAACAGCTAAATATGAACCTCCTAACATTGGATAGATTTTTTTTTTTTTTTTGGTATCTTAGCAACAGTTGTCCTGGAATTCCCCAATTACAGAATAGCTTGTACCCTGGAACTGTGATAATTGTGTTCACACCTGCAGGAGGTCTTGGAGTTTCACATCTGACGGGGTTATTGGCATTTCGAGGAGGGAGAATTGGGGGTGCAGCATTTCCAAACTGAAGCTGTAAATCACAGGCCGGTGGCTGTGGGGAAGGGGTGAGGAAGGGAAGAGCCCCCTCGAGCTCCTCTGCAGCCCCGGGAAGGCAGGAGCTGCCTGCAGAGCTCCCGGCACTGCCCCTGCTGTGCCGAGCCCCCTTTTGTGGCTGCAGCTGCCGCCCGGGGTCGGGCGTTTTGGAATTGCAGAGCCCCCGACGGCTGCCGGCCTGCTGGGAGCAGAAAGCTGCGTGCAGCCCTCGGGAGAGGAGCTCGGCACACTCATGTTCGCACACGTGGCCCGACAGAAGGTGGGGATGTGTTTTCTGTCATTGCCATGGCAATGGTGACTGTCCTCCTCTCCTCTTTTCCAGGCTCAGAGAATCCGTAGGCAGCTCGGCATGTGGGAAACCAGGGGAAGGGATGGTGGGAGAGCAGAGCCCGTCCTCGGTGACAGAGGGGGACACCTGCCCAGGGAATTCTGCCTGGCACCATCTTGGGCCTTTATAATCCAGAGGCAAGGCCTTTAAGCTGCCTTTTGCCTCTGCTGCTAAACCCCGGGCTGGCCATCTGGGCTCATGCAGCCTCAGAATTTGCCCTAAATAGGCAGATCTGCAGATCCTGGGAGGCTGTGCAAGGCAGTGTGAAAAGTCTGCACGTAGCATCTCAAAACCAGCTTTTCACTCCAGAAGGCAGCATCCAGTGTGAGCTCTTCCTCCTGTAGTCCTGCAAAACTGGT
The DNA here is from genome assembly GCA_013400235.1 of Oriolus oriolus. NCBI lineage: Eukaryota > Metazoa > Chordata > Aves > Passeriformes > Corvidae > Oriolus > Oriolus oriolus. The sequence goes on from VXBT01009056.1 coordinate 314,353, forward strand.
GCCCTCGCTGTGCCCTGGACCCCAGCAGCCTCGTGCACGTGCTCATGCCCTGTTTAGGACGCCAGGCAAGCTGGGTATTGACTGCAGGTGCCTCCCCTGCACCCCCAGAACCCCATATCAAACCCTCCAGCACCTGTCAGAGTTCCTCAGAATAATTAATCAAGTGGATATCCTCTTCCAGCACCCTCCTGCTGCCCGTGTTGAACATGGAGCTGGTTAGATGTGAAACTCCAACAGTGAAAATCTCCCATCTGTGTCTGTGCCCCCACCCAAAGTGCTGCTCGAGCTCATTGTGACTCAAATTCTGGTGTGGGGCATCTTCCCAAAGCTGTCCTGCCCTCCCCTGTGTGCCAGAGGCAGGCCTGGGAAGCCCAGGGTGGCACTGCCTGCTCTCCCAGAGCTCTGTCCCCAGGCCAGGCTGTCTCCCAGAGCTGCTGACAGCCCCTTCCCAGGGCCAGTGCTGGTGCTCAGAGGGAACAGGGCGTGACAAAGCTGCAGTGACACAAGAAGGTAACGCTGCTGTTGTGTCTGGGCTTGCACAGCTCAAACTTCCAGCATGTTTCTGCTGTCAATTAGAGTGAACTTTTATAGGAAGCTGCCAGGCTTAGCCTAGGCCAGAGAAGCATTTGAGCCATGGGTGATGTTGGGATCTCTTCCCCTCCTCTACCCTCTTGCCATTAGCCTTGTTCCATATTGGTGCCACAGATGGCAGATTTTCACTCCAGTTTTGAGACAGAAGGATGTATCAGAGGCTGTTTTTATTTCCACTGAATTGATCTATAACCTTTTGCTGCTTTCTCTCTCTCTCTCTCTCTCTTGCTTTTTAAACCTTCCTGCCACCTCCTGGGTGGGGATCTGCCCAAGTCCACGCTCCCCCACCTCTTCCAAGCGCTGTCTGTCCAACCTTTGTCCTGAGAGCTAACAACCTGCTTCATTAACCTTAGCTAGTTCCTAACCCTAACTAGATGCTAACTTTTCTCTAGCTAATAACCTAACCTCGTAACTAGAAGCTGAGTCTAACTAGAGTCTAATCCCTAACACTATAACACCTCTCTTCCCTTAGCTCCTTTGAAAAATAAAGGTGATCTCTAATTAGTATCTCTGTATTTTTACCTTCTATCCTGAGAATGGGGGATTGAACCGCAGCAGAAGGATGAGCAGGGCTGAAGGATGAGGAGGGAAGGGGTTTTTGGTGATTAAGGCAGAAGATTGGCATGGAGGAGGCTTTGGCTCCTGTTCTTGCCTCTGCCACAGACTTCCCTCCCTGACCTTGGGCAAGTTGCTTCACCTCTACCTCAGTTTCCCCGTGTGTAAAGCAGGATCATAACTCACCAGGGGAGAGGAGAGGGTGAGAGGCTGATATTTGTCATTTAATGTGCTCACAGCCCTGGCTGGGAGTGCTGCAGAGCGGCAGCAGTGTCACCACTGCAGAGGAGCTCGTGCATCTCTCCCTGGGGAGAGGCAATTCTTGGCACTGCGGGATCTGCCCTGTTCTCAGGATTGGGGTAAAAACCCACCAACTAAACCCCCTTCTTGGATAAGTTTTGAATGCCACTGTGAGCAAAAGGACCTGCCGTGTTTTCAAAGGAAGATGGTTTGGCTGCAGCCTCAGGAGGTCAGATGGGGACAGGGGTTTTACCCCTGGCTGTCACTCCCTCCCACCTGGGAGCCCTGCCTGAGGCTGGGCACTGAGACACAACAGGAGGGGCTTGGAATAAAATAATCCAGGGGAGAGGCAGACACAGGCAAGTGTAGCAGGGCTGTTCTCTCCACACAGCCCCTCCTCGCTGGCATTGGGGCGGCTCCAGAGCCACTGCAGGAGGTGCCAGGTAGCCCTGACACCCCTCCAGTGCCCAGATCTGCCTTCAGTCCCTGTGCAGAGCCCTGCGGGGTGGCCAGAGGTCCTGAGCGCTGAATTCCTCACACATCTGTGCCAATAGCTAAAGTTTGGAGCTGGGGATTTGCTGGCCAAGGTGGGATCAAACCTGCAGCTTAATGTGACACAGGGTGCCTGCGTGTCCCTGTCCCTGCCCGGGCTGGCACAGCCCTGGTGCCAGCCCTGTCCCCAGGCGTGGGGAAGGCAAGCGCAGGGTCACCGTGTGTTCTGTGAGTCGCAAACAGTGATGTTAGCTGAGAGCCTGAGGGGTTTCTTTACATTCCAACAACAAAATGGAGCCAGTCTTTGGAAGCCGAGAGCCACGGAGTCTCTGCAAACAGCCAGCTGGATCGGGCTGCTGGAAAGGGCACCCCACCTTCAGCAGCCCGAGCCCTCCTCAGTGTCGCTGTAATTTGAGATAGACCAAGAAGTTTCCTACTGGGAACTGTCTTCCTTGACTCAGGTCCTTTTCCCACAGGCAGTGCAGGTGTTTGGGGTTTTGCAGTCATTTCACTCATTTTCTTTGTTTTCTTTGCAGAAGGTACACCGATCCGAGGTAAGACACCCCCAGCTCACTCACTCACCCACTCTCCAAACACTTCTCTCCACACAGATCCCGTTTCATTGCCCTGTGCTCAATACAGATTCATGTTGTTGTTATGTTTTCTTGTCCTGCTTCACCTCTGGATATTTCTTTTTTATACCTGTCTTTATTTTATCTATGGTTATAATGTCCTTTTTTGTTTGCTGGGTGCATTTGGTAATACTGATACTGTTATTCTAATAACGTCTCCGACTGTGCTGCCTCAGATTTATGGGAGAGTTTTAAGAGCTAATCTCTCCAGGACTATGAAGGACTGAAGTTTATCTCAAGCATTAAATGCTATCAAAGCTTGGTAAATACTTAGGACCTTCTCTTGATTGGTGCAAAGTGATCCTGAGCTGCTGATGGTGATGAGAGTTTTCCAGTCCTTTGCTCAGGCAGATCTTCAGCACTCACCATCTCAGCATACTCATTTGTTTGGCTCCAGAGCCTCTTTCCACTTCCTCCCCACTCTCTTACCCTTAGGTTTCTCTGGGAAAGATCCATGGTAAGTAGCTTCTGCATTGTCTCTTTAATGGAGTCAAAAACTGACCTCAAGCTGCCTGAAAGGCAGGAGGAATTGGGTGTGCCCCCCTTGGAAGACCCTGCTTTGGTTTTATCTCCACTGGCACATTTAAAATTCCATAATTCTCTGCTGGTAAAAGCAACAGGAGGTGCTGTAGGTGAGATTTACGTTTTCACACATCATCTCTGTTGGCTTCTGACAAGTGCTGAACACTCCTCACCCTCTTTGCAGCCTCGTTTCTGCCATTGCCTTGACCAGCAGAGCTGCAGTGGGCAGGGAGGGAGGGTGAGTCCCTATTCCCCTGGGAAAGCTGCCCACTGCAGTCCGTGGCTCCCTTCCTGCGCTGGTGGGGGCTGCATCTCCCCTGGGTGCTCTCAGACCAGTGATGCTCATGAGCTGCACAGAAAATGTCTCTGGAACCAATGGAAACAACCCTAAGATTTGTCCAAATTAACAGAAATTTCTGGGAAAACTCACCAGGCATCTTTCCACCCAAATGGAGCCCTCCAACAGCAGAGCTGGAGCTGTAATTCCATATGAAATATGCTCAGCTGGGTGCTCAGTGGGAAGCTCCAGCCAGTTTGGGGTTTAACTCCTGTTGTGCTGAAATACCCGCAGATCCTTTTGGGATGGATTTTGTTTGGTTTACTGACTCGGGTGGGGACTTTTGAGGTTTAATTCTCTCTGTTCTGCCTTTGAGAGCTCCCAGGCACAGGGGATGCTGTGGGGAATTGCACTCACACTCCATCCCTATCCCAAATCCTCTCCCAGCCCCACGTTCCCCCACCAGCATCGTTCCCACCCACGCACACGCAGAGGAGCGTGAGCTTTGTGTCCTCCTCTGTGAACACTCTGATTTTTCCTTCCTGAAAAGGCTGTATCTGCAACCAACAATGATCTCATTTGCACTCCTCTCACTTAAGATTTTATCAATACTATTACACTGAGCTGGAATTGTTTGGTTTTCGTATTTAGGTGGGGTTTTTTCCCAGAGATGGGAGTTAAGAGTCTTACCACATGTGAGCTCTGTCCATATCTGTAGTATAATCATGTACTCCCAATACATAAAACATTTGAGAGCCTGTTGAATTATTTATGTAGTATGTATTTTAACTGGAGTTTTGCAGGGATGAAGCCTTCTGAGGTAAATGAGGCAATTTTCTTCCATGTAGTTCCACGCTGCATCTCTCTGCATATTTGCTGACAGGAATCTTTAGTTTGGGCTCTGGGTATATTCTTGTAGCCTGCAATAATACACAAGTTTAAGAAAAACCTTAATCCTTTTGGCCCAGATGATGTAAACCATGCAGGCAATTTTGAAGTTCCAATGCAGTATTTACAGGGTTTTCCCTGGGGAATATTTGCTATCAGTAAGGTGCTTTTCACAGGGGCTCTTATCTCCCATAGGCTTCCTGAGGAGCAGGTATTGGGCACAAAACAAAGGCAGCAGTGATAGAAATTCCCCAGGCAGTGGGTGACAAAGCCTTTCACTTTTATGGTCACTGCTTCAAATTGAGCAAGGGAAAGTCAACTGCCTGCTGATGGATTTCTGGGGATCACAGTAATATGGATTATTGAGGCTGATTTCAAGAGTTCTGGTGCAGAACGCCTGCATTGCAGAAGCCACAAAACTTGGTGCTTTTGCCGATGAGTTCAGGACAAAGAGCAACACTCACTACAGAGGGGGGATTAAATTTTCTCATCATGCTGGGTCCGTGTGCAGCCCCAGCCCTGAGCTCAGCCGGGCGCCGCTGTCCGCAGAGGCTCCGTGTTCCCGTCCCGGTGTGCGTGAGCCCGGCGGAGAAACAGCAAAACACTGAGGCTACTGACTGTCTTCAAAGCCAGCAGAGTGGTGACGATGTGTCTGTGCTGCCGTCTCTTGTCCCCTCACAGGTGGGCTGCAGATCGAGAGCAGCGAGGAGACGGACCAGGGCAAGTACGAGTGCGTGGCCAGCAACAGCGCCGGGGTGCGCTACTCGTCCCCCGCTAACCTTTACGTGAGAGGTAGGGAGCACAGCGGCTCACTGGCACACACCCTCCGGGCTCCCCTCCATCCCAGCCGGCCATCCCAGCCGGCCCGAGCCGGGGAAGCGCTGGTGGGACCGGGCGGAGCTCGCGGGGGGCCCCCGGGGCACCCCGAACTCCTGGGGCGGCAGGGCAAGGCTGGCTCACCCACGGCCGAGCCAAGTGTGACCCAAGAGAGTGCACCCCGAAACCTGCCGGGCTCAGCCTGCAGAGCCCACAGGGGAATGAGTCCCTCGGGCTGCGGAGAGGCCAGAATTCCCCTTTCTCCCGAAGGATCCCTGCTCTCTGGAAGCGGGATGGTTTCAGTTCTGCTGGTGTGGGTGTGAGAGCAGGGGAGGACCCTCTCAGCCCCCTCCACGGAGCTCTGTCTCCCTGGGTCCCACCAGACTGCAGCAGGAGGGTGCATTGTCACTGCTCCCCTCAGTCCCAGCTGCTTTTCCCTCTGCCAGCATTGATTTGTCGCTAGTTCCTTGGGCACAGAGCTGGGGACACCAGCAGCCATCCCTGCCCCAGTGACAGCCCCTTCACCCCGCAGCAGGGGAACAGATGACAGGGGGATTGGCTTCTGCTCCATGCCCCCTCGATGTTCTCCCACCCCATGGGCCAACAGCCTCTTTGCTTTCTCTTATTTTAATCTCTCTGACCTGTAATATTTTGTGTGTAGCTTTGGTTTAACATCTTTCCACAGCAAAAACCCTTTTTGGTAATGAGAGAGCAGGGCTGGTCCTTCTCGCTTTTTGAAAAAAAAAATAAAAAAAGAAAAATACCATTGGGAGGAAAATAGAAAAGTTACATCCCAGCAAACTGTTCCCATTTCCATCCCATCGACAGAGGAAGCGCCTCCCACCTACACTCACGTTAATCTGCAGTCCAATGCAGAGCCATGCTCCTGTGTGCACTCCTTTCTCTCTCTCTTTCTCTCTCTCTCGTGTCTCACGCTCACTAAATCACATGCACATGGAGAGAAGGCTTTTAATAATTTAATGTTTCCAAGCTAAATTTTTAAATAGCCTTTTGTGGCCAGCTGGAAAATTGCGTTTGAAATTTGCCCTGTCGCCTGGGCCTCGAAATTCTGCTTTTGGGAACGTAAATCTGGATCTGATACTAATTCAGGGCTGAATCCATTGCAGACAGCTTAGCTGGAATGGTTTGGGTTCTTTTAAAAAAAACAACTGAAAAAGAAAAGAAACAGGAAAAATGTGGGGATTTTTCATTATTGTTTTGTTTATAAATTTCCTCTACTTTTCTGGCCACTCGGAAACTACCCAGGAGACAAAGGTTGTAACACGGTGTAGTCTCCGCACCTGGATGAGAGGGCTCCAGGTGATAGCCCTGTTCCTACCCCAGTTAGCCCGTGTGTACCTGGGCCAGCCTGCAAACCAGCACTAACCTGCCGAGAGCGTGCAGAACACAGCGTATGCCAGCTCGGCCTGTGGTTTGGGTGTTTTTCATGCTGTTTAATTCCTTGTTTCTTGTGTGTTAATATCGTGGAAAGGTAACTAATTTCTGAAATGGATTTGCTTTGGTGGGAGGGAGAGTTCATGCACATTTTTCTTCCCGTTTTTTGTTTTAAAAGAGTCTCGAACACTCTTGTGTTTCCAATTGACTTGTTTCTCCCATAACATGCTTGTCTCTATAGACCACCTGGGATAGGAGTTGTAAGTTTGAACATTGCAAGGAAATGGTTTGGTTTGGTTTTGCTTTTCTTTTCCTTCTCCTAATTATTTCTTTTTTCCTTGTTCAGTCCCATGGTGGAGCCAGAGTGAGCAGGGTTGGGTGTGGGGCTGGGGGGAGCGCGGGGAGCGGGGACCCGGCCGGGGCTGCTCCGCGCCGGGGCTGCTCTGCCCGGGCGGCTCCGCTCCCCTTCTCTGAGCAGCAGAAGGACTAAAGGGAGGGAGAATCCTGCCTGGGGTCAGCACCCCTGTGGGGACTGATTCTGAGCTAGGATTGCTCCCAGCCCGGCCTCCCTACGGAGCTTGGTTGGGCTTAAAGGGATGGGAGGGGGAGCGCTAGGAAGGCAGGAAAGAGGGTCGTTACTATCTTCATTTTTTTTCCTTTCTTTTTATTTTGGTTAAGAGAAAAAAAAAATCAATCAATTTGCAGCTGACAGCCTTGAGAAGGCCTTTTTTTACTCTCTCTGTGTTTCCCCTATTTTTCTCTTCTCCTCATGTCATTGTGTTCCGCATCAAACCCCCTTAACATCCCTCAGAGCTACGAGAAGGTTGGTGTGGTTTTTTTCTTTTTTACTTTCTTTACCCACATTTTTACATTCGTAAGAGAAAAAAAAAATGAAAAAAAATTTTAAAAATGAAAAGAGAAAAAGCAAGAAATCTTTAAGATGAGCGAGACCCGCGCGTTCCCGGGTCTCGCGGAGATGAGTTGAGTTGCATTGTGGGCCTCTCTATGCATCCTTTGGTAATGTTGCTGAGTTCTTGCACTTTTTTGTCGTCATGGTTACCTTGCCGTTTGGACATTGGGCCTGATGCATGATAGGAGAATGTAACAATCTTCTTTGCATGCCACTTTTTAAATTAATTATGAATTATTTTTTCGATATATAAATATGTATAGTTTCTTTTCGTTATACAGTTCTGGTTTCTTTGAAGTGGATTTACTCTTACTTTCCAAATTTTTTGGTTCTGTTGGGTTTTTTGCTTTCTCTTGATTTCCTGTTTCTGTTTTGATTGGTTATGCTGTGCTGTAGTTTATTCCAAACGCATTGTGAGAAGCCAGTGTTCCTGCCCACCCGGTGGTAACTGAACTCCTCAATCCCTGCAGGAGGAAAGGAGTCACACAGCTCTAACGCCTGTCCATGGAAGCCCTGCTATTTGGGACAAGCCTTTGTTTTGGGGGAGGGAGGGATCTGGGAAGTGGAAAAGATGGTGAGAACCCAGGGGGTCATTCCAAGAGTTAGAGCAGACCCTGGGTCACGTTACTGCTTATTTATTTCTTGAGGTGTGGCTCTTGTTCCACCTCCTGCACACAAAGAACAGCCCTGACCCTGCTCCGAAGGGCTTCCCCCGAGCTGGGAGCTTGCTCACTGGTCACTGCCCAGTTCCCCCAGTAACACCCGGAGCAGGGGGCTGTCAGCCCAGCACGGCACTGACAGGGGTTCCTGCTGTTCCCAAATCCCGCACTGTTCTCTCCTGGAGCACCCATGAGTGCATGGAGAGCCCGTGGCCAGGCAGTGCCCCAGCTCCAGGCAGAGCCTGGCAGAATCCCTTGGAGGAGGTGACACCTCGTCCTGGGAGTGCTGGGGGGGAAGGGCAGCCAGGCAGCTGCCTCCTGGCTCTGCCTCTCCCCATTTTCCCTTCCCTGTGATTTATCCATCACTGCCTGGTGCAGGCACCTTGAAACCCAGCCAGGCACAGCCAAGGTAGAGCCCTCCTTGCTGAAGGAGCGTGGGAAGAGAACTGCAGCTGTGCAGGCACTGGAGTCGTGCTGGGGCACATCTGGCAGCTGCAGCTTTTGCAAACAGCAACAGCAATCTGGCCAGTGACATTGGAGCTGAAAATGCCTCTTTTCCCTCTTCTCATCTCCCTGTTTATCCCCAAGAAGCTCCTGTTGCCTCCCATGTGTGCATCCCGAGCGGGTGAGGCACATGGGAGAGAGAACAGGGGGTTTGCGGTGTGTCAGTGGTACCAGTGGTGCTTGGTGCTTTCCCTGTGCAGAACCGAATGCCAGCCCTCTCCCTGGGTATGCCTTTCCCTCTGCCCTCAGTCCTCACCTCTCAATCAGCTACCAAAGGAGTGGCTTTCCTAGGGCACAGGTATTAAAGCTGTGTGATTTTTGAGAAATCCAGTGCAGTATTGACACAGTATCTGTCTCTCTCTTTCTCTCTCTCTCTCTCTCTCTCTTTCTCTCTGTCTGTCCTTCTCTTTTTTCTTAAAATGCTGAGATTTCAGTGCTCGGACCCTCAGTGCTGGTATTCTCCCCTCCCCTTCCGAGTCTCTCCCCTCCCCGTAGGTACCAGGGTACCACTCCCAAATGCTGCGCTCTTGGTAATTCTCTAGGAAGAGACCAGCTGTGGCTCTTCTGACTTGGATGCCCACAATAGCCAAAAAACATCCCCCAGTCCCAAGGTTCTTTTTAAAAAAAGAAAAAGAAAAAAGCTTGTTCTATTAAAAAAAAAAAAATACACCAAGAGAAAAGGGATAGCATTTGAAATGAGGTTTTCCCATCCCACCTCCCTCCTGCCTAGGACTAAAAGGTGATAATCACTCCTAATTACAGGATTTTCCTTCATGACTAGGAGTTTGAGTTTCAGGATTTAGGTGCAATTAAAAAGGGATTTATACACCATTATTTTTTATTTGTTTATTTTCTCTTTTATAAAGTATTTCTAACATGGCCAAACTGCACTGCTGCTGCTAAGAATCTCTTGTGATCTGAGAAGGCTTGAAGATTAAATTCTTCCTTAAGAGCCAATTAAAATAATAATAATGATATCAACAACGATAAACTAAAGCTAAATGGGATGTAATCATGATAGGCTGGAATGACACTGGGTGAGGAAATGGAGATTTGATACCTGGCTAGAAGAGGTTGTGTGGTTTGCTAAAGTTGCAGTCTCTGAGCAACCTGGTCTAGTGGGAGGTGTCCCTGCCCAAGGCAGGGGGTGAGAACAGGATGGGCTTTAAGGTCCTTTCAGCCCAAACCACGGGCATGGTCTTGAAATTACTGGTTAAGGGTTTGCCTCGTGTGTTAGTACAGGTCAGATCAGGCCATGGGGATGCCCTAGGTCAGAAGCAGAAGTATCTTTCTGGAGACCACAAGAGCAGGTCAGAAGCAGGTGAGGTGACCTCTGCCAGCAGCCCAGAGTGTGGCAGGTCAGGCTGAGCCGGCTGCCCAGGGCTCCCCGTGGTCGGTGAAAAGGCAGTTCTAGGGACAAGTCAGCTCCTCAGTGGGAATCCTGGTTTCTGTGGGAGCCATACAGCTCACCTGGCTTTCCAAAGTCTCTTTGGATGCTTCTCTGTGTCCCTAGGGACACAAATGCCATCAAACTTGCGCCCCATAGAGACTGCAGGAAAGGATGGATTCAAAATCCAGGAAATTAAGAGCTGTCTGCCCGTAGTGGTGTTTGAGAGGCTGTCCCTGGATCCCTGGCAGTGTCCAGGGCCAGGTTGGACGGGGCTTGGAACAACCTGGGATAGTGGAAGGTGTCTCTGCCCATGGCAGGGGGTGGCACTGGGTGGGCTTTAAGGTCCCTTCCAGCCCAAAGCACTCTGTGGTGTTTTTGTCTGTAATCAGGGACCACGTGGGGGGCTCAGCCATGACCCCAGCGAGGGCACGAGCCCCCTCACCCAGGACCTGTATCCCCTCACCCAGGACCTGTGGCCAGAGCTGCTTTGCCCCTCTGGAAACGGAGCACTTTGCAGCTCTCCTCTTAATTTGGGAAGCTGCAGGCAGCCGCCTCGATTGCTCTGGTTTGATCCCGAAATCCGGCTGCTGGCTGGGATGGAGCCCTGTGTGTGAGGACCTCGTGTCCCTGTGCTCCTCCATGTCACAAAGGGAAGGAGGGATGAGCCGTGTGGGCTGAGCTTCAGATCCCCCGGGCGTGCAGAGGGCTGGTACAGGACACGTTGTCATGCTTGAATTTAGCAGAATTAAGAATTTTCCCCTCTTTCACACAGTGGGGCCCTGTTGGGAGGTACCAAAGGCAGCAGTTGGGATGCTGCAGGGATAATCCTTCCTGCTCTCTGCTCGAGCTTTTTGTGGCTGTGCTCTTTTCCAGCCCAGGGAGCTGTAAATGGCTCAGCAGGCATTCAGAGCAGCCCGGTGCCCGCTCGGGCCCTGCCTCTGCTGCTCGTCAGCGTCAGCACCAGCTTGGTCACCCCGAGCCAGGCCCTGCAGCCCAGGTCCTGCTGAGAACATTCCCAGCAACTCCCAAGGCTCTCTGCAAAACCTCAGCTCTCTGAGAGACCAAAGATGAAACCAGGCCAGGGCAAAGCACGTAAGAGCTGAACTAGTGGAAATCAATTAAAATAAAACCCTCAGAAAGGGCAGGAATAGTGTGCCGAGCACCTCAGGAAATAAAGCTTCAAAATAGATTAAAATGTGACTAATTCAAGCAATAATTTAGCCGGTAGCCTGGGTTAAGTTTGGCTCATGAGTAATTTGACCATCAGACCAGAGCTGCTGGTTGGTTCCAGGTGGAACCATTGCTGAGCTTTTCCCTTTCAATCCCCTTTAGAGGTTGAAGGAAATAATTCCACTTGCACTAGAGATTTAACAAATAGCCACAAGGTCAAAACAGTCATTGGTATTTTAAACTGTAGGAATTTTAATACCTTTTTAGACTAGATTGATAAATTCTTTAATGGAGAAGGAGGGAGGCAGAACCACCACTGGGTTGTACAGCTGCCTCTGCAGTGCCCAGCTTCCAGGTGCTAAAATTGAGGGATGGAGAGTTCTGGGATGATTTTTAAGGGTTATTTTAGCACTTCTGTGGGTGGGGGAGCGCCCTGTCCATGTTTGGGGTGTCCTCAGCTCTGAAATTCTAGTTCCAAACCAAACAAAGCAAACAAAAATTTCACTGTGTTTCTGCAGAAGGATTTCTCAAGGGTATCAGGAAATGGAAATGGATACAAAAAGCCACCCCCCAAAAAAAAAACAACCAAAAAAATCCAAACTGTGTATATATCTATGTATATACATGACTATCTCTCTATAGAGGGCACTTTGCAGGAACACTGTGCTGTACTGATCTCGAAATCTCTGCCTGCCTGTGTCTCTTACACCTTTTGCATCGCTGTTCTCTTTGTTTTAGGGGAAAAAATTAGATTACACCTTGTCAAATTAAAATAGCAAAAGCTAAACCAGTCAAGTCTGTGTTGAAATTACAGAGCTGTTTGAAAAACAATTGGATTCTGATGATTTTCTGTTCAATCCTGTAAAAAACAACAGAAAAAAAAAATCACAAAAGACCAGAGGTGTTCAGCCAGCCTGTTGCTCAGCTAATGTGTTTTTTTAAGTGAAAAGTAACAATTATTGGGAAGGTAATGGATTTCCTCCAGACCAAATCCAAGCCTTGGTCTCATTCTTTATTTATCTACCTATTTACTTACTTATTTTTATTTACCGTGAAGGAAATGAGGAAGGAGATGGCAGGAGGAGGGAAGTTTCTCGTCCTGTGGAGGGGCGGAGGTCGGAAATCCAAACCCCAACAAGGTCTCGCCCCAGCGGAACGAACCTGGAATTGGAAGGGGAGAGGGAGGAGGCAGAGGCGGCTGCATGGACACGCAGGGGCAGGGACAGACCACATTTGGGAGGGGAGGACAGGTGTAATCTAAGCTTCACTAATAATGTAGAGGCTGCACATTATTTTGGCACCCTTTCCCCTACCCCTCCTCATTTTGGAGCAAGACGGAATGACTCCTGTCTCCCCAAAATGGCCAATAATGTCCGCCTTCTCACCTCATTTGGAGCAGCAGCTTGCTGAGTGTCAAAATGTTTAATACCATTTGGTTTTGTTTGGTGCTTTCAACCAGTCACTTCACTTTCTTTGGTTTCCTTTTTCAATTAATTTCTTCTTTAAGGTACAAGATGCATTTCTCTTTGCGTTGGTTTAATGTGAATCGGGGTTTGAAGTGACAGGTTCTTGTCCAGGACATTCTCCTTTCCCCACCTCGCTCCTCCTCCAACATTTTTTCTCTGAGGGAATCTGGAAGGGGCTCTAAAAGAGCAGCTGGTGGGTTTCCTCAGCACAAACTGCTTGGTTGGTCCTCAGGTTTCTCTCATTAGCAGCACCATAGGAACACATTTTAAGGATGGATTCTGGTGTTGCAAAAGTCAACCCTGGATCTCCCAGTGTCTCTTCCAATCAGGTCTGTAAATGTTGCAAAAGCACCTCTCACCTTGTGGACCCCGAGTGGTGGTGGTGGGGAACCTGAGCCGTGCTGATTGGGACCAAAAAAGCCAAAAATGCCACTCACAGAACACAAACTGGGTCAACCTCTGCCTCCGTGAGCAGCAACAAAACCAATTGGCTTCCCAAGGGTGTGAAAAGTTATGGATCTGTTCTGTTTCTGAAAAAGAGCACAATTTTGGGTGCAGATTTGCAGTGTGAAATGCTTATCCAACAATTAAACAGACTCATAACTAACTGCACTTAAGAAATTTTCCTGTGCCTCCAAAATGGCTTCTCTGCATTGGAATAATTTAGCTTGCATCCCAAACATCCAGCTCCAGTCCTGGAATCTGGCTCTATCTGTAACAAGCTGTATCCTTGTTTGAAAAGAAAAGCTCCTGAGAGTTTTTTGGCCATGGACAGTGTCTGTTTGTGTGTGCCTGCTTGTGTGTGTGTCCGTCGGGAGCTGTTGCACATGGAGCATGCACGTCCGTGTATGCATGCGGGGTCTGGCAAGGCTGTCCTGGAAACCAAACGCCCCTGGAACTCAGGGAAGGTCCTTCTTGTACCAGAAACTGGGAAAACATTATTAGACAAGTGTCTATAAAGCAGAGCCCTGACTGCCCCATCCCAGTGTTTTGTTTCCAGTAAGGGCAGTTCTGTTCTTCCCGATCCTTTGTAAGTGTTGGATAGCAAAATGGAAGGAATCTCTTCACCCAGTTTTTTCATGTAAAATTCCCCTCCTTCAGCTGCTGTGGAGCTGGACCCAGAGCTGAAATTGGCCTTGATTCCATCTCCAGCTTCCTTTCCACCATGGCTCTCCCCCTCCTGGGCCTTGACCTAAAGGCTGACCCAGAGATTCTCAGCTTGACAAGTTCCCTGTCTCCAGCCAAGTGGTGTAGCAATTAAAATAAACAGCAGCCTGATGGCTCTGGGTAGCCAGAGATGAACCCTGTAACTCTTGTGGTTGTCACAGCCCCGAGCCATCGCAGGGCTGTATCCAGGGGACTCTCTGAGGGCTCCAACATTTAATTGGGGTTCTTTTCCCATCCTAGATCAGTGTGTGGATGTTGGTATATCTGTGCACACAGGAGAATGTAGATTTTTTTTTTAAACCAGGATGCACCAAGGAAGTGCTGCTGCCTGTTTTGGGCTCTTATCAACCCCAGTCCAAATTCTCTCTTCTTGTGGAACGGGCGGTGCCGAGGGCTGGCATCCAGGGGTGCTGGGTGCTTCCCTTGGAGAGTGACAAATGCCATTAAACCAGCCCAAAGCGCTGATCCCTGAGACCCCCAGGGCTGACCTGCACCCCTGGGAGCTGTCAGGAGGAGAGCAGGGCTGCTCTGCAGTGTTTTGGGAGTGTGCTCTGCGCAGCCCCTGAGCTTGTGTTTTGTGAGTGGATTTCTCCTTCCCTGCCCAAAACCACAGCCGGGAGCAGTCGGTTCCCTTCAGACTCCGATTCTCAGCACTCCGCCCTACATCAGATGACGCTTTTCAGTTATTAAATTCTGGTTTGTTCTTTCTTTTTCTTTTCTTTTCTTTGGTTTTTTTTTCCCTTTCTCTTTCAGTCGGGTTTCATTTCTTTGCGATTAGCTTCGGTTTGGATTAATTGTCTTGTTCTGTTCCCATGACAACTCAGTGTTTGCATCCCACCTGCCGTTGTTTGTTGCTGTTGATGCTGTTTGCTGACCGGATCTTGTCCGGGTGTGTCTCCCCATTCCTCCTCACCTTTCCCACCTTGCCTCCCCTCTCCAGAAGGTTACATACCAGCCCCCCTCAGAACAGTCATCCCCACCCCAGATCTGTCTGCATGTTGACCCCACTTGTTTCTTTCCAAGTTCTCTCCATCTTGTCTCAGACTGTGACAGGTGTGGTTTCCACCTGGCTCCATTTTCTGAGGTGTGGTACCTCTGGAAGCACTGGGAAGCACGACGGAGTAGGAAACAGGGGTGTACCCTCGTGGCTAGGGCTGAGTGTTCTCCAGTGGCAGGTTGCCTGATCCTCTGAGCCAGTGCTGGTGCCTGAGGTGGAACAAACACCGTGGTACCCCCCAACACCTTTCTGCAGGTAGCAAATCATCTTCTAGTGTCAGTGGCCAGGTGAGTTTGCAGTCCCTCCCTCCACATCTCAATCCTTTTCCCAGATGAGGGCATGCCCCCCGTTCTCTCTGCAAATCTGTGCATGCAGGAATTCCCCTTCGCCACCTCTGAGCTCCTCATGCCACCAAGCTGGAAGTCTTCTCTTCCTTGCCTCCCAGTGCTGGTTCCTGGCTACTGGTTCCTGCAGAGAAGGGTCTGACAGCCCGATGGGGAGAGCAGACCTTGCTGTGACAGTGTCACCTTGCAGGACGATGCAGGGGCTGCAGCTGGCTTTTGTTTGCCAAAGCCCCACAAACAGCCTCTGCCTCTCCTGGCAGTGCCCTTCCCCTTGGCAAAGATCCATAAAGCTGGAAGTTAAACACCAGCAAGCCCCAAGACATCAGTTCCAGGGGACATCAGAAGGCACTGGGAGGGACGATGGCAGGCTCAGCTCTGCTGTCCTTTGCTTGGCTGTGGCATGAGGCACCGGCACCGAGCTTAGGAGAGGTTGTGCCGAGGTTACCTGGGAACAGACGGCAGGAACGGGAAGTTCTCAGCCCCCCAGCACTCGGGACTCTCCTGCCCCCTCGCCCACCCTGCCTGGGGCAGTTCCTGCATGGCTGTCCCTGAGGCTGGAGGAATCCTGCACTCCTGCTCCCCTCCAGCTGCTGCTGTTCCTGCATTTTCTCCAGGTCCTGTCTCCTTTTTTCCTTTTGTGGGATGAGACCCTGCCCTGAGCCCCCTCCCTAGGCCCTCTCTGATCCCCCCACATTCTCCTTTGTCCATTCCCGTGCTTTCCCCCCCTAAGGAAGGGCACCCACCATCCCTCCAGCCCAGGTAGCTCAGAAAATGGAGCCAAGGAAACCACAGCCTCCCCTTTGCGTCCATGTTCTTCCTGTGTAAGGTCTGGAAGCTGCATCCACCTCTCTGCTAAGGAGATGCACAGAACATGTCACTGTTTTCTCAACGTTAAAAGTTTCATTACCTTGTTTTTCTTATTAATTCTATTCTATTTATTATTCCGCCAGGGCTGAGATGTGACAATGTGAGCCACCACATTGAGTCACATCAGCTAGAAAAAGTATGCAGCATTAAAGTGGGTTTCCCCCTCCCCTCCCTCTCTCTCTCTCTCTCTTCTTTCTCCCTTCCCCTCTTGTTCTCCTTCTCCTGGTCTTCCTTCCTTTCTCTGTCGCTCACTTTCTATCCAGTATCCATGTGGGCATTTGCTGCCGCCCAGAAATTATATTTCTCTGCATTTTCCTCTCTCTTTCTCTCTTTCTCTCTCTCTCTTTTTTACCTATTTTGCATGATGTTTGTGACTCTGAGAGCTGCATCTATCGATGGAACCGTGTCAGATCTTAAAGAGGCTTCGTTAGGGTTTCTATACCCGAAAACCACAAAAATTTCATTAGAGTTTCTCATCTTTTCCACACTCTGTCTTGCTCCAGGGGGGCTGTGTTCCCCTGGACGCTTCTCACACACAGACACCAACTAAATTCTGTCCCGCTCCAGGGACTCCCTCTCCTCCCTCGTTTATCCTTTTGCCTTTTACTTCTCAAGTGGAGTGTCTGGCATTTGGGGATGTGACACTTCTCTCTTGGTTGAATTCTCTGGGTCCAACAAGGCAAAATGCTGAGAAGTTTCCATCCCCATCCCAACCTTCTCCTGCCCCCCACCCCACCTGAGCAGCAGCCCCGGGTGGGAGAGGGCCCCTCTCCGGAGGGGGCACCTGGACCACGCTGGGCCGTGGTGGTGGACGGGCTGTTCCTTCGGGAGAAGGGGAGCCGGGACTCAGGCCCCACAAGGAGAGGGAGGAGCAGGTTCCCGGGGTGTGGAGCGGGGAGCTGGGGGCCCCAGCGGCCGCGGAGGAGAAGTTTGGGCGCTCGCCATGCCAGCTCTTGCCAGTAAAGATGAGAAATTGCTAATAAATTTTTGTGTATTTATCTGTGCTGTGATGGGTCTAATCTTGATCAATGGAACCCTGTTGCTATGAAATATCGCTTTTATGTCTATATTCTATATATTGTTTGTGAAGTACAAATTTATTTGGAGTTTAATTTTTTTGGTTTTTGATTTTTGAGTTTTTCCTTTCTTTGTTTTTTTGTTTTGTTTTTAATGAAGGAAAAAAATAAACAATGACAAACCCCATCTATATTTAAATTATCTTTTACTCTTTTTTCTTTTTCTCCTTTCTTTTCCTTTCCTTTCTTTTTTTTTTTGTTTTTTTTTTTCTCTTCGTTTTTTTGTTCGTTTGTTTGTTTTGGTTTGGTTTTCCGTTTTGTTTTTTTGTTACCTCTGTGCGTCTCGTCCACAGTTCGCCGTGTGGCCCCTCGCTTCTCCATCCTCCCTGTCAGCCATGAAATCATGCCCGGGGGCAACGTCAACATCACCTGCGTGGCCGTGGGGTCTCCCATGCCCTACGTGAAGTGGATGCAGGGAGCGGAGGACCTGACGCCCGAGGATGACATGCCCGTGGGCAGGAACGTCCTGGAGCTCACGGACGTCAAGGACTCTGCCAACTACACCTGCGTGGCCATGTCCAGTCTGGGAGTCATAGAAGCCGTTGCCCAGATCACGGTGAAATGTAAGGGAGTGGGAGCAGGGCCCTGGCTGCACGTGTGGGAGCGGGCACGTGCCGGGCGGGCGTGGGGGCACGGCCAGAGCTGAGTGTCCGAGCATGAGCGCAGGGCACACCTGGGCACGTGTCCTGCTCGTGCATGGGAGCCTTGGTGGGACGTGTCACCAGAGTGGGAATGTCCCATGGTTTGTGCCTGTGTCATTGTGTGTCTGCATGGGGAGAGCCTGTGGCTGTCTGACCTGCACGGGAGACGTGGTCCTGCATGTCCTGGTGCTCCTGCACAAATGGGATGTGTGTGCACGGCCAGGGACACAGTTCTGCATGTCCTGGTACTCCTGCATGAGTGGGGTGTGTGTGTGTGCATGGCCAGGGACACAGTTCTGCATGTCCTGGTGCTCCTGCACGAGTGGGATGCGTGTGTGTGCATGGACAGGGGCACAGTTCTGCATGGCCTGGTGCTCCTGCACAAATGGGATGTGTGTGCATGGACAGGGGCATGGTCCTGCATGTCCTGGTGCTCCTGCACGAGTGGGGTGTGTGTGTGTGCATGGCCAGGGACACTGTGGCTGGATCGTGGGTGCCTGGCTGCAGAGTGTCAGTCCCTGTCCTCTCCTGTGTGCACACGTGGAGGTCTGTGAGCACGAGCAGCAGGACAGAGTTGTGCACCACGAGTGCTGGGATCTGTGCATGTGTGCTCGGGGATCCCACACACAGGGAAAGCCACCGTGGAGGGGGAGCTGGTGGCTTGAGACCTTCCCTCGCTTTAGGACACCTGAGCTGTTGTGAAGAGAACTGTGACTCCAGTCCCCGCATGCTGTGTCTGTGCTGGCATATGAGGCTGGCTGGGCACTGTGCAAGCAGCCTTGGATGGCTTGGAGCCTGCATACCATCCTTTTCCAAGGCCTGAGATTCAGCCAAGGCCCTGAGGATCTCTGGCATGTGAACCCTTGCAGTAGAGCTTAGTTCCAGCATCTTAGTGGCCATTGTTGCCTCAGCAAGATGGGGAATAACCCCAGCGTCCAGCTAGTGATTCCCAAGAGGAGCATGGGTGCCATCTTCAATCTATTCTGTCCTCAGCAGGGGAGTATTAAACCCAAGCAGGAACCCCTGAGGCTGGGTGAGTGTAGAGCTCTGTGTGAGCTGGTGTCTGCTCCGAGTGCTGGTGTTGCCCACGAGGGATCTGGGAGAGATGGGTGGGAAAGGATCAGTGGGTGGGGGAGAGGAGAAACACTTGGAGAAGGGGAGGGATGGAAAAACAATCCTGTTGTATCAGTGATCTGTCTGAGGAAGGTCTGACAGGAGAAATGAGTAGGGACTAGAGAATACTGTCATGACACCCGCTCTGAGCTTCTGCACAGACAGTGAGGTTCTTATGCCAGCAGAAGGACGCCTGGGGCTGGACTCAGGTCCTCTTTATTTTCCTGAGTATTTCCTTCCTTCCCTTTTTTCCCTGTCTTACCCTCTCAATCTAAAAAGCTGCTGTGTAGGGCAGATTTCTTCTGCTTCCAACTCTTCCATCTCCTCAGATGGGGAATCTCACCCTGCTGGTACCTTCTGCCTTTTGTCATTTTGTTTGGATCCTATTCACTGCTCTGTTCCTGTGTGTGAGCACCTGCAGCTCTCCCAGGCAGAAGGTGAAAGGAGAAGTTCAAGCTTTGCTGTGATCACATCTGGAGAAGTTTGGCTTCAAGGCCAGGTTGGGCGCAGCTTGGAGCCACCTGGGCCAGTGGAAGGTGTCCCTGTCCATGGCAGGGGTGGGACTGGATGGGCTTTAAGGTCCCTTCCAACCCAAACCATTGATAAGATGAAGTTGAAAAGGAAGGTTGAAAAGGGTCTAAAGTGTGTAGTGAGGACAGCACATAAAGCTTGAGAAGAGGTGACGTTAGAACACATTCCAGGTGCGGTGAAAGCGCTGGGCAGCGTGCAGTCCCCAGCAGGCTCCAAGGGGCACTCCCTGACTGAGGGAGAGGGGAGATGGGGATTCACACAGCTTTGTGGCTTGAGAGGAAGCGCTCCCAGCGTTTATGGGGGCTTGTTCCGGAGAGCAGAGCCCGCCCTGTGCCGTTCCCTGCCCGCGGAGCTGTCCGGGAGAGCCGAGCGAGCGCGTGCTGGGGAGGAGGAGCCGCTCTCCCTCCCTGCCCTGGGAGCCGGCGGATGTGCAGCTGCAGCCTGTGCTAATGATTCCAGATGTTTAGCTGAACACTTTGCCTTTGATGGAGCAGTTTAAGGAGGATAATAGAGTGGATAACTAGGTTCATAATATTCCAGCAGCACTTTCCTGAGCTGCTGGGATTGGTGCTGAACCTCCGGCTCCTGCAGCCCTAACCAGCCCAATTAGGCACCATTTCAGCATCTGTGGGTTTTTTTTAAATGCCTGTTCTTCCTGATTCTCAGCACTTCCCAAGGCTCCTGGGACGCCAGTGGTGACAGAGACAACAGCAACGAGTATCACCATCACCTGGGACTCTGGAAATCCAGACCCTGTGTCCTACTATGTCATTGAGTACAAGTCTAAGAGCCAGGATGGGCCGTACCAGATCAAGGAGGACATCACCACCACACGCTACAGCATCGGGGGGCTCAGCCCCAACTCCGAGTACGAGATCTGGGTCTCCGCAGTCAACAGCATTGGGCAGGGGCCTCCCAGTGAGTCAGTGGTCACTCATACTGGGGAACAAGCTCCTGCCAGTGCCCCCCGCAACGTGCAGGGCCGGATGCTGAGCAGCACCACCATGATCATCCAGTGGGAGGAGCCAGTGGAGCCCAACGGGCAGATCCGAGGGTACCGGGTCTATTACACCATGGAGCCCGACCAGCCCGTCAGCAACTGGCAGAAGCACAACGTGGATGACAGCCTGCTGACCACCGTGGGCAGCCTCCTCGAGGACGAGACCTACACCGTGCGAGTGCTGGCCTTCACCTCCGTGGGGGACGGGCCCCTGTCTGACCCCATCCAGGTTAAGACGCAGCAAGGAGGTGAGTGGCTGTGTCACTGACCTGGGCTGTGGGAAGGAGAGGTGCTCATTAGATCTGGAGATTTAGATTTGATGTTGGGAAGGAATTATTTACTCAGAGGGTGGGGAGGCCCTGGCACAGGGTGCCCAGAGCAGCTGTGGCTGCCCCTGGATCCCTGGAAGTGTCCAAGGCCAGGCTGGACGGGGCTTGGAGCAACCTGGGATAGTGGAGGGTGTCCCTGCCCGTGGAACTGGATGAGCTTTAAGGTCTCTTCCAACACAAACCATTCCATTATTCTAAATGTTTTTAACAGATATAAAAATGCCCAGGCAGTGGTGACACTTTAACTCTCCCTAAAGTACCCAGAAACTACTTTTCTGCAGGGGGAGCAAAGCGAAGCCCCAGTTGTCACAGCAGATGTGTTGAGCTGTGTGTCATGGGCTGTCACCTAGCACATTTTTTGTGTGGGGTATGGGAGGAAATGCTGTGTCCTCAATGGGCTGCTCATGGGCTTCCTACTTCCAGAATCTTGTAGTACTGGGATTCATGGGAAGGGCTGTATTCTGCACTGCTGAGAAAGAGGCATATGATCCACCAGGATTCTTCCATCTCCAGCAGCTCCGGACACGCTGGAGTCCTGCAGTGGGATGTAACTCCTCAGCTTTAGAGGCAGGACCTGCCCACGCTGCTGTGTGGCATTTTGCTGCTGACGTGCTCTTCCCACACAGGCTTTGAAGAAAACAGGGCAAGAGCCTCCTAATTAGCCAAGCTAATGTGATTTCTCCTGTTTCTCCTCTTGCCTCCTCTGCCCCGTTGGCTCCCTCTCCGTGCCAGTTCCTGGGCAGCCGATGAACTTCCGAGCAGAAGCCAAGACCGAGACGAGCATTGTGCTGTCGTGGAGCCCCCCACGCCAGGAGATCATAGTGAAGTACGAGCTCCTCTACAAGGAAGGAGACCGCAGCAAGGAGGTGAGTCCAGACCACAGCAGGGCTGGGGCTGAGGAGCTCCCGGCCCCGCCGCTCCCTGCGGTGTCGGAGCGTGGGGAGCCGGGCCGGTGTCTCTGGGCAGGCCTCACCTCTGCTGCCTCTTGTTTGGGTTTATTTTGTTTCTTCCCCGCTCGCCCATCCCAGGTGCTGAAGAACTTTGAGCCAACGACCTCGTTCACGGTGGAAGGCCTGAAGCCCAACACTGAGTATGTCTTCCGGCTGGCCGCCCGCTCGGCTCTGGGGCTGGGGGCCTTCACCCCGGAGGTCCGAGAGCGCACCTTGCAGTCTAGTAGGTGTCTCTCCTTTCCCACCCTTCTCTGAGGGGACCACAGTCAGGGAGCCAGAGATGGCGGGCACAGGGGTACGGAGCTGGGGGTTGGCGTTTCGCTCCAGGGAGGGGGGACACCTTTGGGGCCTGCTTTCCTCTCCCTTCGCTGGTCCAGGTGGTTGAGGTGTGAGCCAGGAGCAGAGCTGGGGTTTGGGGGTGCTGGGGGGCCGGGTAGCACCGTCCACTTGGGGTGGGAGCAGTGAGGGCCCGCTGGTGGCCACAGTGGCCGTGGGGCCGAGCATGCTCAGGGGTGGCACCCACAGCCCGTCCCACACAGACCCTGCAGCTGCCAGGAAGGGGCACGAGCAATGGAGCAGGGAGACGGTGGGGAAGCGGGAGGGAGAGGAGAAGGGAAGGCGATTGTTCACAGGTCCAACCTTTCCCAGCCTTTGGGGAAGCAGTCCCCGTGCTCTTTTCCGTGAGCACCTCCAAAGCCAAGGGGAGGAAGGCCTGGAGCACTGGGAATGGTCCCGTCTGGGCTCCGGCAGAGCGGGAGAGAGGAGTCCTGTGGAGGCTGGGAGGGGGATATTGATGATACCAGGATGGAGCGTATGCAACCAAAACGTGCTGGTTTTAGTTTAATGGATTGTCTCCCTTCGCTGTTGCCCTGGGGACAATAACCCTGGATGGCAATATTTCAACCTGGGCTTTTCACAGATCTTTGCTTTTAAATGAGGTGTTTTTTCACTGCATGAGTGGCTGTGGCAGCTGTTCTTTGTGTTTTCTGTCTCCTCTCATCTCTACTAAATCACTCCGCTGCAGTTTGGAGTAGCCGGGAGCAGAACTAACTCAGAAGTGGCTCTGGTCACCAGTGTGAGGAGGGAGAGCCCTGCTCCCATCCCTCAGAGTCCCTAACAAGGGGGAGCAGCAGGCTCGCGGCTGGGCTTTTTAATTGTCACATCCTGCTGTCTCTCCCTTTCCCTGTCTCCTTCTCTTTCTGTCCCCTGAAGAGTGGGAAGAAAGGGGAGTCTGTTTCTCCATAGACAGAATTCCTTACTGGGGCTTGCTCAGGCCTCTACTCCATTCAAAGATTTTTGGTCTTTTCTTTCTTTCAAATGTTTTTCCCCTTTTTTCCTCCGTTTCTTTTTCTCCATCCTCTCTCTACGTTTCATAGGAAAATCCTTTCCTGACTCTGCTGCACATCTGCTGGTTCTGATCCCAGTGTGGTACTGTCAGAGGGAGCATCTCTGTGGGGTGGGGGAAATGAACTGAAAGGACCTGAAAAATAAGTGTTAAACTTACACTCTGCTTCTGTTTTCCAAGGGGTTTCTCTCCTTGAGATCCGTGGGGATGGGGGGCAAAGAGGGTCTGGGATTTGTGCTTTCTGGTTCAATAAAACAAGCTGGAAGAGGGGTGTGGGAGCTGGTGGCAGTAGGGCTTAGTGAAAACTTGTCCCTTAAGGGTGAGGAAAAGGGGATCTGGGAAAAGGGAAGGCTTTGGGGTTTTTCTAACTTGGCACCTGCCCAGAACACGGACGGGTTTCTCTCTCTGTAGCTCAGCTTTCATAGGGAGAGTCTCGTTAATTTAATGCTCTTAAGAACATCAGCTGGGAGCTGTCAGTGTCCTGTAACATGGTGAAACATTTTTTCCTGGCTGGCTGTTGGAGGAACGAGTCAATTCTCCCTGGTCCGGGTGACATCCTTCGGCTCACAGACCTTCTGGCTCGGGACAGGCTTTTGTGTCTTCCCTCCGCAGCTCCTTTTCCGTTCAGCTCCTCCTTGGCCCGCTCCATGCCTCTTCTTTCTTCTCTCTTCTGCTCTCTGCTTGCCTGCCTGCATGCCCTGCACCCGATGAACCAGCTCCCTGCTCCCCTTGTCCCTCGCTGGGCGATGTCACACCACGATGGCATCTTGTCTCTGGAATGACAGAGCCTCGTCCCTGGTCCCCCTGCCGCTCCTGCTGTCCCCTCCCAGCACCCACCCGCATGTGCCAGCCCCTCCCTGCACCTCCCTGCCAGGGTGGCTCCTCCTGAGCATCATAACCAAAGTAAAATCCATTAAACTAAAGGTAAAGTATCTTTTTCTTCTTGAAGTAGCTGGGTTTTAACTCTTCAAGTACCAGAGACGTAGCTTGTAAAACTGACAGACTCTCATGGCTGGGAGAAGCTGGTTTGCCCTTTCCGGTTAGCCATGACCTTCCCAGGCTCCCTGGCAACTCTCCCACTCGGAAATTCCAGAGTGCACAGCGTGGTCAGCAGACAGGGGTGGCAGGGTGGGTGCTGTGAGGCTGCAGGCGTAGAGGAACGATGGGGCTTTCCCACCCTCTGTTCCTGCCCAAGAAAGGATGTTCCCTCCACCAGCTCCACCCTCCTTCCCGTCCCCCTCCTCACCGTACATTGAAGCGAATGAAACACCCAAAGTCTATGGTACCTAAAGGGTTAAAAAACATGATATTGTACAAGGTCAGTAAGGGTCATTCTTGTGGCTTGGACAGTCAACTTTAAAGCATGTAAAAGGTGCAGCTCAGGTGAGTACTGGCTGGTCTCAAGCAGATTCACAAATACAGTCCACCCTGTGGCTGCAGGCTCACCACGCGTGGCTCTGCAGACACTCCCGATGCCCTGGAGCCCTGGGAGGGTGGGGAGGGGTCCCAAAACGCTGGTGAAAACAGCCAGCAGGCAAAGGCCGTGCTCTCCTGGCTGGGGGCTCCTGCCTGTGCCCGGCTCCCTGCCCAGGGAAGGGCTGGTTGCAGAGCTGAGCTCGCAGCCCCGTTGGGGTTTGTGGCGCTGGGCTCCTGCCGCAGCTCCCGGCTCCCGGCGCTGTCCCCAGCGTCCCCAGGGTCACACAGGTTGGGCTGGATTGTGAAGGAAACAGTGCCATGAGCTCCCCAGAGGCGTCTCCAGCGTGGCCAGCCAGCACCCCTGGCTGTTCTCCTCCGCTGCTGCAGTCCAGGAGTGACGGGGAGGGGGCCGGGCAGGACCTGGGCCTTCTCCCCCATCACCCACCCCCCACCCTGCCTTTTTGACCAGAGAAAGTGCAAAACCATCCCAAAAGGAGGCCTCACCCCAGGGCCTCTCAGTAGGTCCCTGTGCTGGAACATAGAGGGTGAGTGAGCGAGCGTGGCAGCGCAGACAGTGACCCCAGTGCCAGCTGGAGCTGAGCTCTGCTTCCTGGGGCTTTCAGAATGAGGTTCAGGATGAAGGGTAGGTCAGGTCAGACCCTCTCTGCAGTGGGTTTCTCGGCTGTGGTGGCTTTGGCTGGAACTAAGGAGGAAAGGTGGATTTTAATATGCCCAGCCTTTGATGAGAACAAAAAAAAGAAGTGAATGGCACCGTGGCAGCAGTGGGAGAGGGCTGAGTCTTTCCCTCCATACCTTGAAACCACCCTTGAGTTGGTTCTGGGACGTGAGATGAGCAGTGCACCTCTGTCCTGGAGAGGTGGTGCATCAATCACAGCAGATGGAGAGAGCCAGAGGGAAGGAGATCTGTCACTGGGAATGTGCTGCCCTGCTCTTCATGCTGACAGTTTAGCAAAAGAGACCAGATTGGGGTCCAAAATTGCCACTTTTGCAATAGCTGGGGTTCTGCTGGTGGGGGAGGACTCAAGGGGACTCATCATGGGCAGAGCGGCATTTTAAAAGCCAGTCATGTGCAGAAACCCACCAGGAGCTTGGTCTGGCCTCGTAGCTCAGTTCCTCTTGTTCTCTTGTAAGAAAGTCTTATAAGTTAGCAGTTGAAGCGTGGAAGGTAGGTAAACAGACTGGGAATGTTCTGGAAGGAGTCACTTTTTATATCAGTATTATTTTATTATTATGATTTCATTTCTGGTGGTTTTTTTGTTTGTTTGTTTGTTTCAAATTATTGGCCTGATTTATGTTTTATTTTCCAGTTTGTTCCTTTTGGTTTGGTTCATTTGACATATTCTGTGTTGTTTTGCGTGGCCAGCCATGGCCAGGGCTCGTCAGCCTCCTCTCTGGGAGTGCTGGGGAGAAGGGGGTCATTCTGCCAGGTTAAAGACAGCAACAGAGCATGAAAATAGAAGGAAAACACCCGAAATGTCCTACTGGGCAGGGTGCTCAGACAGCAGTGGAAGGATTATCTCTGCCCTTTTTGAAAAGCCACTTCCCTTCGTCTCCTGGAGGCTCCTGGAAAGTATGTGGCTCTCACTCCAGCGCCAACTGGGCTAAGTGGATTTAGCAGAGTCCTCAAGGCAAACTGGGCCTAAACATCTGGGTTTGACTCAAGGATGGGAGTAAGAGGTTTGAAACCATCGTTCCTCAGTAAAAGAGGTTTCTGTTGATTGAAAAAGCATCAGAGGAATGAGAAGCAGTGACCAGCACTGATCTACTGCTTCTTGCAGGTGATACTTGGGGGGCTCGTGAGTTCACCCCAGTTTCCTGCCCTGTCTGCAGAGAGTTAAAAGCTCTTTATTGCAGTTGGGTGATATTGGATTTATAGATTTGCCTTGAAAATGTATCACACTCTGCTTCCCTGGGCTGATTAGCTGCCATTAGTGACTGGCAGAAGTGTGATCTAATCCCTGGAAGTGTTCAGGGCCAGGATGGAGCACCCTGGCCTGGCAGAAGGGAGGGAACAAGAGGAGCTTTAAGGGAGAGCTGTGGGTTCCACCTTCCCCACCTCCTGGTCACCCTGAGAAGGTGCCTGGGTAGGGCCACACTTCCCAAGATTTTCTCCTGGGATGTTCAAGAACAGCCTGGTGTAGCTCAGGCAGTGAGTGCAGTGGGAATTAGACCTGCTGCTGCTTTGGAAAATCCCCTGGATACCTGAATACCTCACCAAACCCATTGCCTCCCTCCTTCTGCAAGTATTTTCTCAAAACCCTCCTCTTTAAACACCATTGCTTGGCAGTGTCCTGGGCATTCCCACTGTGGGATTTGGCCTCCTCCAGTCTGGGGACAACTAATCACTTCCATCTGGAGGTGCAGACTCTTAAATTTAAGCCTCCTGGCAAAAGATTTGCTTTTCTTACTTAATTTTCACAGATCCCTTCAAAGAAATTCAAGATCCCAGAGACTGAGGTTGGAAAGAAGTGCTTTCCCAGCCAGAGCAGGATTTGCCAGGCTGCTGTAAAACAGGGAGCCAAAGGAAAGGGCTTTTATAGGGTGCAGCTGGGTGCTTAGTCGATGCCAGGTTAGTGGAAGCAGCAGAACCGCTCTTGGCTGGCCCGCTTGCTGGTTTAGTCCTTTGCTTTACACCATTTCAGTTTTGATGCCCCATTTAATTTCTGTTGGCTTTTTTTTTTTTTTAAAAACC
>VXBT01009056.1:341401-452611 GCA_013400235.1 Oriolus oriolus
GACAACAACAAAAAGCTCTCTTCTCTTTTAATTTTATCTTCCTAAACCAAACTTTTGTACGTTTTATTTTAGATTTTTTTGTTATCATTTTCCTTTTTTTTTTTCTTTTATCTTTCCCATCTTTTGTTTTTTTTCCCCCCTCCCCTCTCCCTTCTTTCCCTTTCCCCCTCCTGAATTTTCCCCCCTCGTAGAACCGTCTGCCCCCCCTCAAGATGTAAAATGTGTCAGCACCCGCTCCACCGCCATTCTGGTAAGTTGGCGGCCGCCTCCGGCCGAGAGCCAGAACGGCGTCCTGGCCGGCTACAGCGTCCACTATCGAGCGCTGGACTCGGAGGACACGGAGCTAAAGGAGGTGAATGATATCCCCCCAACCACCAGTCAGATCCTGCTGGAGTCCCTGGAGAAGTGGACCGAGTACCGCGTCACCGTGGTGGCTCACACGGAGGTGGGGCCGGGCCCGGAGAGCTCGCCGGTCATCGTCCGCACGGATGAGGACGGTAATTGAGCCTTTGCTGGGGTTCTCCTGGGGGATTCCTGTCCCTGGAGGGGGTTGTTCCCGTGCCGGGGAGGACACAGCGAGGCCCTTGCCGTGGCTCTCGAGTGCTGCCAGGCCAGAGCTGGAGCGGGGTCCGGGGCCCGAGTTGTGCGGCATCTTCCGGTGCCTTCACCCCGAGCCCTCTGAGCACTGGGGTCTGTAGGGTTCTCCTTCCCTGCTTTAGGGCACTTCCTGGATTTATGGGGGCTTCCTTAATATCTCTGGGTCTTGACTGCACCACTCCCCCTGAAAAGATGCTCTCACTGAGCCAGGATCAGCCAAGGCACCGAAACCTTTGCTCAGAGGAAACCTTTGCTGCCAGGAACTGGCTTCATGGAATCATTGTATATCCTGAGTTGGAAGGGACCCACAAGGATCAGCCAAGTCCAACTCCTGGTCCTGCATGGGACAGCTCCAAGAATCCCACCCTCTGTGCCTGAGAGCACGTTTTAAAATATTAAAGAGTTCTTCCCACACATTCCTTGTTGCTACCTCCTCCTTAAGTCAGAGTTTTTGTCAGAAAGGAGGAATCTTTTCAAGTTTAGAAACCTTGAGTGACAACAGTTCAGTGGCCCCACTCAGAGACTTGAATTTTCCTGGTATTTCTACAGTCAAATAAAACCAGGGAAAAGCATGAATGTGTGCATGAAGGGAGAGGAGCACCCTCACTGTGAGGGTAGGACCTCTAATAATATAGGTCAAGTAAACAACATGTGGAATTCCCAAGTATTTCAGGTGTTCTTCATCTATTCCAAATAAAAAGAATTTTTAAAAAGCAACGGGTTTGTCCCCAGTGTTGGTCCTGTTTCCCTGAGCCTCTGCCCACATCCAAATAGATCATAGAGTACCCTGCTCAGAGAAAGTGTGATTTCCTGGTAGATGAAGCTCTCATGCCCTGTATGATTAGTAGTAGCAGTAGTAGCAATAGTAGTAGTAATATTTCCAAAAATTCAGTCCAAATTCCATCCAAGACATCTCTTATTTTCTGTCCCGAGATTCCACAGTGGTTGTAGCCACCAACCCCGCTGTCCTGCCAGAGAGATGAGGGAACTCCAAGGACAAGCCCCCTGCTGATCCTCTCCACCCTGAGCTCCCACAGGCAGGACCAGAGCTTTTCTGGCTCTCTGAAGATTGGCTTTGCCCTCAGAATGAGATCTGGAGCTGTAATGGTTCCTTCCATCTGAGCAAGCTGGGCACAAAGGAGCCTGTGGAAGGATGGCTGGATGGTGAGATGGGCCTGTTCCCATCCCTGTCTCCAGGCCATGCAGATCAGGTCCCACAGAACTTCTTCCCTGCCCTCTGGGAGGCCGCTGACAGATGATGGGGTGTTCAGTTGCTCAGGTCTCCCCCTCCTTCCAGGGCTCAGATCCAGGGTGTGCATGTCCCGGAGGAGCAGGGACAGGCTCCAGCCAGAAATCCCAAGTGACTCGAGCCCCGTGCTTGCCTCCCCGCAGTGCCCAGCGCTCCGCCGCGGAAGGTGGAGGTGGAGGTGCTGAACTCGACGGCGATCCAGGTGTTCTGGCGCTCGCCGGTGCAGAGCCGCCAGCACGGCCAGATCCGCGGCTACCAGGTGCACTACGTGCGCATGGAGAACGGCGAGGCCAGGGGGCTGCCCCACATCAAGGACATCATGCTGGCGGACGCCCAGGTGAGGGCTCGCCCGTCCGAGCGCCGGGAGGCTGGGGGGGTGGGTGCTGCGGCCGCCCTGGCCTGCCTCATCCGGGCAGTGTGACTCCGGGGAGCGGCCGGGAGAGCCGGTGGCGAGGCGTGGCCGTCTCTCCGCAGCTCGTTTGTGTTCCCAGACAGTTGTTACTGTGGAAGAGTATGAACTGCTGTCCCAACACCGAGATAAATATCCATCCATCCATCCATCCTCCCTGTGTCTGGGAGGTCTTTTAATTCAGGCAAAGGCCACAGTGGAATCTACTAATTTCTCCCACTCTACTTCTTCCCTCATGCTTGCCTGGTAACTTCTGACCTTGTGTGGCTGCTTGCTCAGGGACTCCTTCCTCATGCTGTGTCTCTGTCTTTCCCTTCTTTCCCCTCTTGTATTCTCATGTGCCAAACCTCTCTTGTTCTCTGCCCAGTGGGAAACAGATGACACTGCTGAATACGTAAGTAAAAACATAAAAATCCTCCCTTGCTGGTTCTGCCTCTTCCCTTCTCCCACTTCCTGTTGTGGTGTGATATTTTCCTTTTCCTTTATTTTTTTCTTTGCAATGCCAGTGTGCCTGTTTTAGAGCCTGGTTTTGGTGTTCCCATGCATTGTCCCCTCCCTGTCACTGCTCTGTGACCCTCTGTGATCGTGTCGTTCGTCAGCACGCAGCAATCCCACAGGGTTTTCCCTTTGGCTCTGAAGGAAAGATGGGTCTGCTGCTCCTCCATGGGGAAGCAGATGGAATACTGAATTTGAGACTGCCTTGAACATGTGAGAATCCTGAAGGGGTTTGGATTGGAAGGGACCTTAAAGGCCATCTTGTCCCACTCCCAGCCACAGGCAGGGACACCTTCCACCGGACCAGAGTGCTCAGATGGGCTGCTTTGCAACACCTCTGTGTCTGGAAAAGATAGGCTGGGAAGCACTGGGAATTCAGAATCCATGAGTCCTGAGCTATCAGGGCATAAACAAATGCTTTGTATCCTCAAAGGGCCAAGATTCTTAGAAATGCATTGATGCAAAGCACTGAATCATTATTGGTGCTTTTACCTTTGGAGCACCTTGAAATCAGCTTGGCTGTTTGGCATTTGCTATTTCTGCTAAAATGATAAATGTTATCCAAAATCCTACAGCTACAAAGCAGTAGGAAAAAGCATTTTCTCCTTGGAATGACAGGGTCCTAGGATAACACACAACTAAACTGGTTGTGTTTGTGTCCCTGGGGATTGTCAAGTGCCCTGCACAAGTGAGGGGCCTCCCTTTGAGGGGTGGCCAATGAGTCTCATGGGAGGCAAAGCCCCTGCCTAAAATCTTAACAGAGCTCATTGGCAGGTGTGAGAGCAGAACAGGTTTCTTGACTTCCAGCTGCCCCTGCAGCTGACGGCCTCCAAACTCACTGATCAAAACCCCACTGTTCCCAAGTTCTGCTGTTCCACTCCCAGCTCACCATTGGGGAAATCGTTATTTTCAGGACTAACAAATTCTTCCCAAGTGCTGCCCTGAGATTTAATATTGAAAGCACAAAAGAGCGAGGAGAGAGGAAAGCCATAAAACATGCACAACATTCCCATCTCCCTCCTTTCTTGGGCCTTGGGGAAAACCCTGCTGCATGTGCTGTCATCCTGTTTGATTTAGCACGGGTGTTCCTTTTCCAACACAGCCCTTTGAAAGGCTGGATCCCTCCTGGGGAAGGGCTGTTCTGGAGGCCAGTGTTCCAACAAAAGCTCCTGGGAGCCAGGTGTGGGGAGGCTGATAGAGGACGGGGAAGGAGGGGGTGGGATTTAGCAGGGAGCTTTAGCGTGAGCGGAATGTGTCGTCTTGCACTTTGCATTCAAGCAATCCCTTTAATATTATGAAGGCATTAAAAATATCTCTGAGGAGAGAAGAGAGGGGTAATGGTGAAAAAAATGTAATCTCCCTGAAAGCTCTGAGCCTCCTCTGAGGCCGCACGGTGGAGAGGAAAGCTTTGAAGGGAGCGACAGCATTTGGATGCTGAAGTGGTTTGTGTGAAGGCAGGGAATGTGTGAGAGGCAGATCTGGAGGAGGATGCCTTGCACAGGGCCCTGCAGAGCCAGGCTGTGTTTGCAGAGCTGTGAGTGCCTCGCCAGGAGAGCGGGGCTCTCCCCCTCTGCCACTTCCCACAGAAGCCCCAGAGTGTCTCGTGCTCTCGGATTCGGTGTTCCTGCATGCTGGAGAAGGGCTGAGACTCCTGCAGGGAGGAGAGAGCTGCCCTGGGGTGTGGGCCTGAGCACTGACACGGTTTCCCTCTGGCATCTCGCAAACAGGAGATGATCATTGCTGGGCTCCAGCCCGAGACTGCCTATTCCATCACCGTGGCCGCCTACACCATGAAGGGAGACGGTGCTCGCAGCAAACCCAAAGTGGTCACCACCAAGGGTGCAGGTGAGAGCCTTTTCCTCAGCCACTGGGATTCACCCGTTTCCTAAAGCCGAGACTCACCTTCTTTCATCCCACTCCCTTCTTGAAGGACGGACTTGCAGCAAGAGCCAGGCTGCCCCAAAGGCAAAATTAGATTTACTAAGGCAGAAACCCCTTCATTCCTCACACGCAGCCCTCACCAAATGTCACAGTTTTCTGCCCAGTGCTGCAGAAAGCCCAGGCACACCCAGAAACACAACAGAGGATGAATTCATCTCTTGTGAGTGTAAATTCCAGTGCATCAGAAGGAGAGTGACTCTGCCTGCTCTGACTGGAGAGACTGTGTAGCTTTGAAGGTGGCCCACGCGGGTACTCTGGGGACAGGAGAGCTCTGCTGTCATGGTGGGGACTTGCAAAGAGCTGAAGAGCAGCAGGCAGAAAGGGGTGGCTTGTCCTGCCCACTCCCCTCTTCTGGTACCATGTCTGGAAATACATCCCCTGTGTTCAGGACTGGTGGAGGAAGAAGCTCTGACAGTACTGACCTTTCCTGGCTCTCATTTCTGGGACCTGGGCTCTGCCTGCATGTGCCAGCCAGAGCCTTTTCCTTCACTCACCCTCTTCTCTTTCCCCTCCAGTTCTACCCATGTTTCTCCTCACTGACTCCCTGGTTCTCTGCTTTCCTTCTCTCCAAGGCTCTCCACCCTTCCTGTTTTCCTCTCCTGGAGCCTTTCTCTCTGTCTGGCTCCCTTGTCACTCTCCCTTGTCACCCTCCCTCATCTCTTCCCATTAGGATTTGCAGTGCAGGTGATCAGTCACAGAGGGATGTTTTCTCCAGCACAGCAGCTATTACCCAAAACTCAATTTCCCCCGACTTGAAATAGCTATTTTTAAAAAAATCTTTCAAATGGCTCTGTAACATTCTTACCTTCTTTGCAGTGTTGAGCCAATACACCTTCTGAGAGGAGAAATTTCTTTCTTTATCATTCAGGGCTGGGGGCTGAATTTAAATACAGTAATACATCTAATTTTCTCCTTTACTGTCCAAACCAATTGCAAAATAAAACACTTCCCCCTCTCTGCACTTTCTTCTCACCTTTATTCCAAACAATATTTGTTGTGCAGATGTAATACTTTCAAGCTCAGCTGATTACAGTAACATTTGTGACAAAAACTGAAACATAAAGGTAATGGCACTGTTTTTCTCTTTAATGTGTTCCTTAGGCATTCCCAGGGGAGAAGGCTGGCTCTCCCAGCACCATCCCTGCCATTCTTTGGCACTTTGGAAGGAACACAGCACTTGTTTCAGAGACAGCCCCTCATCCCCGCTGAGGTGTCAGTGGAGGCAGCAGCAGAGGGTCCCCAGTCTGACCCTTTCAGAGTCCCTGGCACAGGCAGATCCTGCCCTGCTCCCTCAGCCACACTCCACCATTCCAGCCCTTGCCCCTCATGCTGTGGGAGTGGGCTGGGATCTCTCCCAGCTCCATTTTCTCTCCTCCTGTCCAACCAGGAGAAATACCAAGGCGGAGAGAAGGAAATTAGATCTCTAATAGTGGAGCAGAGTGTCAATGACGCGTGAGCTGCTGGAATTAATGCTCTGCTTTCTCTGGCTTCGGGAATCTCTGAGCCTGCACGTGTCATTTAGCTGTGGCTGTGGGCTTGCTTAGCAGCCAGGCAGTGCCAGGGCTCATTAGGCAGAGACAGCCAAGCTCCCTCAGACACTGCTGAGCTCCCCAGAACCCCCAAACGTGCAGGAGCTCACTGAGGGGTGAGGAGGAGCTCACAGAACACACCAGCACTGCTGTGTTCCCTTCCTCCAGAGGAGAGGAGCAGCACAGAGGGAGCAGCAGCTCTCCCTGCCCTCTGCTTTGCACAGATTTTGGGCTGTGGTTCCTCTGCCTGTGCTCCCTTCTGTACCCAAGTGGGCGATGAGCTGCCTGCCAGCCGTGTGAGCTGGCCCCGTGCCTGCTGCTCGGGACCTGGGGCTGCCCAGACTTCCTTCCATCCTTCATTGCTTCACCCTCAGCTGCTCTGGACTTCCCAGCCTGGGCCAATCTGTTCCAGTCTCTTTCTGCATGAGTTGGGCTGTGTAATGGAGAGAGGGAGAGAGGTTGGGAGTTTGGGGACTCCAGGTTTGCTTTTCCCTGCCCTGGGAAGCCGTTGGGGCAGGAGGCTGGGAGTCAGGACTGCTGAGCTTGTTCTTCCCAGCGGTGGGAGGGTGAGTGGTCCGGGGACAGGGGAGGAGCTGTGCACATCCCTCCATCCTGAACAAAGGGAAGAAAATAAATCTGGGGATGTGTCAGCACCTCACAGCTGACGTGCTGGCAGTGCTCCTCATTTCCCAGACTGTTCAGGGCCCATCCACCTGTACATGGTGGCAGGAGTTTGGGTTGCACGGAGCCGAGCTGGAACATTGCTGCTGACCTGAGGAACCTGTCGCTGCAGCTGAAGAGTCTCTGCAGCTCCTCTCCCCTGCCCCACCCGTGGCTGAAGGTGTCTCTCTTCTCTCCTAGTCCCAGGCAAGCCCATCCTGTCTGTGCACCAGACAGAGGAGAACACTCTCCTGGTGAAATGGGAGCCCCCGCTGGACGCGGAGGGCCAGGTGTTGGGCTACCGGCTCCAGTTCGGCCGCAAGGATGTCGACCCTCTGGCTACCTTGGAGTTCTCGGCGCTGGAGGATAAGTACATCGCTCCCAGCATCCACAAGGGCGCCACGTATGTGTTCAAGCTGGCCGTGAAAAGCCGGGCTGGCTTTGGGGAGGAAGCTGTGCAGGAACTCACCACCCCCGAAGACATCCCCAAGGGTTACCCCCAAATCCTCGAGGCGAGCAACGTCACGTCCATGTCGGTGCAGTTTGGCTGGCTGCCGCCCGTGCTGGCCGAGAGGAACGGAGCCATCGTCAAATACACCGTGGCCTACCGGGAGGCCGGTTCTCCCGGCAACCTGCTGGAAAAAGACCTGCCCCCCTCCCCAGAGAACTCGTACACCCTCAACGGCCTCAAACCCAACACCGCCTATGATGTTAAAATCCGTGCTCACACCAGTAAAGGCCCCGGGCCCTACAGCCCGACCGTCCAGTATCGGACGTTCCAGCTGGACCAAGGTAGGACTTACCGGTTTCTCCTCCCTCTCTCCCCTTGTATCCGGGGCTGGTGCCGGGAGGCAAGAGAGCTGGAGAGGTCAGGCCAGGCTCAGCCAGGCTCGTGAGTAAATGCAGAGCACTCTGGTGTCACACTCAGTCCCTCCGCTCCTCTCTGCCTTGTGCCAGGTAAGTCCCTTTTACCACTTTCTTCTAAGTTAAGTCCGGACACCTCCTGTCACTGGCACCTGAAGGGGGGGGCCAGTCACTCTACAGGTGGGAAGAGCATTTTCTTCAGCTTTTGCAAACAGCCAAAAGAGCAAAAATTTTCAAAAACAAACCCTTGAGCTGTGACCTGGGATGGGTTTTTCCTCACCTGAGCATGCTCAGCCAGCCAGCACCTCGTTCCTGCAGCAGCCACCCAGGCCCAGAGCGTGGGGGCAAAGCCACGCGCCCTGCTGGGGTTAGGCACGGGGACAGGGAGCACTGGGAGATGGACCTTGGCAAAACTCAAGCACAGTGTGGAGGAGGGAGCAATCCCTTCCATTCCTGCAGCCACAGCCAGACCCAGCCTGGCAGGCCCCTCTTCCAGCACTTGACATTCTCTTCCTTCTCTTTCCTGCTCTTCCTTCCCTCTGCTGCCTTTTCTTCTCCTTTCTCCCCTTCCTCCTCACTTTTTTCTCTGCAGTTTTACCCAAAAACTTCAAGGTGAAGATGGTGACAAAGACATCTGTCCTTTTGAGCTGGGAGTTCCCTGAGAATTACAACTCTCCTACCCCATACAAGGCAAGTGGAATGCAGGAGTTTTTGCTGTGTTTGCCCCAGCTCTGCAGGGCTGGGTGCTCCGTGTTCCCTGCAAACCGAAGGGATGGGGAGGAAGGAGTTGGAGCATTTTCAGCCTTGCTCAGGGAACAACCTCCTCCCCTCCCACAGATCCAGTACAACGGGCTGCACGTCGACGTGGACGGACGAACCACCAAGAAACTCATCACCCACCTGAGGCCCCGCACCTTCTACAACTTCGTGCTGATGAACCAGGGCAACAGCATGGGGGGGCTGCAGCAGAACGTCGCTGCCTGGACTGCTGCTGACATGTTGTCCAAGAAGCCAGAGGTGACCCACAAGCCTGATGCTGATGGCAACGTGGTGGTGATTCTCCCCGACGTGAAGAGCTCTGTGCCTGTCCAGTAGGTTTCTGTTTAACTGCAGGTGTGGAGTGCTCAGTTCATGTTTTGGGAGTCAGCCCTGATGGCTGGAGACCCCCACAAACCCTCAGGGGCAGTGCCAGCGGGGTGATCCCTGCATTCTCAGCCTTCCTGACTGTTGCTTTTTGGAGGCACTTCCACAGCTAAGAGAGAAAGCCAAAGAAGGGTGAAGGGAGTACGTAAGGAGACGTGGGGCTGCCCCTGAATCCAGCTCATTGCAGGAATAACAGCTGTGCTAAATGAAAAATAAGGGGCTTGAGCCAGTGGGGCAGTTTGGGCAAACATCAGTGTGTGCTCCTTTCTTCTGTGACTAATTCCTTCTGTTTCTTCTGATCCTTCCCAACATTCAGAGCTTTCTACATTGTGGTGGTGCCTCTGAGGAAGTCCCGGGGAGGACAGTTCCTCAATCCCCTGGGCAGCCCTGAGGAGATGGACCTGGAGGAGGTGAGTGCGGGTGAAACTGGGCTGGGCTGTGGGGGGAGAGCGGACGGCTGGAATGGGATGGGGACCCGAGGGCTGGGAGGGTTTTTGGGGTACCTGTGCTCCACATTCAGAGCAGCCAAGGAGTGGCCAGTCTGGGAGGGCTGGTTTGGCTCTCCTTGCTGCTCCTTTCCAGGGTCTCAGGGTGTTCCTCTGCTTCCTCCAGCTCATCCAGGACATCGCCAGGCTCCGGCGCCGGAGCCTGCGGCACTCCCGGCAGCTGGACTTCCCCAAGCCCTACATCGCTGCCCGCTTCCGCTCCCTGCCCTCCCACTTCATCCTGGGGGACATGAAACACTATGACAACTTTGAGAACAGAGCCCTGGAGCCAGGGCAGAAATACGTGATCTTCATCCTGGCAGTGCTGCAGGAACCCGAGGCCGTAAGTGCTGCCGGCTGCCCCCGGCCCTCTCCCGTCCTTGGGGATGGACCAGGGAGCTGCCACGGCCCTGCTGCCCTCCTGGCATCCTTGAGGGCTGTTTCCTTCCAGCTGTGGAGCTTTTGGATGTGGCTCTTGTGCTTGATGAGCTGCTTGTGCTTGTGCCTGCATTCATCTCTTCCAGCGAGCAGCTGTGCTTCTCCCAGTCCTTGTGGGCAGAACTTGTACACTTGTGGCTCCAGACTGGAGTCCGGAATGGGGAGGAACAGTGAACTATCACCCCCTCAGGACTGCACTCGAGTTCAGAGAGCCCTGGGTCAAACCCCTTTTTGAAGAGAAATGTCCTTTAAAGGCTGTTCTTTAACTCCTCAGAGCAATGACCCCAGACATCCTGCTCCAAGAGCGCGTCACACTCTGGGCATTGCTAAATTCCCCTCAAGCACAGAGGGGAGCATTTTTTTATGGAAAACTACAAATCCTCTCTACCAATTCAGCATCTCTGCTGTTTTCACTGGGGCTGTACTTGGCTTTATGAAAACAACTATTTTAACATTTACCTGCCTCCTCCCTCACACACAATGGGAAACAGCCTAATACTTTGTTGTTTTTAAATCCCCCCATGGAATTGTAGCAGGTAGCTATTGGAAATTAAGGGTTTTCAGAGGTTTTTTCCCCCAATAAATATTTAGTTGTGTATTTGATATTAAAGGATTAGGCTGACACGCTCCTGAATGGGTTTCTCAATCGGATTACTGCAGCTTGTGGTAATTTCTGCTTTAGAACAAGGTGCTGCAGACTCACTCCCAGTGGCCTGGATCCCAAGTGTGGAGCTGCATTCCAGCCTGCTCAGAGCTGATGGAGCTCAAGGACCCAGATGCCCTGTTCTTGTCCTGTGCCTGGCTGCTCTCCCAAGCCAGGCCATGGCAGTTCTCTGTGCTGTTCAGTTTCTGGAGTTTTCTGTGTAAGATGGGAATTCATCCTTAGTGAGGACTCCGAAGGGTTTGGATGTGCCTCTGATCCTCCTCAAGAGCCTGGATCAGTGCAGAGGCAGCAGAGGACACACACACAGTGTTTTACTACTTTATATTTATTTGTCAGGGTTGGTTTTGTTCAGTCACCAGACCAAGCATTAATTCTTGTTTTAATCCCTTCCCTCTTGCTCTGTAATCCCATCTGACTGTCAAAATCCACATGGTTACACGAGAGCTTGGGGAAAGTGTTTGTGTGTTTGTGGCAGTGGTGAGGGCTCAGGGCTGTGGTGGGACAGAGACAGCTGGATCTCTGAAAGCACCTTGCTGGCCATGGGAGGGGGTGAGCCACAGGCACAGGGCAGGCTACAGCTTCACATGGGTGTGATCCCTCAGTGGTCAGTCTCACGGGAGCACTGGAAGTGGAAGGTGCCCTCATGTGGATGCTCAGGGCCGGGGGTATTTTCTCTAGGTTGAAGAGGGCATTTTCCCTGTTACGGTTTGGGTTGTGCTGCAGAGAGCTCACATCCCCTCCAGCAGTTCCCCCTGTGGAATATCATGTGCTTGCCCACTTTTCAGTCCCATCCACCTCTGAGCTGTGTTCCACCACGTTCCCTGTCTTCCAGACCTATGCTGCCAGTCCCTTCTCCGACCCCATCCAGCTGGACAACCCTGACCCGCAGCCCATCATCGATGGCGAGGAGGGGCTGATCTGGGTCATCGGGCCCGTCCTGGCCGTGGTCTTCATCATCTGCATCGTCATCGCCATCCTGCTCTACAAAAAGTAAGAGCTGCTCGCTGCCCACACCTGGGATGGTTCTGAGTGTCCCCAGGGTTCCCTGAAGGGAATTTCCTCCTTGGTCCTGTCCTGGGCAGCTGAAGGTGAATCCTTCCTTGGGCACTGGAGAGAGGAGCCCTGAGGCACAGATGCTGGAACGGGAGAGTGTGCCCGGCACAGGAGGGATTAGCAGTGGGCTGCAGGGATTTGCTGCTTCACTCTGCCCCGTGGCACACCCAGGAGAGCTGTGCTTGTCCCACAGACACTCCTTGCAGTGAGCGTGTCAGGACTCCAGCATTGCTGCTCTCAGCCTCAGGCTCCCCTCTCCATGCTCTGTGTGCCTGTGGGCAGTGAGGGGGATGCAGGGAGGGCACCTCTGAGCTGTGGGGCAGCAGAGACCTCCACTGCTGGAGCTGGGAGACAGGAGCAGGGTGTGAGTCTTCAGGAGAGGGAAGGGAAAACCCCTGAAGTGTCTCCCTTTCCCTTGGCTTTCTGAGCAGCTCACGGTGGATGAGAACTGGGGGTCCCCTGAGCACACACAGGGCAAGGGAAGGGGACAGGAGGGGAAGCAGGAGCTGAGCAAAGTAAATAGTGGTGGCAATGGCCAGCAGAGGTGTCCTCAGCTGGGACAGCTCATTCCCAGGGTGGAGGGAGCTCTCCTAGCCCTGTTCCATCTCTGACCTGCACAGTCACATGAGGATGTGGCCTCTGCATCCCAGCATGTGAGGCTGCTCTGGGGCAGGGGCTCGGGGTCCTCGCTGGTGTCCATTTAAGGGGTGATCTGTGCTGGTCCCACCTCTGCTGCCATGGCTAGAGCTGAGCAAATGCTTCCTCCTCCCTCTGCAAGTCCTTTCTAACCTGAACATTTGTCTTGTCTTCTCTCCACTTACTGCTTTCCTGGACAGCAAACCAGACAGGTAAGAGCACCAGATTTGCCATTTATTCAGGCTCTTGCTTGCTGTGTGTTAAACAGTGTTTGCTGTGTGGTGTTGGGGCTTTGTTGGAGCGGTTCCCACCTGTAGATCTGTCCTCACAGAAACCCCATGTCAGACTAGCATGGGACCATGTTTGAATTGGGGCAGAAAAAGCAAAGCAAGCCCAGTTTTCTCCTGCTTGTCCATTCCTAAATAAAATGGCCCTTTCTCAGGTTGAGCAGCAGTGACAGTAAATGGCTCATAAAGTGTTGGGTTAATGGAGCAGAGAAGCACTCATTTGTGTGGCAGTCAGAGGTGAAAGTGGGTTTCTGCATGTCTGGCCGCTCCACACGGGCTGTCCCTGAGCCACTGGCACGCTGGAAGCAGATCTCTCACCAGCTGAGCTGTCCTCGCCCCATGGCAGAAGCTGCTCTTGCCCCCTCAGCCGAGGGCTTCTGACAGAGGCTGTTTATGGCTGCAGAAATGAGACTTTTTTCCAAGACTGGGAGAGCTTTCACTGAAAGTAACTCATGGGCTCAGTCCATGAACTGTTCACAGCAGTTTCAGAACTGCGGCAAAAACAAAGCGCTCCCAAACTGCAAAGTGGTGTCATTCCAAAATGCTGCCCCATGCAGTGCTGGCAGGGCTCACAGCGCTTCTTGTGCCTGTCAGTGACATCAAGAGACAGCTAAAAATGTCCTGAATGACCTCCTCTCTGCCTAAGTAATTGCCATTGCTGCTGCAGGCAGATTATTGGAGGCTTCTGTGCACCCTAAGCAGGAGAGGTGAGGAGCTCCACAGCCGCCTCTCTGGAAGGGCTGGGACCACCTTCCCAAGCCTCGGGGTGGGGGCCACACTCTCTGCTCTGTGGAGAAGTTCAGCTCCCAGCAGCTCATCAGTGTTTCTTCTAAGAGGTTATCACATCTTTAGGTCAGCACTGGGCTTTGATTCTAAATTCTCTTCAAGGAGAATGAGCCAGGTCAGCAAAGACTTTTTCAACTGCCTCAGCTAACCTAACCCATTTGGAGGAAAATATATTAGGAAGCACTTCCACGTGCAGCTCAGCTGGCAGGTTGGAGCGGGCTCCAGCTCCTGGCAAGGAGGAGAGGTGGATCTCAGCAGGCACAGCTGTGCTGGGAGAGGATGTGTCTACACTGTTTGTTGAACCCAGATTTTTAGGGTTCTGCAGTTCAAAAATGATTGAAAACTGCTGCTCTGACTCCTCTGTCTGCAGCAGGGCAGCTCTGAGAGCTCCTGAACAAGCCAACAGCAATATCAGAGCTTGACGTCCAAGGTCACGGCCAGGAGATTCTGTACTTTTCCAAATGATTCTGCTGGCTCTGGTTCTTTCAGGCTGGAAATGGCTTGGCCAGAGTTGGAAGATTTTTGCTCTGCAGAGTTCAGCAGAGGCTGCTCTGAGCAGGGAGGGTGAGGTGTGAGTTCACAGCACCTCAGTTGCTCCTGGCTGCCAGTCTGTGCTGCTTCTGGGAGAAGGGGGGAACTTCCAGACTTACCTGAAAGCTGCTGAGGGGCTGCTGGGCCATTGTCAGCCCCTCAAACACAGCACTGGCAAACCTTCCAAACCTCGTCCCTTTCCTGATGTGGTTTGTGTACTTACACCCCTGGCTGCACCTTTGATTTTTGGTGGGGGCTTTTCTCGTGCCTGAACATGAGTGGCTGAGAAGTAGCTGAGACCACAAGGCCCAGAAGCTAAGCTGCTTTTTCTTTCTGGTCTTTTTTGTTTCTTTTTGGGTTTGTTGTGAAGCAAACGGAAAGATTCAGAGCCACGGACCAAGTGCCTCCTGAACAACGCTGAAATCGCCCCCCACCACCCCAAGGACCCCGTGGAAATGAGGCGAATCAACTTCCAGACTCCAGGTAACCGGCTGCTGACCAGCCTCTCCCGCTGGGAAGGCAGGAGTGGAGCACCTGCCCCTTCCCTGAGCCCCTCCTGCCTGCCCAGAGGCTGCTGAGGCACTGCCTGGAGACCCAGTGCTACCCCTGGGCACAGCCAAGCCCTTAGCCCAGGCTACCTTTAGCCCAGCCCGGTCTGTGCTAAGTGGGAATGCTGAAAGAAACCTTTGCTGGGATCCTCAAGGACCTTGCACAGGCTGTGCCCCGTGCTGGCAAGGCAGGAAGAAGGGTTTTCCTGGATTTCCAGATAAATTGGTGCATTCTGGGCTGAGCTGCAAGCACCACGGCTGTGCCAGACACGCCAGAGCACCAGTGCTGCCCCGTGCCCCAGCTGGGAGCTCCTGGGTGGGGAGATGGAGCATGGCAGGCTGCCCAGCACCCAGTGCTCCAGCCTCACCTGGAACTGGTGCTTTCTGGTGCCCGACCACCCCTGCTGGGAGCCAGGCCTGCCCCGTGGGCCGTGCAGGGAGGAAGGAGCTGGTTGCTTGGTGCAGATGAGGCAGCGTCTCCTCGCTTGGTGCAGATGCTGTCACGGAATTCCAGACTGGTTTGGGTTGGAAGCACCTTAAAGCCCATCCAGTGCCACCCCCTGCCGTGGGCAGGGCACCTTCCACCACCCCAGGTTGCTCCAAGCTTTGTCCAGCCCGGCCCTGGGCACTGCCAGGGCTGTGCCAGCCTGTCACTGCAGCGCTGAGCTCCGGGCAGGGGCTCCGTGCCCCCTCCCTCCTGCACCCACGTGTCCCCGTGTCCACGCATGTCCCACTGCCTGCATGGCACCTCTGCAGCCACCACTGACTCGCCCGGCACGTCCTCACACGGACGGACACATGGCCATGCTGACCCCGTGCCTGTCCACGCCTCTGCCTCCAAGTTCCTGGTGCTTGAGGATTTGGAAAGGAATTTATTGTGCTTTTTGGGGGCTGGCTGTTGTTTTCAGTTTGTTTGTATTTTTTTTGCTGTTTTGTGCTCGTTAGTAATGTTTCTGTAGCTCCTGTTTCCCCTCCCATCCCAGTCCTGTCCTTAGCGTTGTCGAGTTTCCTTAGGGTGACGCTGGTGACAGGGACCCAGAGGGCAGGGGTTGGTGGGGAAGCACGAAGGCAGCGCTGAGCTGAGGGGCTCTGACCAAAATGAGTTAGGAACCACCCATGGGGGCCAGCCCAAGCTTAGGAACAATGCTCAGCTGAGGGATGGCAGCGGGTTCACTCCAGCGTGCGGGGGCAGCAGTTCAGCACAGGTAGGTCCCTAAATCAGCTCTTACTGCTGCTCTTGCAGGGCAGTCTGAGGGTGTTTGAGATCTTTGGGTGCTCCCAGCTGCAGCTCAGCAGCAGTTTGCCCTTGTCTGGGTGCTTCCTTTGGGAGCGTTCTGTGGGTGCTCCAGGTGGAGGGAGGTGGCAGACCCAAGAGAAGGAGCTGCACTCCCTCAGAGGAAAAGGCTGTGCTGAGATAAAAAGAAAAGACTTGGGTCTTCCAGCTTGGTCTTGGTGCCAAGAAGCAGCTGGAAGTGCTGGTTTGTGTGTTTGCCTGAGTGGGAATTTCTGTGTCCCCCAGGACAGCAGAGTCAGCTGAGGGTGCTTCCATCAGGTAATGGGATCGATGGAGAGGGAGTCAGTCTGCTGTTGACCTCACTGCTTTGGTCATGCTGTACCTCTGAGTTCTGGCTCTGAGAGGCTTGTGAAAGGTAGCTGAGACATCAAAACCTGCATTAAGGCTCTGCAGATCCCAAAAGACAGTGGCTGTGTCTGGTCTGGCTTTAGGAAGATGTTGCCCTTTCCTTTCCAAGTTTATCTGGCCAGAGCTGACCTACCTAGCGTCATTCTGCTCTATAATTTGTGAAGCACTAAAAGGTTTTAAAGGATTTGGGGGAGTTGATCACCTGCCTCCCACAGAATTTTGGAAACATTGGGTGAAAATGGATGGAAAAATGAGCTTGGAGTGTGTTGGCAGTGATGGAGAGGCTGTGGTGCAGTTTGCAGGGGAAGACTCCACAGGTGCTCTCTGAGCTAAAAGCATTTAAATTCAATATATTGTGGTTCAGAAGGGGCCTGTAGGCTCTTCTCCAGACAGGTGGCCCCAGGTAGAACCTCCATCATGTCTCCAGCAGTGAAACAGAGGAGGGACATGGGAATGGGAGGGTGCAGCTCAGAGAGGGAAAGCATAGCACATCTTAGATGTCCTGTCCTAATCAGCACCAAAAATACCTTTCTTTTCCTCTTTAGATTTATGTTGGTTTTTGGTTTTTTTTATTAGCATGAAATTTTTACAAAAGTGTATCTTTTATTTATTTATTTTTTACTGTTTTCTGCAGATTCTGGTCTGAGCAGCCCTCTCAGTGACCCTGAGTTTGACTTGGAAAGTTAGTTCCTGTGTGTTTTTGTTCCTGTTGGTTTCATTTTTCCCCC
Organism: Oriolus oriolus; assembly: GCA_013400235.1. Taxonomy (NCBI): domain Eukaryota; kingdom Metazoa; phylum Chordata; class Aves; order Passeriformes; family Corvidae; genus Oriolus; species Oriolus oriolus. The sequence goes on from VXBT01009056.1 coordinate 358,087, forward strand.
CATTATTATTTTCCTCTTCTGTCACTTTCCTTTCCAATTCTTGTTCCGTTCCTGTTACTATTTTTTGATTTTCTGCCGAACTCTCCGTATTCCTGCGGTGTTTGCCCGTCTCATCCCTTTTCTGTGCCATCTGTTTGTCTGAACTGCGCTTCCAGTTTTACAGTATCCCGTCAGAGGCCTTTGGAGGACACGGGGGCGGGTCAGAGCCCGGGGAGCAGCTGGGCCCCGTCCATCCCTCGGTGTCTCCCGCTGCCCCGGGAGGGTCCAGGGCTGCCTCTCCCCCCTTGTGGAAGATGTCCCATCGCTGGTGTCGGCTCCGTGTCCTCGGTGTCCCCTGTACTCGTGCACTGGTGTCACTGGGGGGCTGTGCTTTGGTGTGTGCAGCACAGGGATAGAGGAACCGGAGCTGCAGCTGCTGATGCCCCCTCTGAAAGAGCCACAGGGGCACCTTTTCATTCGGAGGGGAAAAGGGCCAATTCCCATCTGTGGCAGGTGCCCGTTCCCTGGCACCAAGTTGTTCCAGGAGCACAAAGACCAGAGGCCACCCCGGCGCCTGCACGCCCTGGGTTTCACAGGAGTGCCTCTGGCCACGGTGATTTTGCAGGATAAATGGGCTCTGGCCCGTGGAGCAGATGTTAGGGTGACGTTTCTGGCGAGTTGGCTGGTGCACAGAGAATCAAGTCTTTTGTGATAAGATTAGAGAGATTCAAGTGATTGAAATGTTAGATGAGACTGGCTCAAAAAGATTTCATCCCATTAGGAGCCAAGATCCCAGCCTTGCTGGGTGGTTTGGGCTTGGATTTTTTTTAATACTGGGCAGGGAAGTATGTGAGGTTTCAGCTGACAAATGTGAAGAGTCACAGATGCTGCTTGTGCTCGGAGATGCGAGGGCTGGGATATTTCCCCGGATAGTTTAATCCAAATATTGGTCTCTTTGGTATGGAATGTGTCACAATTGTCCCAGTCCACTGCCACGTCCCCTCAACCCCCTCATTGTAACTGAGTGGTTGTGGGTATTTTGCTGGCTGAACTCAGCCCTTCGTAGCCCAAAATGAGTTCTTGAATTAAAGCAGAGAAGAGCAGCTGCTCAGCTGAGCCAAGGCAGTGCCACTCCTGCCTCGTTTCATAGCAAACTCCTGGATCCTGATGGAAACCCCATGCACTTGGCATTTTGACCAGGGAAGTGTTTATTGCTGCAGAGGTTCTTTTATTCCAAAGAGCCCTAGAAATCGATCCCACAAAGAGTTTCTGTCCTTAACAGCAGCAGAACAAGGCGAGTTCCACGTGCTCCCAGCCAGGTTCTGTGCACGGAGGGTTGGAGGGGGAGCAGGATGACTCCCCAGCAAAGGGCAGAGCTGCTGGTCACACTCTGGGCCTTTCCTGGAGCTTTTATGGAGGAAACTTGTGAATTTCCTTCGAGGGGAATGTGACTCCTCATTGCAGATTGGCACCGTGGGCCTTTCCCATGCAGCCCACTGGCTCAGAGATGGTTGCACATGTTGCTCCATGACTTCTGAGCCAAAGAGAGCCTGGGGCTTTTCTTGCTTGTTATCACTGGGGTTTCTGATTGCTTATTTTCTCCTTTTAACCTACAAGTCCATTGAGTGTTGGTGGTGTTAAGCTGCTTTGATCTGATCAGGAGCATCTCAGCCAGGGTGGCCTCCCCATCCCACACTGAGAGAGGACCAGCTCTTCCCAACAGCCCCAGTCTGCATCTGGTGCTGGGGTGGAGGGCAGCCACCCTCCATCCAGGAGGAGAAATAATCCTTCTCCAGGTGTGATGGGACAGGACAACAAGAGATTAAATCAGAGTTTCTCCTCCATGAGCCAAGAGAGCTTCCTGCCCTGATCCCAACAGACTGGAATGGAGCCAGCACAGCCTCCAGGATAGTTCAGGGTTATTTTTGTGAGTTTTTTTTGTGTATTTCCTCTCTTCTTCTGTTTTCAGCCATATTTCCTTGTGCTGAAAATAGGTGTGTGGTGAGCTTAGGAGAAACCTGTCCAGGTATGGCAGACTCGTCCCGTGCCCAGGCCTGGGGGAAGCAGCACCTCTCCCAAATCACTGTAAAACTGAGGATGTCATGCTTGCTTTGCCATCTCTGTGCTGAGTTTTCAGAGTATCTGACCATGCTGCTGCCACGCCACTGCTTTGTCACCCACCAACACCCACGGGGCTCGAAATTCTCCCTGGCTTCCATCTCTTCTCCACTCCTGTCCTTCCCATCGGGGGCACTGCCCAGGGCTTCTCGGAATGCTGCTCTCCAGGCCTCTGGAGAGGCTGGCAGACAGCATGGGAAGCCTTTGAAAAAACATAATCCGATGCAGATGAGCAAAGCAAGGAGCGCTTTTCTGCCTGGGTTTGTAGCGTAGCCACTGGGGGACTGCAGGAAGGGCAGGGTCCCTGCTCTTCCCAGAGCTCCAGCTGCCCCTTTTGGAGCAGGATGTGCAAATCCCAGGCTGAGAACTGAGTCAGCCATGGCTGCTCACCCCGGTGGTGGCTGAGATGTGCCCCAGTTGGACCAGTCTGACCCAGTGGGACCTCCCAGTATGGCTCCAGTGAGTTCCCTGGCTGCTCTGGCTGCCTCAACACCAGCACACCACAGTGCTAGGGGGGATTGCAGGGCCAGCAGCTGAACCAGCCCAGGGGCATCAGACCCTGCAGCAAATTGTTCCAATCCCCCTGCCTGAGGGGGATCTCCTGCCTGTCCATCCCAAAAGGTGACAACATTCCCGGCAGAGCCTGGACCCGGTGCAGCCCGACCCACAGTGGGAGGGAGGGCTGTGCTGTAGATGGAACATCATCCACCAGCCATGAGTGGGAAGAGGGGCCAGTTGGGTGTTTCCAGGGCTGGCTGTGCTCTGGGGATGGTGGAGGTCAGAGCTCAGTGTCCGTGAGCAGACTGAGAACTTCCAGAGCTGATGTTATGCAAAGGACAACCCAGAGAATCCTTGAGGCCAGAAAAGACCTTAAAGATCATCAAGTCCAGTTCCTGAAAAGCCTCCCCTGCTTCCCCACATCTGCATATTCCCATTCCCTGCCCACATCACCATGGCTGGCTGGATCCTGCCCTTGCCTCCCTTTCTGTTGGAGCTGGTTCCTGATCCCGGCGGGTGCTGTGCCATTTGCTGCGTAGGTTCCTCTGGCAGCGTTTGCTCATTCCAAGTCCACTTTGGAATCGCTAACACGCATCTGCTCTTTGGATTTTCCTTTTTGTTTTGCTCTGATTTCCACATTGAAAATGGGGCCATCATGGGAACACTCTCATTTTACTGTTATTTTTTTTTATTTCCTTGATTTTTATTTTTTACTTCCAAGGACACAATTTCGAGCCCTGAATTCTTCTCTTCTAACCTCCCTACTTTCATTGCAGATCTTACATTGTAATTTATTTTCTTTTCTTGTTCCTTCTTTCTTATAAAATGCGCAACGGTTGTGAATTTTAGTTATTATTAAATGAGATCCTTTTCCTGCTGTCTTGTCTTTTAGGTATGCTCAGCCACCCACCCATCCCCGTTTCCGAGCTGGCTGAACACACAGAGCATCTCAAAGCTAATGATAACCTGAAATTATCCCAAGAGTATGAGGTATGAGCAAGAGTGAGTGCTGTGCATGGGTTTGCGGAGCCAGGAATTAGGGAATTCAGACAGGCCTTCATCCAAATAAACAGCTTTGTTTTAAAGATCTGGTTAGCTGAAATTTAAAAACTATTTATTGGAAATTAAGCACTTGCTGAGCGCTTTGCTGGGTTCAATTCCAGTTCATAAAAAGAAAGAGGTTGGTCCGTGAGCTGCTCCTGTCCGGCCGGCAGAGGCTGAGCTCCCTCAGAGAGGGGGGATGCAGCCCTGGAAGGTGACTGCTGGACGGGATGGGAGCTGTCCTTGGGGGACCAAGCCAAGGGCTGCAACACCCAGTTTATACAGCTGAGGTTGACTGAGATGAGCAGGGAGTCCTCCACAACTGGAGCTAAAGATGGGAAAACAGGATGATTTGTACTTCCTTGTCATGTCTGAGGGGTTTGTGCACATTTTCCCTATCCTGGTAATGTTTGGTTACCCAATCCTAGACTTGTTTGGGTTGGAAGCACCTTAAAGCCCACCCAGTGCCACCCCTGCCATGGCAGGGACACCTCCCACTGTCCCAGGCTGCTCCCAGCCCCGTCCAGCCTGGCCTTGGGCACTGCCAGGGATCCAGGGGCAGCCACAGCTGCTCTGGGCACCCCGTGCCAGGGCCTGCCCTCCCTCACAGGGAGACATTTCTTCCTAATATCCAGCCTAAAACCTCTTTCAGTTTTAAGCCCCTTGTCCTGTCACTCCACGCCCTTGTAAAAAGCCTCTCTCCACTCTTGGTTTTGTTGTTGAAAGACATCAGATGCCCTGGTATTTTTAGCCTAATAACGAGTCTAGACTGCCTCCGTCTGTTTGCAGGCAGGGAGCGAGGGGATGTTTTCCAAACAAAGGGATGCTTTCTCCCTGCCCTGACTCCCGGATATCACCGGGAGCGGCTCCGTGCCGGCGGCTCCGCGCCCGGAGCGGGGGTCACGCCTCGGAGAAGGCGCATTTGGCTCCGCCGGGGTCTCTCCTCCCACGCTGGGGCGCGGGGGCAGCAGCAGCCCGTTCATGCGCTCCATCCAGATTCCAGAGGCTGATTTGCATAATGCCATATCCCGAGTGCCCTGGCTCCGTGCCAGCCCAACCTCCTCCAGTGGGAGAGCCAGAGCTGAACAAACATCGCTAATGAAGTGAAGGCGAGGCATGATTAGAGGGATGGAGAGCAAACAGACACATTACAATAGTATAAATACCCATTAGTTAGGAATTCTCAGCAGCCAGAGTGCAGGAGCACAGTTGTGTCAGCTGGTTTTGTACCACGCTGTGCCCGGGGAGCTCCAGGGTGGGCACAGGCAGGGCAAGGGCCAGCTCAGAGGGGTGGATCTGGGACCCTGTCCCCAAAGGGTGGCAGGGAGAGGGAGAGCAAGCAGCAGGAAACAGCTCGGCACGTTCCTGCCAAGCCTCCAATTGAGGCAAACCCCAAGGGCTCTGCAAAATGATGAAGGAATTAAGCCCTTGTTTTATTTAATTCTCTGGCTGAGGATTTAGAGGTAAACGTAATTAACCTAATTTCCATATCTGGGACAGCTGGACTTTAGAGAGGGAAAAAAAACCCGACCACCAAACCTGGCATAAATCACTAGGACAGGCAGCAGGGGTTTTTCTCTCCAGTGCATTTCATTGTTTATTCCTTCATCCCTTCTAGGAAAAATCCATGTTGACTGAGTGTCCTAGGGCCGGGGTCCTTACCCCTGTTTTCTGCTGGGGGATGCACTCCTGGCCCTGCCAGGCTCCCGTGGGGCTTCCTCTCCATTTGCACTGGGAAACCTTCGGTGCTGAGTCCTTGTGGTCCCAAGCAAAGCTGTCCCTGCTCCGCCCAGAGCAGCCCCGTCCCTTCCTGCTGCCCATGAATAGTTTTGAATCACAGAATGGTTTGGGTCAGAAGGGACCCTAGAGCCCATCTCATGCCACCCCCTGCCATGGGCAGGGACACCTTCCACTGTCCCAGGTTGCTCTGAGCCCCGTCCAACCTGGCCTTGCCTTGGACACTGCCAGGGATGGGGCAGCACACGCGGTCATAAACCAGCAAAGCTGGGTTCCTGTGGGCTGCACACGGTGATGGCTGCATCTCTCAGCGAGACCTGCGGAGCCACGTGCAGCAAGTGCTCAGAACCAGATTTGCTGCTTTTCTCCTCACTGACTCTCTCGTTTCCTTTCCCAACCCGTGCAGTCCATCGACCCTGGCCAGCAGTTCACCTGGGAGCACTCCAACCTGGAAGTGAACAAGCCCAAGAACCGCTACGCGAACGTGATCGCCTACGACCACTCCCGCGTCATCCTGCTGCCCATCGAAGGTACGGAGCATCCCCACTCCTGCAGGCAGTGCTGGGATGGAGTTCCTGCTGGGAACACGTCGCACATGCTCCTCTCTCGTCTCTGTTGATGTTCTTCTCTTAACGTCTCCCTGGGAGCGTGGCGAGCAGGAGATACCTCTGTAAACCAGGCATTTGTTAAAGTCTGGTGACTGACATTCCCCTGGAGCTGCAATCCCTCATTTCAAGGGCTGGTTTATCAAGAAACTGCCTTCCCTTTGCTTGGAGATGCCTGTTTGATACGGCTCTGATGAACAGGAAGAATTCAGACCACATAGTGCTTTAGAGGGAGCAGGAACGGGGCAGCCGGGACGCGGAGCAGGGAGGAATGGGAAGCAAGCACGAGGCTGATTGTACCAGTGTGAGAGGCAGCAGCAGCAGAGATGTGGCCACTGAGTTGTACAGGCATCAAGATCACTTGATAAGCAGCTCCTGCTGCAGCCCTGGCTCCTAAAAGGCTCGGGATAAGAAGGGGTTAGTGCGAGCCTGGCGGGTCATAAATTGTTTCCTGAGCTGCTTATGTGAGCGATGGTGCAGTCAGAAAATTTACATTAAATTTCACAACTCGTGGCTCTCGACAGAGCTGCTCCAGTGCACGCCAGGATAAGAGGGGCTTGAGATGGAGTTGAACAGGGCACCTGCTTGGGTTGCTGCTGCCGAGATAATATTGGAGTTTCATGGGCTCAGGATGTGGCTGTGCCGGGTGGATAAAGCGTTCAAGGCCAGTCTTGCGTTGCCAAGAGCTGATCATCAGAGCAGAGAGGATGTGGGATGTCCTGGTAACTGCCTGGTGAATGGAGAGGTTAATTCAGAAGCCTTTGAGACCAGGGAATTGCTAAAATAATCTCCCTGTGCCACGGTAGCTCCGAGGGGCACGGGGAAGGGGGAGAGCTGAGGCAGCAGCAGAGCGCGGTGATTTGCCAAAAACCTGCACGGATCTGGATTGCTCTGGTCTGCTATTAGAGGGCTTTAGATGTTTCTCCTTGTGAAGCTGACTGTGTTCTGCCTTGGTTTAATTCCGAGATTAATATTGTATGAGCCAAGGAAAGCAGAGGCTTTAAAATGTTGCTTTGTCATTCAAGGGAAAGGAGAAGAGCACAAGTGTGGGAGTGAAGGACACTTGGGCTGGGTTTGGATGTGGGGCTGCATGCAGGCAGCAGTCCCAGCTCTGCCCAGGGCTCCGTGAGGGACCAACAGTGCAAGGACGATGGGCCAAGGTTGAATTTTCAAGCATCTGAGAGGTTCTGACATGTCTTGGCTGGTGTGCTCCTTCCTACCAGGCTCTATTTTATGCTCAGGGCTGGAAGACGAAAGGAGCTGGAGGAATTAGTTTTGTTGCTTTCTCTTTGTTTTAAATCTGGATTTGTCAAGGCTGCAGATTGTCACCGGCTGCTTGGTCAGGAAGAAGTAGTGGCTCTAATTCTGGGACTTCTCTGAAACTGGGCCTGTCACACAGCGAAACATTGCGGGAGCTCATGGCCACCATTTCAGATGACAGAGTGGACCCCAGGGGGCTGGAGAGGAGATTAATTCCAGAAGCTCAGCCTTGATCACGCTCCTGCCATTACAGCCACATTCTCTCCCTCCTGAAATTTCAGACTGGGAGGGAGCAGGGATAGGGAACCCTCCAGAAATTTAATCAAAAGCCATTTCTCCAGCAGCTGAAGTTCCCGAGTGCCCTTGAGGACGGGCAGGCGGCTCTGGGCTCGCCCCTCGCCAGCAGCAGCGGCAGCAGCCGCGATTGCTGCAGCCCAATTCCCCACTGGTGCTGCTCCCCCCACCCTTGAGTGAAGGGCTCTGCACAGAGTTAATCATGGGTTTGCAGATCCTGCCAGCCTTGCCAGGCGCTCGGCTGTACTTGGGAGCAGCCAAACCACCCCGGAGTGTGGCTGCTCCGTGCCAGGCGCCGGCTCTCCAGAGCTGAACCTGGGCAGCACCGCGTGCCAGGGGCCATTTTAACTCCAGAGCAGCTTTCTCCTGCCATGTCCCAATCAACCCCTTCACTCTGGCAGTGCCTCCTGCTCATCCCAAACCCTCCAGCAGGGACCCAGGCAAGCAGCTGGAACTCAATAGCCTGTAACTCATGCAAGTAGAAAAAAAAAACACTCCTAAAAATGACAGTAGGCAATTTACAGCGAGTCAAAGCCTGTAATTTCAAAGCTTTCATTGGCTAAATCAAGCCTGGTTTTATTCTTTGCTCTGTCCAGCTGTAGCTCAATGTCTGGGATTCAGCTATGGACCACACAGTCACTGACCAGGTGCGTTTGCTGCCTGGGCTTGGGGCGGGCTGGGACAAGGACTCAGGTTTGTCCTACTGGACACTGGTGCAGCAGGAGCCCTGGGCCAGGACTTTGCTCCTGTTTAACACATGAGTGAAAAGACCATGGTTTCAAGGCTTGATATTCGGTCTCTTTAATATCTTTTGCAAGGAGTTGCTGTCTCCCTGCAATGCAGGAGCTTGAGCTGGGAAAACCTTGCTAAGAGCCTGAGTGATTCTGACCCATCAAGCCACGAAGGCTCTGGTGTTTCTGCAGGGGACTTCTCTCTAATAGCATCCCTGCAAAAATCTCCTCATGCTTCCAGCTGTGTGAAATCCTGTGCAATTCTCTGATTTTGCTGATTTGACACAGGAATTGTGGGCAGTGATTACATCAATGCCAACTACATCGACGGGTACCGGAAGCAGAACGCCTACATTGCCACCCAGGGGCCTCTGCCAGAGACCTTCGGGGACTTCTGGAGGATGGTGTGGGAGCAGCGCTCAGCCACCATTGTTATGATGACTAAGCTGGAGGAGAAATCACGGGTAAGATGCATGAGAGGGATGACTGGTTAGTCATAATCCAGGGGGATTGGAGGGGAGAGTTGGGGGAACAGCAAATCCCTTTGATGTGCAGCCAGTGGGGGATTTCTGCCTGCTCTGCCAGCACCCTGAAAGTTCAGTGATTCATTGCTTTTAAAAAAACAAACCATTCACCCTGGAAAGCTGCAGCTTCCTTGGCAACTCCAGGAGAAGAGGCTGCTGGATCCACTGCATGTCTGTCTTGGAGTTAATAATGTGGCACGTTTCACATTCAGTTCTCTTGTTTAACAAGCCCCAGTACATTCCCTCTAATCTTCAGGATCATTCCAGTCTGTTGTCTGTGGGATTGATGTGGCATCAAAGCCTGTGCTTAGTCAGTAGGAGCTTTCTCTGGTGGCTCTGTCCCTGTCCTGGTGCTCTGCAAAGACACTTCTTGCACCTCCCCTTGCCTTTGCCACCTGCCCAGCTTCACCTGTAACAGGGCAGTTTGGGAATGAGCTTCCCCACCAGTGAAGGGTTTGTCCCAGCACTGAGCCATCCCTCCTGTCTTGCAGATAAAGTGTGACCAGTACTGGCCAGGCCGAGGCACGGACACCTACGGGATGATCCAAGTGACGCTGCTGGACACCATTGAACTGGCCACGTTCTGCGTGCGGACGTTCTCCCTTCACAAGGTGAGCTGGCTCCTGCTCCTGTTTTCCCTGGAGATGGGCTGTGGCACACTCTGCACGCACAGCATGGGCAGCTTTGGGGTGCTGGTGCCCCGCTGACCCTGGTGCCCCGTTGTCCTGCAGAACGGCTCCAGTGAGAAGCGCGAGGTGCGGCAGTTCCAGTTCACGGCGTGGCCCGACCACGGCGTGCCCGAGTACCCCACCCCGTTCCTGGCCTTCCTGAGGCGGGTGAAAACCTGCAACCCCCCGGATGCTGGTCCCATCGTGGTGCACTGCAGGTACAGCTTCCCTTCCCCTGGCCACCTGCGAGCGAGGCAGAAGTTCAGGAGGGTGTGGATTTACCTGGGAGACAGGGATGCCTCTTAGCCAGAGGTGGATTCCCAGGCAGCATCTGAGAAGGAAACCTGGGGATTCCGTTGACCACAGCACTTCCTGAGATGATGAGGGGTGTAAATTGTACCAAGTCACTTGGATCAAGGGTTCCAGGCCAGGCTGGACAGGGCTTGGAGCAATCTGGTCTAGTGGAAGGTGTCCCTGCCCATGGCAGGGGGTGGGACTGGATGAGCTTTAGGGTCCCTTTGGAGCCAAACCATTCTGGGATTTGATGGTCTTTAAGCAATGGGAGGTGCCTGGTGCTGTACCAGTGTCTGGTTGTGTGTGGTGGGGTTGTCTCTGGTCACAGTGAGCAAGGAGGAGGATCAGGTGCAACCTCGGAGGGTGTTTGGGGTGTTTGGGAGGCAGAGCTGCCTCAGCTGCCCAAGGCAGAGCTGACAGTGATTGACAGAGAGTTTCTGAGTGCTGCAGCCTTTCTGATAGTGCCAAGCTGAAAGCAGGTAACATTCCCTAATTCAATTTACAACCCAGTGAGGAATCCTTGAAGCCTCAGTGCAGATAAATCCCTGTGTTCCTCAGGAGGGTGTGGAGGAGCCTGTGGGTTCCTGGGCACTGGGGGAAGATCTGAATTGTACAGGCTGCTGCGGAAGCTAATCCTGCCTCTGCTGGAGGATGCCATTTAAACAGTCTTTGTGAGTGGGCAACTTATCACTACCCTTGCAGATGGCAATTATTGTGCACCTCAGAAAATGAATAAAGAGCTGTCAGCTCACAACCAGCTCCCAGATCAGCTGCTAAATTCTTGCCAAAGCTCCAGTCACCTGCTTGGTTCAGGTGCGAGGCAGTCTAATTAACAGAGATCAAGGGGGCTCCATGAAAAAAGGGACAGCACTAGAATGGTAAAAGGAAACCCTTTATTAGCAGTGGCACAAGAGAGCACAGAGCCCCGCTGAGGCGCAAATGCCATTACACACAGGTCTGGTGTTACCTCGACGCACAAAAACATTGAGGGAGAGAGGTGACGCACATTGCTTGTTACAACATCAGTGGCTTTTCAGCTGCTGAGATCTGAGAGATTAAACAGGCTTTTTCAGCCTTCAGATCGTGCCAGCCCTTTGCTGGAGCCTCGGGCTGCCACAGCTGTGCCCGGCCCGGGGTGTCACAGCTGAGGGGACGGGGACAGAGCAGGGTGAAGGGGACAGGGGACAGAGCAGGGTGAAGGGGACAGGGGACAGAGAGAGCAGCGTGGAGGGGTGATAGGCACCTGCCCAGTGCAAGGCCAGTCCTTCACCTCCCTCTCCCCCTGCCCTGCCAGCGCGGGCGTGGGACGCACCGGCTGCTTCATCGTGATCGACGCCATGCTGGAGAGGATCAAGCACGAGAAGACCGTGGACATCTACGGGCACGTCACCCTCATGAGGTCCCAGCGCAACTACATGGTGCAAACAGAGGACCAGTACAGCTTCATCCACGATGCCTTGCTCGAGGCCGTGGCCTGCGGCAACACCGAGGTCCCGGCTCGGAACCTCTACAGCTACATCCAGAAACTGGCACAGATCGAGGCCCGGGAGCACGTGACGGGCATGGAGCTGGAGTTCAAGGTGAGGATGGGGCGGCAGGGCCTGGCAGGGCTCGGTGGCACACGGAGCCTTCGTCAGGCTGGCGGGACCTTGCTGCTTCCATGTGGGTGGTAATTGCTTTGCTGAGTTATGCAGTTCCCAGGGGAGACCTGGCTTGCACCTCAGGTGGCTGCCCTGGTCATTCCAGATCAAGACTAAAGTTGCTCCCTCTTAAACTGAAGGGGTTTTTAACTTTTTGAGTAGTAGTAGTAGTAGTATTTTCTGGAAGTTTTGCGTAGGGAAAGGCCTTGGTCTCTGTGCCCCACCCCCAAAAGCAAACCCTAGCAGGGCACAGGGAGGGGTAGAACAGGGAGGGCAGGTGAGGGGGGCTGGCACAGGGTCAGCAGAACGCTCCAGCTGAGGGAAGGGTTTGTCCCTCTGCCCGCAGCGCCTCGCCAACTCCAAGGCCCACACCTCGCGCTTCATCAGCGCCAACCTGCCCTGCAACAAGTTCAAGAACCGCCTGGTGAACATCATGCCCTACGAGACCACCCGGGTGTGCCTGCAGCCCATCCGCGGCGTCGAGGGCTCCGACTACATCAACGCCAGCTTCATCGACGGCTACAGGTACGGCCGGGCCCTGCGCCCCGGGGCTGGGCCGGGCTCCGCACGGGGAGCCTGTGCTGGCCCATCGCCTGCACACCCCTGCCAGAGGTAACTCCCCCCACACACCCAAATCCAGCCCCATGAGATTTTCCCCCGGTCTTAAATTACTGATCCCCTAAAGCAGCGCAGCCCTTCCTCAGCTGCAGGTCCTGAACGCAGAGCATCAGCGAGGGGTGGATTTTGCTGTTGGCAGGTTTCTAAATATGGATTGGCCTTTTTATTACCTTTGTGATTTGGGGGCATTGCAATCCCCAGAGCTTCCCCCAGGATACTCCAGCCCTGGGAGCTGCAGCCCTCCATGGGTGGGTTTGGAGGGAACAAAGCATCTCCATGTGCTTTGTTCCTCCTGTCCAGGTGCACCAGCAGTGCCGGCCCCAGCTGTGGCACTGGGATCAGGGCAGCCTGGTGGTTGGATTCACCCCTTGGAAGTGATATTTAAGGAAAGCTTCACCACTGGCTCTTTTTTTTTTGACCACTGGCACCAAAGACACCCCCACTCCTTTAGACCTTGTGCTGTTCTAGTCCTTCCCCAGCATTTCCATTTGCTCTCCCTCTCTCCAGCCTTTCCATGCACTTCCCAAAGCCCCCAGTGCTCCCCCCTGACCCCCCCTTGCTTTGGGCTCCCCCAGGCAGCAGAAGGCCTACATTGCCACGCAGGGGCCCCTGGCAGAGACCACCGAGGATTTCTGGAGGATGCTCTGGGAAAACAACTCCACCATCGTCGTGATGCTGACGAAGCTTCGCGAGATGGGGCGGGTGAGTGGGGGCTGAGGAGGGGCTGGGAGGGGAATCCTGCGGGACAGGGACTAACAGGGACCTGTCTGTGCCCTGGGCAGGAAAAGTGCCATCAGTACTGGCCCGCGGAGCGCTCGGCACGGTACCAGTACTTCGTCGTGGACCCCATGGCTGAGTACAACATGCCCCAGTACATCCTGCGGGAGTTCAAGGTCACGGATGCCAGGGTAGGTGCTGCCGTGGGCTGGGGTAGTTCAAACTGGCAGAAAGCAGGGTTTGGTGGGCTGGGCTGAGGTGTCCACACTTTCCCTGGGATTATCAGTGGAGCAGGGCTCACAGAATATCCCGGTTGGAAGGGACCCACAAGGATCCTCGAGTCCAACTCCTGCACAGAACAAGGTGGGGGTCGGGCTCTGCTCCCAGGACAAGAGGAAACAGCCTCAATCTGTGCCAGGGGAGGTTCAGGTTGGACATCAGGAGGAATTTCTTCATGGAAAGTGTGGTCGGGCAGTGGAAGGGGCTGCCCAGGGAGGTTTGGAGTCTGTGTGCCTGAGAGGTCAGCTATGATGAGGAACAGAACACACACACACAGATTGTACTGGAATATTTGTTCTTACAAATTGAAAGTAGTTTCAAACCTCTCTCACTGCCAGGAGTTGCTTTGTGAGAGATGTGCCTGGCTTTGGGGTTTAACTGCAGCTTATTTGAGGTGAAAGCAGAACGTATTTCCCCCCAAAAGTTGATAAAAACCTTGCAAAGGTTTCTCTGCACCCTACAGAAAATGAACACTTCTGTGGTTGGAAGAGGAGCCACTGTCAGTCATGTTCGAAGGGACAAATTCACTCCAATAATCTTCAATTCCCTGTCAGGTTTCTCATCCAAAGGAACATTTCAATACCTTTTCAAATTTCTGTAGCAAACATAACCCTCCCTCTCACAGCTCAGTCTCCTGCTTTTGAGGTTGCCAAAGTATTCCAGAACCTGATAATTCAATTTGCAAGGTTGAGGAGGAGGATGCTTCATCAGTCCTCGTAGAACAAGATTTATCTTCCTGTCAGCTGTAATTCTGACACTGTGGCAACTCTTTGTGAAGATTGATAGAGAGGCCAACACCTCACCTTGAACGTTCCTTTGCTGAAGACTCCATCTGTGCTGTCTGCAGTGGTCAGAGCTTTCAGCACCTGCCAGGATATGGATCTGTGCTGACAGGCTGACTCCAGGAACGTCAACTGCAACACAAGCAGCTTCATCATGGTGGGGCTGGATAATAAATACGTGTGCACTTGACTACAGCACTGAGTTGCCTCAACTTTTCATGCCCTTTAACAAACTAGCAACAAAAATAGGGGTTTTTTTTCCTTTTCTGTTTTCTGTCACAAATACAAGGTGTTTAACTATTCCTGTTTTGTCCCCTAGGATGGTCAGTCACGAACTGTTCGTCAGTTCCAGTTCACTGACTGGCCAGAACAAGGCGTGCCAAAATCAGGAGAAGGTTTTATCGACTTCATTGGGCAGGTACACAAGACCAAGGAGCAGTTTGGCCAGGATGGCCCCATCTCTGTCCACTGCAGGTAGGTGCATGGACACACCTCATCCATCTGGGGATGCGGGACAGCAGAAGGAATTAAAATCCAGATATCTCCCCCCCTTCCCACCCCATCCTTGCAGGGAGATTTCTTGGGGGTGTCAGTGCCAAACACTTCTGCCAGCCAAACTCATCTCCCTTCAACACTGGCAGTGCCCACAAGGCTTTTGACCCTTTGTATTTGGAGGAGAGGTATGAAACGCTGATGCTCTGAAGGAGATGGGAACCACAGTGTTATATACAGCATATCTGTAGAATATCTATAATATTTGACCTGCAGAACTGGAAGTATTTTTTACCAGTCTCAGCCCAATTTACACCTCCAGCATTGCTGGGCTGTGTTTGCTGCTAGCAAGAGCTGTTCCTCCTTACCCACGGGCAGGACAGGGTGATCCATCCTTATTAAAACCATTTAATTTCAAAATACCAGTATTACATATTAGGAATAATTTTTCCACTGAATGCTGTTTACCACTACCCAAAGCTTTTAACTTTTTAAATTTCCCTTTCTCAAACATTTTTTGGGTCACACTCTGGCACTTGGGTTATTTCTGGATGTCTCTGCTGGAGGACTGACCCAGGCTCTCCACTTCCAACATGTTCGCAGGGCACAGCTCAACCCCACCCCACCCCCAGCGTTTACAGGAACATTTGAACGTTGTAGCACACAATTCCCTGATTATTTCCTCCCCTTCCTGCAGTGCTGGTGTGGGCAGGACCGGAGTGTTCATCACCCTGAGCATCGTCCTGGAGCGGATGCGCTACGAGGGGGTTGTAGATATTTTCCAGACAGTGAAGATGCTGCGAACACAACGACCTGCAATGGTGCAAACAGAGGTGAGGGGGGCCCTGTCCTGTCCCAGGAATCACAGAATGGGTTGGGTTGGGAGGGACCTTAAGCCCCTCTCGTTTCACTGCCTTCACTATCCCAGGTTGCTCCAAGCCCTGTCCAGCCTGGCCTTTCTGAGCATTACCAAACCCTCATCTGGGGTCACTCAGCAAGCCCAGGCTGCACTGATTTCACCTAAGAAATATAAAATAAATATTAAAAAATTAAAAATTCCTATTGTTAGAAAGTCTCTTAGAGATTTCATCCCAGTCTGGAGCCTCGATTCTTATCCAAGAACAAGAATCTGGCTGTGGGGCTGACAGGAGAGTGAGGCATGTTCAGTACCTGAGAGGCACAGACATAAAAGGGAAGAGCTGGAACTTCCCTCTCCCAGGAGTTCTCAGCTCTTTGAGAATCACAGAGGTTCCTGCTCAGCTTTGTGCTGTCTGGAAAGCAGGACAGGGATCCTGACGAGCCATTCCCACCTCTGAGGCTGCTTCTCTTTGCTGTTGGCAGGATGAATACCAGTTCTGTTACCAGGCAGCTCTGGAGTATCTGGGAAGTTTTGATCACTATGCAACATAAAAAGCCATCGTTGTGCAGACTCTACCAACCACTTCAGTCCTGGAAGGCCTCTTCTGACCCAGGAGGAGCGCTTGAACTTACAAAACTGACTCAGAAGAAGTACCTTTTCATCTGGACAATGCATCGGGAGCAGGGGGGAGGATTGGAAGGAACACCCCTTCGGGAACTCCATGTTGTAACCTGGCCCTCGCAGAGGCAGCTCGGGAGGGCTGCTTGGAACTGCTCTGGAACCTCAGGTGGTGTTCGCTGGGGAGGACGGATGGACACAGGGAAACAGATCCAACAGCTACAACACACCTTGGGAAACGTTTCTGCTGGAGAAGGGAAGGAAAAACCGACTTTGGTTACATCATTAGAGTTCAGTTTATTTACTAATATAGTTGGCAGTCTTTAAAGGAAGTCACTTGCAGAATTGAAGGTGCTCTGTGAAAGAAAAGGAACTAAATCTAAATACTTAGGCAAACTTAGGGTCAGGAGTTCTTCTAGCTGGAGTCTTAATAACCTCAGTATCAGCATTGGGATGATTCTGGGCTTGCAGGTACCTTGCAAACAGCATTCACGGGATGCCCCTGCCACGCCAGAGGTTTTATAGCTCACATTTTGAATACTTGGAACATTCCTCATTTCTTCGAATTCCAAAATTTATTTTTTAGGATATTTAAAAGGATAGAGAAAGAGCGAGAGTTACAACCCCCAGAGCTGGCTGTGGGGGGTGGCCCCCTCCCCTTGCTTGGGCTGGGGTCTCTGACTGCTGAGTCTGGGCCCCTTTCCAGCACATCTGGCTTTCCTTGGAGCAGGGTGGGACACCCCGGGAAGAAAGGCAGCCCCTTCCCCAGGCTCTTTGCACATTCACACCCCGCTGCTGCTGTGAGCAGCTGTGTCCCCCCTCCCTGCCAGCAGCATCTCCCTGCCAGGAGCCCCAGAAACACCTCCAGAAATTTATTTCCAGTATCCAGCTGGTTCCTGGTGCCAGCTCCTCGCCTCTGAACTCAGCAGCTCTCGGGAGCTCCTCTCAGGACTGTCCCAGCACCACGGCACTCCTTGCACAGCTCCCACGTCCCACTGTCCCCAACACGCCCCAGCTGTAAAAGAACTGGGAAAGATCCAGGAAGGTGCATCCAATGGCAAATACTGTGAGTGGCTTTCTTTAAAGTATCGATGTAACTGTAACAAGTGACATTACCTTTTTTTTAAATAGTGTATTTTTTCCTTTTTTTTTTTTTAAAAAAAAAGACAAAGAATATCAGTCAATGAATTTAAAAGAAAAATTTGCTTATTTGTTCATATTATGTTCAAAGACAGTCTATTTTTTCACTGTAGAAATGTTACGTGTAATGGCTGTGATATATAAAAATGCAGTGCAAATTGCTACTTCTGCATATTGCTTTTCTACCATTTAAAAGGTTTAACTTGCTCATGTAAGAACAAAATGTCCTTTCTGGATTTTTTTTTTTTTTTTAGGTTCTTTTGTTTGAAATCACAGACATATCCCACATCCCTGGAAGGGTGGGGGAGCAGCACGGGGAGAGGTGGTGGCAGTGCCGATTCCCTCCCCTTCAGCTGTGGCCAGGCAGGGCCAGGGCTGAACTGGGAGATTTAACAGCACCAGGGGCTTTTGCTGACTGGAGACAGAGATGTGATTTTGGAGCCTTGACACCCATCCTGTGTTTTAACATCCCAGGTGTGTTGCAGGTACCAGCCCGGCCTGTCTCTGTGCTGCTTGTGGCTCCAGTGCCCAGGAGTTTTCCTGCAGCCGTGCACAGAGCGCAGGATATCTGAGAAAAGCCACCCTGCCCCAAACTCTGCTCACCTCTGCCCTTTCCTTTTTTTTTATTTTTCTAGAAGGGGTAATCATGGCCATCAAGTGCTGCCCAGAACCCCCCACACAACCCATTTCCTGTCTTTCACTGAAAAAAAGAAAAAGAAAAAAAAAAGAACCGACTGAAAGGCTTCTTCGAGATTTTACTTATTTGTGTGAAAGTTGCCCAAATTTCTAAGTATGTTGCAGCAAAATCTTACTGGACAAGTTGGGGGGAGGGGGGAGGTTTTTTTCTTTGTATGAGAGCAAAGTGCTGTTGCTTTCACACTGTTATTTCAAACTGAAACAGTAAGTGGTTTTCATACCACGGTGTATGTAGATATATTGACTTTGTATTAAAGGAAGATTGTCTGAACGTGCTGCAGCCCTGTGTGTGTGGGAGGGGCAGGGCCGAGGCAGCTGCTCTGGGCAGGGGCTCCCACACCCGTCCTGCTGGTGCCCAGGGCCAGGGAACGTCCTGCTGGTGCCCAGGGCTGGTGCCCAGAGGGTGGCCTCCGCTCTCTCTCTGCTCCTGCTAAAAATAGGCACCTGTACAAGCCAAGTGTGTGGCTGCAAAGGAGCAGCTCACGGGGGGAGCTTTGGGCCCACAAGTGCAGTGCCACAGGCACGAGGGTGTTGCTGGTTCAGCGATGGATGAGTCGGGGGAGCTCAGCCAGCACCGGGATCACCAGAAAGGTTCTGCCCACCTGGGGGTTTCACCCCTCGGGGGGTGGTGCTGCCCTGTCCGTGTGTCCCCGGTGTGGCACAGGGCTCACATCCCTGGCCCTGCTCTGGCTGGAGCCCAGAGGGAGGAGAATGCAGAGCCACGGCCCAGGGACTGGATGGGCTTTGAGGTCCTTCCAGCCAAACCATTCTGGGGACCTGTGAGCTGCTGGAAACCCCTTGTCCCACTGATCCAGACCCTAAGCCAAGCCAAGGGCTTTCCCAGCCCTGGGTACGCCCAGTCCAGCATGAGCTTCCCACCTCACCCACCTTAGGCCAGACGGGAGCACGGCAGGGAAAGGCTGGCGAGGACACGGGGCTTTGGAGAACGATGGAAGTGTTGATCTGGGGTCTGGGATCTGGGATCCTTCCCTCCCTTCCACAGTTCCCCCTCTCCCTGTGGGAGACCAACACCACCAGCAGCAGTTTGACTCCCGCTTAAAGAAAAGAACAAAAAATTAATTAGCAAGTTCACAGAGAACCATGATCAGCATCAGGTGAGCTGAGATCCCAGGGAATGACATCACCTCCAAAATGTTGTTACTCCGTATGAGAGATGGAGCGGGGAGGGAGCCAACCACACATCAAACAGCAGCAACCCTGATGGCACAGGAAAAAAGAGAAAGGAATAAAACCCAGAAATCTCCTGGTTTATAACCACGTCTCGTGTACGTGTGTCCCTCCAGGCAGTCGGAATAGTAACGAGTTTTGACTTCATAATCTGGGCTCAAAGGAAATTTGCAGCACGAGTGGCTGCACAGCTCAGCCACGAGACACAGGACAGGCACCTCCCCAGCCTCACATCAGTGAGGGGATTTTTGATGCTCACTTTATGTTATCATTGAAGAGTAGAAAGGAAAAACTGATTCTTCTTCTAAGCTCTGTTTCTCAGCCTTCCCCTCCCCGCCTCCCTCCCTGCCTACCTGCTCCCCTGCACTCCCAGCACTGCTATTCCTGTCTCTCCATGACGATAATCATTCCCATCACTGCTCTCCAGGCTCTTATTTTGGTTCCATCCTTTTCTGAGCTGGTGTGACCATCCCCCGGGTTGAAATGCAAACCCCTCACAGAACTGAAATAAACTCCACATGGAGCACAGGAAGGTGAGTGGCGAAGAGAATTGGAACAACAGCTGGGAGCTAAGTAAAGCCTTCAAAAAATCCCAACCAACTCCGCCGGAGGCCACTTAGGGGAGCAAATACAGGATGAAATCTTTTCATAGAATCATGGAATATCTTGAATTGGAAGGGACCCACAGGGATCATCCAGCCCAACCCCTGGCCCTGCACAGACACCCCAACAACCCCACCCTGGGCATCCCTGGCAGCGCTGCCCAAACGCTCCTGGAGCTCTGGCAGCCTCGGGGCCGGGACCATTCCCTGGGGAGCCTGGGCAGTGCCCAGCAAGAGTGAGGCTCACAGGGAGCAGTCCCAGGAGAAGCTGCTGGAATTACGTCCCAATTTTAGTTTTTGAATGCGACAGCCTGACATGGGGATTAATAAATGATTTAAAAAATGATAAAATAAATGATAACACGAATGATTCCGGGCTCTGGGATGTGTGTGGTGCACCCTGACTGCACCCTGGTGCCCATCCCAGCTGCAAAGAGCAAATGAAACAGGAATTCTTGCTCTGAGCTCAGTCTCTCCAGGTTTGCTGTGCCAGACAGCACCAGCCTGAAACCTGGCACGGGGCTGACTTTCATTTTAATTAAACTCGAAGTGATGGCCCATTAATGCCCGTTTGCAGCAGGGCAGGGTGGGGGGGAAGTCTCCTGTTCCTTATTGATCCCAGGGTTTTTTCCTTCTCTCTGTCCCTCTCCTCTCTCTCTCTCACTCGAGCTCCAAATGACAGCTTTGACAGTGAGTTTATTAGAGATGTGAGCGGGGGTGGAAGGAGTAAATCACTGCAGGTAATATTTTCACAGAACAGGGCTGTCACAAGGGCTCCACATCCGCACGGATCCGATTCCCGACAGAGGAGCGGGGTCAAGGCATGGACAGTGGTTTTACAAGGGATCTCAGAGCCCTCTTTTATTAAAGCTGAGAAGGACACTGAGAGCAGAGCCAACCCCATCCCTCCAGTGTGGGTTTTCCTTGTGGAGTGTCCAGGGCATGGCTCTGTCCTTGCTCCGAGCAGAGTCCCACAGCCGTGGGTCCAGCCAGGAGCATTCCTGGCAGGATTCAGAGCTGCCCCCAGCCCTGGCCGGTGCTGGTCCCATCTCCAGGATGAGCACCTGTGTCACCCTCACAGCCCTCTCCACATCTGGCGCCATCCCTGTGCAAACCCTGAAGGGATTCTCCTCACAGTTTGATCAAAACTCTCCAAGCCCTGGCTCTGCCCAAGGCTCATCCAGACCCCCAAGGCCACTCCGGTGCTGCCCCGTAAAGCTCAGAGCAGCAAAGCCCCTCCCAGGGGCTTGGAGGGAGCAGGTTTGTCCCAGTTCCCATTTACACCACTCTGGGCAAAACCAGTTTGTGCCTCAGTCGGAATTTGCAGCAGCCCGATGCCAAATCCCTGAGGGACTGATTTGCAAAAGCCCCCAGGCCCCTGCACAGCCCTAAACCAAGAGCCCCCCAGTCCCCTGCAGCAGAACAAAGGCTTTAAAGTAGCTGTAACTGTAATTTACATTCCAGAGGAAAAGGAAAAGCTTTTCTTGGTTTACAGAATTACCCAAGTGGCAAAGCAGTTCCCAGGCCAGGAGAAATTCCTCACGTTGCAATATGCTTTAATTATACCAAGAGCAGCAGTAACAGACCGAGAAATCAATTCCTTCTCCTAAATAAGATGGTTGCAAATTCCAAGTCGGCAAGTGAACAGATGTAGAACTGAAATGGAAAAAGTAAATACCCTCAGAGGTGCTGAGAAAATTGTCTTACTATTGCTACAAGTTCATCCACTGGGAAAGGGGTACAGGGAGCCTGCTCCCAGATTTCCCAAGGAGGAAACCACAAGTTCAATCGCTCCCACTGCAGTGTCACCAGAGGCACATGAGATGCCACAGTGTAAGGAGTGATGGAGGAAGAGACAATTCTCGGCTGTGAGGGTGGTAAAACACTGGCACAGAGCAGCCGTGGCTGCCCCTGGACCCCTGGCAGTGCCCAAGGCCAGGATGGACGGGGCTTGGAGCAGCCTGGGACAGTGGGAGGTGTCCCTGGCCCTGGCCCTGGCAGGGGGGGATGCCCTGGGAATGTGGCTGCAGCCTGAGCAGCAGCGTTACCTTGCTGTGGGATAACCACACACAACCATTTAATGAATTCACCCCAGTCCAGCTTTAATCTCCCTGTTTTTCCACTGTCCACCCATCCATCCTTCCCTCCATCTGCAGGGCAGGAACACCAGATCCCTCTGCAGTCTGCACAGGGATCAAAGCCCGAAGTCCCGACCTCGCTGTGCCTTTATGTCCCGAAACACCAAAGGCCCAACTCCTTCCAGCCATGAGAGGGAGGAATTCCTGGCTGAGGAGTCTGGGCTGTGTCCAGCTGTGTCCGTGCCCGGCCGTGCCCGCACGGGGCACACGCAGGCGTGCAGATGGCAATCCCAGATTAATGGGTTACACAAGAGCTTTATCCCGGGCTTACTGGGGATAATAAACCCCTCGACAAAAATTGTGTCCAAATGATTAAAAAAAATAAAATCTCTTCTCTTTAAATATATGACGTTCTGCCTGAGCCATGTAAGGTGTTGTTCAGGAAATTGCTGAACATCACTGATTCAGGTTCCACTTCCAGCAGGTCCCTCTCCCCTCCCTGGGCTGGGAGAGCCAAGCACTTCCCAGCGGAATAACCCGCGGGATGGCAGGGTGGGGATGGCACGCTGGCACTGCTGTGAGCAAAGAACAGCCCACACCCAAGCAATAGATGTATTTTTGTATTGTTTTAGGGCAGCAAACACCCTGCCTAAGGCTCAGACTGGATGGGGCTCCTGGTCCAGTGGAAGGTGTCCTGGCCCATGGCAGGGGGTTGGAATGAGGTGAGCTTTAAGGTTCTTTCCAACCCAAACCGTTCTGGAGTTCTGGGAGGTCTCTGCCCGTGTGCTGGGGCTCAGGGGAAGGATGGTGCAGTCCCAGCCCGAAGTGCATCCACCTCCACTCCTCCAGAACACACCAGGAAGGAGCTGCCGAGCATTTGCCTCGGGGGTGAGGAGCAAACCCTTCCCCCAGGGGTGACCGCCGAGGCAGCTGAGCCACACAGCCAGAAACACAATGAAAAACACCAAAAAAAAAAAAAAAAAAAAAAAAAAAAAAAAGAGAAACATGAAAAAAACNTGACTGAAATAAACCCACCGTGGGCCCTGGGCAGATTTTGCCCATGGGATGTTTTCAGAGGCTGGGGAGGAGATGCTGGAGGTGCCTTCAGGGAGTCTCCAGCTCAGGGGAGTGGAGGGACAAGGGAATAACGTCAAACAGAACAAGCTTGGAGGGCCATTGCTGAGAATCCAGCAGTGCCTGGGGCTGCAGATCCACCACATGGAATCCCAGACTGGTTTGGGTTGGAAGAGACCTTAAAGCTCCTCCAGTTCCACCCCTGCAGCTCCCAGGGCTCGCTCCATCTGCACAGAGGATGAGAGGCAGAAACAAACCCTCCAAGAGTCCAATTCACAGGACAGGTCAGTGTCAAAGGGGGAAACTTTGCACAGGTGACATCTGGAAACACAAATTTGACCTTTTTAAGCAGGAAGAAATGTTTTCACTATTTCTTAGCCTCAAATGTCTCGCTCCCCCTCTCCCACCTCCCTCTCCTCAGAGCTCTTGGACTTGCAGGAGGGATTATATTTTAGGGTATTCCCTTTTAGTTACAAAGAATTTTTTTAGGTTGAAACCTAAAGATAAATCAAACCAAATTAGTATTCCCTCAGGAAAAGCAGATTCAAATTGCTGTGCAATTTTTTATCTAAATAATGTTTAAATTTTAAAAAGGGGGGAGAAAAAACTAATTACATCTTTGTGTGGAAGATCATAAATCACATAATTACAATGGGAACCTCTGCATCTTTCCAACAGACCAAAAGCAGACTACACAAGTTCTTATCTCATTACTGTTTAATTAAGAATTATGTTTGAGCATCTTCTTTTTAATTATCACGGAGCCCAGATGACTTCTAATCTCCTTTTTACCCAAAATGAGGGAAGGTGCAGTCCAAAATGGGCACTGATGAATTTACAATTTGCTCTTTGGGGAACTTTAATAAAATTTACTCCACGCAGAAGATTAACCCTGATAAAGTGAACTTCCAAAGAGAACATTTGGTTCCTTTCAGTTGGCATCACACGAGCGTCAGGAGCTCATGGAGGGGCTGCTGGGGTGTTACTTTTTGGGCAGTTTCACAAGGGTTCTGTACCTGCACCCCAAAACACCCAGGAGGGGCCAGCAGGGCTGGGGGCAGTGGGGAGCAGCAGAATCAGGGGCTGTGTCTGCACAAAGGCAGGGACACCTCCCACTGTCCCAGGCTGCTCCAGCCCCAATGTCCAGCCCGGCCTTGGGCACTGCCAGGGATCCAGGGGCAGCCACAGCTGCTCTGGGCACCCTGTGCCAGGGCCTGCCCTCCCTCCCAGGGAACAATTCCTGCCCAATATCCCATCCAGCCCTGCCCTCTGGCAGTGGGAAGTTCCATTTCCCTCCTCTGAACATGAGGAGAAACTTTCCCCTCAAAACCATTTCCCACTGAGGTCTCTGCCCGGTGTCCTGCTGACCCTGTGACCCGAGGTGACAAGCTGTGGCACTCACACACACAGATATGTATTTATAGATATGTGAGGGGTTGTTTAAGCCCAGCACACAACAAACACCTTTTAATTCAATTGGCTGAATCGACACAGAGAGATTATTAGTTTTCAGTAAGATTTGATTCAATTAATTAGCCTGAAAATATCAGCACAGCCAGGCGAGCAAAGAAAAACAGAGATAAATCCCTGCCATGGTGCTGCTTCATCTTTTAAAGGCAATTAACTCTTAGTTATTAGCTTTTAATTAGGGAATAATAATGACACCATTAATACAGTTTATTATACTTGTCAGCAGACAGCTGTTCCAACCAGATTCTATTATCAGATCTTGGCTTTTGTCTGCTCCTTGCAGGGGAGGGGAGGCAGAACTGGGGGGTCCCTGGGTGAAGCCCCGACAGCTCCGGGCTGGTTCCCCCTCCCGCTGCCCTGGGCGGGAGCCGCCTCTCACCCCAGCCCTGCGCACGGAGGGAAGCAGCAGCAATTCCAGCAGCAGCAATTCCAGCAGCAGCAATTCCAGCAGCAGCAATTCCAGCAGCAGCAATTCCAGCAGCAGCAATTCCAGCAGCAGCAATTCCAGCTCCCTCCCGCTCTCCAAAGGAGGCTCCCAGCGTCACCAGCGGATTCACTGCGGTGTCAAACCCCCCCTGCAATCCTGGTGGCAGCGGAGCCAGCCCTGACCGTGCCCTCGATGTCCCTGTCCCGGGTGATTCCCGAGCCTTCCCCGGGGAGGGGATGCTGGAGCTGTGCCAAGGATGGTTTTACACCTCGGCTCGCAGCCCCTGAGATGGATCCCAAACATTCACAACGCCAAAAACTTCCCTGCTTTATTTTCTTTTCCTCCCAGCTTGTCCCCCTCTTTGGAAGTGCCGTGCAGAGCAAGGCAGAGCTGACTCGGACACAAATCATCACCTTAAAGGGATTAAGCACTTGGAATAATTCTACCCATTCCCAGTCTCATCCCACCCCACTGCCAGGCCCACGTCCCTGCAGGAAGCTGCCAAGGGTGCCAGAAACACCATGGAATTCTTTCTTTTTGCCCCGAATTTATTGTGAAACTTCAAATCCTGCTGTAAGAGCAACAGCCACGACCTTGGCAGTGCCCAAATGTCTCAAGTTTTCATTTCTGTGTCTGCTGAGTCACCAAAATAAAATCTCTAGAGGCTGGTGATTACACAGCAAACCACATTTCCCATTATCTTCCCCATTATCCTGTTTCACCATGTTCTAGCAGAGACTCAAAACCATTTCCAGGGCACGAGCCTTTCTTCACTGTGGTTTTTTATTCCTTTATCACACAGGAATTAATCTTACCCCGAATTATGCACGCAGGATGCTCCAGCAATACAAAAATGCAAAGCCATAAATTTCCCCGATCTACTCTGGAGTTAATAAATCACAAAAATAAGTGTAAAATATTCTGGTGGGTTCCACCACCTTGGTTTTAATTTGTTTTCCTTGCTCTGGACTGGAGGAAGCCCTGAGGGAAACTCCAGGAGCTCGTGGAAGGAATTTTCTTCCTCCTCTCCCAGCACAGTGCAGTCAAATCCTGAGGAAAGAAACGAACCTGGAGTAGGAACAAAGCAGCTGGAAGAGCCTATTTGCAATTTTCTACAGGAAAGCAGAGAGTTGTTAAATTGAAAGCAAAGCTGTACAAAAGGAAAAACTTCCCCCACTGAGCACTGACATAAAAACAAGGAGCAGGAAGGCAGGGCTGTAACCAGAGTACAACCGTGAGCGCCAGGACCCGCGGCACGGAGACGCTGCACTGCAGGGAAAAGGGAAGAGGAAAAGGGAAAGGAACATCAGGGCTGGGAAGCTGCAGCAGGCCATGGCAGCTCCCCGGACAGGCTGGTCCTGTGTCCCTGGCTGGCAGGGCCCAGGTGCGGTGCCAGAGGCGCTGTCACCTCTGTGCCACACGCGGCTCCCAGCCGAGCTCCCTCCGCCCTCACACCGCGACTGAGCCCCAGTATTCCAGGAGAAACTCCTCAGCCTTGGTACAACAACAAAAACTTCTCAGCTCGGGGGTGTTTTTTGCCCAGCTGTATCCAGGTGCAAGTTGGGAGAGGAAAACCAACAGAAAAATTGAATTTCAACAAACATTGTCTCTCATCCTGTTCCACCCCTGCCATGGCATGGACACCTTCCACTATCCCAGGGTGCTCCAAGCCCCGTCCAACCTGGCCCTGGACACTTGCAGGGATCCGGGGGCAGCCCCGGTTTCCCTGGACACCCTGTGCCAGGGCCTGCCAGGGCTGCTGCTCACGGCAGAGCTCCACCAGGGCCGTGTCACCTGCAGGTGCTTCACCACTCGGGTCTGACCACGAACATCCGAATCCAACCAGGAAGAAACCCGAGGACATCTCCTACTACTGAGAAAAACTGCAGGGAAATTAAGTTGGACAAAATGGACAAAGTCCTCGATTTGGGAGTGTCGCGGAAGTGGGAGAAACCGCAGCGTTTAACGAGCAGCCAATTGTCTCTAAGCTGAATTAGTGAAAAATGTGATGATAAATTGCTCCTGTAACCCAGCCCCGTCCCCGAGCAGAGGCATCTCACACAGTTGTGCTCAGGCAGATTTTCACTTCGTGCTGACAAAAATCTCACACTAATCAGCCAGCCCAGGCCACAAAGCTCCTGGATCGCAGTGTTAATTCCATGTTACAGCTGAATCCCAGATTAAGCAGACACACCATGTCTCCAGCTCCAAGGGGCTCCGAGCCATTCAGGTAACAAAGAGAAGGAAACCTCAGCTCTAAGCAGAGCCGTGAGGAAATCAGATTTGCACCAGAGCCCTTCTCCCACCTCGTGGCTTCTCCACAGAGAAAACTGCCCAGCGACCCTTCTGCACCTCCAATCAACTCAGATTCATCTCTTTAGCGAGGCAGATGAATCTCTGCTCCTCTCCACAGCAGCAGCATCTTGGCCTGGACCATGGGTAACTGACCATTCACTCCTAATCAAAGACAATTTGCTGTGTTTTCCAGAGATGGCTCCGTTAAATGAAGCAGATGAGCAGTGGATCTGGCCATTTATTTATTTTTAAACGCAGATCTGGGGCACAGGGGAGGGTATCACTCCTGTTTCAGAGACAGATTGGCTGCAAGCTCGTTTGCTGGGGGATATTAGCAGCTGGCATCTGAAATGGCAAGGCTGGGGTGGAGAGGTAAGCCAAAGTCAACTGTGCTGAAACAGAGCCAAAATCCTGTTTGTTCCACAGGAAAAGTGTTTAAGCTGTGGTCACTGTGTAATTCCAAACAGTATTTGCACAGTGACCTTTACATTTCCCCTCTTGGAAACCAAAAATTTAATTGTTTTGCTGCTCTCATGCAGAATAAATAACTCCCAGTGATTTTCTGTTGGTTAGCAAGTAACCCAAGGACTTCTCTTCTTCTGCTATCAAAGCTGCCAAATAATCCTGTGTCAACAGCTCCAGCTCATTTGAGTCTCAGGATTGTGCCAAAACTGCCTTTTTTTGTGTGCATGTGCCAGCACAGTTGTTCATGGGACAAGGAACAAGAGATGACCTGAACATGGGGCTGGAAATGAGGAACCCTCAGGAGCTCCCCTGGAGCCTCTGCTGGAGTCCCGAGCGATTTGTTCGCTCTGTCCCTGCGGCTCCGGGGTCGCTGCAGGTCCCACCGGTGCCAGGCGCTCTGACTCAGACACCGCCTGAATTTCCAGGGTTAAACTCACTCCTGGGGCGGGGAATTCCGCAAGCTCAACTCAAATTGCTTCTGAACTAAAGCAGCACCTTCAGAGCCAAGTTTGGGTTAAAACAGCTCCTGGTTACCTTAAGCTAAAACCCCCTGAGTAAAGCGCTCCCGCCGGAGCATGGGCCTGCTTCCAGAAGGGAACTGCACCTGTTTAATGAGTAGTTTTATTAAACTGGTGCAATTTGTTCAAGCTGAGGGAGAACTACTGATGAAGAACTAATACAGACAGCAAGGGAAAGGGAACAGAGAAAAATCCTCACGGAATAACCTCAAGAAATGGAAGTTCTGCAAAACTGGCCAAAGCACAGATGTCTGCAGCACGTGACAAGATTTTTCCATCATCTGCCCTTTCCCTAAGCTGAACAGTCAAAAAAATAAAGCAAAAATAAAGCAAGTGCACTGAAGAGGGAGTGTCTGAGATCCTGGGATGTCCAACCCTGTACAAGCTGGGAGCCAGGAGAGGCCATGGATGGGAAATCCACCAAATCCCACATGTGGACACACGGAGATTTGCAGAAGTGCATTTGCAAGAAGAGTTGTTTCCATAGGAAACCAAAATGAGAACCCAAATTTTGGTTCCATGAGACCAAAGTGAGAGAACCTTGACTCAGCAGAAGACAAAGAGGTGGAATTCTCATCAGGCTTCAGGGAAGTTGGGATTGTCCGTTCAGCCCCACCACTGCACAGCCTCACCCAACCAACACTGCTAATTTTAGTTTTCTGTTTAATCCTGTCCTTTACAGAGGAAAAAAGGAATTGTCTCCTCCATTTCATCTTGCCGAGCTCAAGATCTTTCCCAGCCAAGAGTTAATGAATCTCCAGCCCCTGCCCCACTCTTCAGGCACACGGGGAGTCTCCAGTGCCTGGGAGGAGGAAGGAGCTGCTGATCCCCATCTTGTCCCTGCTGGCAGCAATTAACACAAATTACTTTATTGGGACATTGACTGGGGAACTCTGAGCAGCTCCTGTGCCACAGGTTCCAGAACATCTGCTGGGGTGTCCCGGTGCTCAGGAAAGCTCCACATGCCAGCCCTGCCGGGCACCCTGGCACAGCCTGCGAGGGCTGGGAGCGGCAGAGCAGCGCCAGGAGGGAGCTGGCACCAACGGGCAGCGCGGGACAGCCACAGCAGGAAACCGAACTGCGGTGGAGCTGCACGGGACGATTCCTCAGATCACGTCAAGGAAAACTGTTAAGCTGCAAAAGACTGGAAGCTGGAGATTTCTTTTCTTTCACATAACCTGCAGCACCAGCCTCATCCTGCAATAACTGGAGAGGAATTTGTCAAAAAGCTCAGGATGGGAAATTTAAGGTGTTTAAGTGAAGTTTCAGGAAGGTGCTGTTTGAGGAGGTTCAGCGACCTCCTGCTGCACAAGACTTTAAACTTAGAAATGAAGAGACTTCAACCTCCCAAAAAGTGTCATTCTGAAATGCTCAACAGCCTTTAATTCATTTTGAACCTAGAGGCAGAGAAAAAAATAGGCAAAAAATACATCACAGCCTTAATCTAGGGGGAGAAAGAAAAAAATCATTATTTTTATAACACATAATAATAGACACTTATAAATATATTTCACGGGAGGAAGGGGTAGGAATGTGCACTTCCTATTTCCTTTTCAATAGTCTGATGCCCAGAGGCCATCAACGTCGCCACTATCCCGAATCTGCACAAGTCATTCCTAAACCAAAAAGAGGGATTTAAAAATCAACAAAAAGAGAGAAAACCCTTGCACCAAGGAAGGGCATTCAGCAGTTCCAGGTTCATGTTTCAACATAATTCAGCATCTGAATATGGGGTGAGGAAACACACTTTTGTTTTTACAATATAAATAGTATTTGGAAAAGGTACTACATATGGATACAGCAACGGTGCTATTGCAGGACTCAAACATGCAGAGGAAATTCCCCGTCGCTCACAACCACTCATCCCATCCCACCCTTCCCTCCCACCTCCAAAAAAAATCCTCTGCTGGTTAAATTTCTCTTTCAATTGTTTTAAATATTTCTCTCGTGGCCTGGCAACATTCTTAGTCTTTTATACAGCAAGTTTTCTATTTAATCACATTTCAACCGACAGGAGACAGCTCTGTAGGAGGAACAACCGAGGCTCGGGAGAACCTTGCCAATTTTTTAAACTTTTATTAGTCTCAGTTTGGTTTTATTCGTGGAGACATCTACTGAAAACGTCAAAAACTCAGAAATAAAAAAAAAAACAAACCAAAAACCAGAACCCTGTTTCCAAGGTCTTACAACCGCGCACGCGCAGCCACGCACACAAAAAGGACCCGTAGCAGAGGCAGCAGAAAGGATGGGAACTCCAATCCTCAAGGGAGAACAAAACCAAAGTAAAAAAAAACTAAATTGCTTTATTCTATCTCCACTCTTTCACTAGGACAGTTTAATACCCATGGAGTCTCTTAAGATGCTAATCTACCATCTGCTAGCCCACAAATCCTTCCCACTTATTCCCTTACAGATCCAGCCAGAGCGTTGCTTAAAAGCCTCTCCCCAGAACAACAACCACCTTGCAAAGGGGCTTAAAAAATAATAATGAAAACAAGAATATTGTCTCTTTCTGTCCCGTAATTTCAGGGAATTAAGTGGAAAAGATTGCAGTGCAGCATTGCAGGTTGCTCTGCTGGCCCGGCCGGGGCGAGGAGGGAGGGGAGGGTCCAGGTGCCCTCTCCCCCCTTCACCTGAGCCTCCCCAGCTCTGCCATGGCCCCTTTCCAGCTCGGGACCAGCACTGCCTTGTTCTCTCCCTCTGAACTGAGTGAGGTCCTCCAAAGAGAGCGGAAGACTTTCCAGTGACTTCGGCAGGGTTTGGATCAGGCTCCTTCCCGAGCACTGCCCCACGTCAGCTCTTCGGCCGGAGGTGACTTCCACGCGTCCAGGTGGGAGCTGCCCACTCAATACTTCAGGGTTTGGGTTTGCCTTTAATGCTCCTTCAATCCTCAGTGAGCTGAGTCCAATCAAAGGCAGGGCTTGCACTCCTCTTCCCCAGGAGTAGCTCACAGGCTCAGTCTTTACTTAAGGAAAGGATGTCACGACAATCAGATGTTTGGGGAATTTCTTCTTTAATAGGATAAAAGAAAAACATACAAACACCTCCCAAGCTTCTGTCATGGAATGATTCTCACACTGTAAGGAGCACAACTCAAAAAAAAAAAATTAAAACACAAAAAGACAAAGAAAAGAGCAAGGTTCCTAAGGGAGGAGTGCTGCTAGGGAGCCGGGGCAGCTCCTCGGAGCTCTCACCGCAGCGAGACGGGGCTGGCTCGTAAGGAACTAACACAAGCAGCAACAGAACACCTGCCAAACAAGGGTGGCACACTGCAACTCAAAGCCATGCTGATCTTGAACTAGAAAGCAACTGTGATGGCAAAGATGGGGAAGGAAGATGACAGGAATGACCCAAACCTGGCCATTTCTTCACAAGTCCCTCCCTTGCTGGCAGCGATGCCAACGTCCCTCTCAGGGCTTTCAGAGAGCGAATGGTAAGAAACATCCCAGCTGTGAACATTTCTTCCCCCACCTTCCCCAGCTTACAAAGATAGTGTTTCTTTACAAAAGAAGAACCCAGAACATTCCAGGACATCTGCTCTTGCTCTCCCTCTCCCCGCTGTAACATCAGTCCCAATTCGTTTGGGGGTGAGGGGGGAGGATTTAATTTATTTTCTGTTTTAAAGCCATAATCTAGAAAAATGTTTTGTGGAAACTTTCATTTTCCTATTTTTGCTTGCTTTTTTTTTTTTAATAATGCTCATTCATAGAAAACTTCACAAAGGTGATGTCTATGTACAGAAAACACGATTCCAAAGGCTGCTTCAGTAGTCAATGTAATAGCACCTTGAAAGACAAAAGTTTGACAGATTTGAAAAAGTCATTTTGTTAAATTTTAACCCTTTCCTCATAAAAAAAGAACCGGTCACAAAGCTCCACCTGTAGAAACTCTTCCAAAGTCTCCATGTGAAAAGCTGAAGGGTTTCCAAGCTCCCCAGCTCTTGGTCAGCAACTCCTGGCAAGGTCGAGGTAGCAGCCAGACAGGGATTTCCTGCAGTCCAAACCAAGAGGAGATGAAAGAAATTCACAGCAGACTATTGCACAGGGCTGGTCTTCCATTCCACAGTTTCATATTTATTTTTCCACAAACTCAAAAAGGGTTAATTGAATATTTTGAATGAATCCTGGTTAAAACATGTTGCTCTGAGTCCCAGGCTGGTACTGTGTCTGCAACAGGCTCTCCATAAAGGCCAAGTAATCTGGGGTTTGTCCATATTCTTCAGGATTTCTTGGATTCCCCAGCCGGGGACGCTTGGCTGCTCTCACTTCATCTCCCGAAAATACATCTTCCTGAGGGGCCCCAGTGCTGAGGGACTGCAGGAGACACAAAACAACCATCAGAGGCACAGCAGGAAAACAGGGAGAGACCCGAGGGTCGTGCATTCTCCACTCCCATCACTGGGTGAAATGAAATCGTTTGAAAGGGTAAAGCACCAGGTCTGAAAACACCCAGCAAGCCTGGAACCAAAAAAAGCTATGAAATAAATCCCTCATCTTTTCTAGGCTCAGTAATTCCACTGTATGCACTTAAAGACTGCCTGATCTTGTAGATTAAGAGATTTATAGGTAAGAGCTACATTCTAAATCTCCAGTTTGGTGAGAAAAGGGGTTTGGTCCCACGGTGATAATCAGTTCTCCAGGAACCACTGAGCTGCAGCCCAGCTCACCTCACATTTGGACAGGATGACTCCATATAACTGAATTCATATGGTGTAAAATGATCTGAACATAATCTTTTAACCAGAGAAAATAAAACTCTGGGCTGAACATGTGCAAGGGAAAATCATTTCTGTGCTTCTCAAGCATTCATGGCCAGGATTTCTTCTACTCTGTGTATTTTGGGAACAACAAGCAGTTTTACAGCCACAGAAATTGGAGGCTGCATTCACCTAATGTCTAAAAAATACATGAAGAAAATGTGAAGGGGTTCTGCAAGCTGCAGCTGGTTTATTGTTTGCTATTTTGGTACCCACCAGGCGAGACTTGACTCTCTTGGGAAGCTCTTCCTCCAAGGTATAAATATCCCCACGCTTTACCATGAGCTGAGAACCATCTTCAAACTCGACCTGCAGGGAGGCAGAAGATGAAATCAGAGACAGCATTTGAGCAGCCCATTCCCAGCCTGTGCCACACCTGGGCCCTGCAGGGCACACCCCGGAAGCATCGGGGGCCAGCTCCCATGGAGGCGGCCCTTGGCACTGCACCTCCCCAGGGCTGCTGTGGAATGAGCACTCCCAAGCTCTGGTGAGGGTGCTGAACCCAAAAAGTGCTGCTCTCAGGGCTGGTCAGGCACCTCTGTCTTATCCAAGTGGATTCATTCAGTGCTCCACGGATCCCAAAATATCTGTGCTCCAGCTGGCCCAGCACCTCTGCTCCCCCCTCCCAGGCACAGTACCTCACATTTCTACTGATTTTTGATTCATATCCTGAAAAAAGAAGCTTTTCACTTAT
Source organism: Oriolus oriolus (assembly GCA_013400235.1). Taxonomy (NCBI): domain Eukaryota; kingdom Metazoa; phylum Chordata; class Aves; order Passeriformes; family Corvidae; genus Oriolus; species Oriolus oriolus. The sequence continues at coordinate 391,244 of VXBT01009056.1, forward strand.
AATAAAAGCAGCCCTGTATTCAGGCCAACATGGTAATAAGAATTTCTTTCATCTTAAACAAAGCATTTTCACAGGTCACAAGGAAACAACTCCAGCGACTAAAGAACATTTGTATTTCAACCAGCAGAAATACTCAGCCAGGTACAAAAAACTCCTCCCATGAAACCCTTTTTGCTAAGCACTGATTATATAATGAATTATGCATCAGATGTTCCAGGGATGTTTATTCATGGAAACGTGCACAGCAAAATGTTAAAACTATTAAAAGTTTTTAAGGGATTCTTATTTCCTTTGCTCAAGACTTTAATACACTTTCCTGGACACAGCAGAAGGACGCAGAGGACAGTTTGATAGAGGTGTCAAGTTCAGGCTGGACAAACTCACAGGGAATAAATCATCTGTGCTCCCAAATCCTCCTCCTGCTCTGCCCAGCTCCAGCAGCCCATCCCTGGTGCAGGCTCAGCTCTCCCACCCTGGAGCAGCTCCCCAGAGCTGGGACCCCTGTGCCACACTCACCTGGTAAATCTGACTGATCTGGGCCGCAATAAACTTGGCCTTGTAGATGATCCCATCCGTCCACTGCAGCTGCACCAGCTCCCCCTCCAGAGGGGGCCCCATCTGGATGCAGTCCCTGCTCTGAGGACAGAGAGAGAGGGGTCAGAGACACAACCCCCCCAGAGCTCAGGAGCCAGAGGTGTGCTAAAATCACATCACATTATAATGAGCTATAAGAGAAGTTTCTGCACTTGTGATTAATTGTGGGAATCTCAAACAAAACCAGCCTGAGAGACCAGCAATCAGCACTGGCAGCTCCTTCTGCTGACAGCACCCAGTTCATGGACATTTCTCATTACAAATCCCGAAACATCGCATCTCCTGTATCTCAAAAACAAGCAGGGCAATTCAGTGAATCAGTGGCACAATCAGGAAGGCAATGCATGAGCTGACAAATCAGCCTCTTCCAGACATTCCCTCTATTAAGTGAATTCCCTGTTTTGAACCAGAAGTGCTTACGGACAATCTGCTTCCCCCATGAATCACACTTGTCAGTTGAAAAATAAGATTATTCAACCACAAACCAAACAGGATGAAACTTAGAACAAACACTGCTTTCTGTGAAGTCATCTGCATTCAGCAAGATCACATCTTTGTAAAGCAACCAAAAAATAAATGAGATAATGTCAGAAACAAGACCTGTCATGAAGAGCAGGATGAGATTTCTAGGCAAGCAGCAACTTAAAAATTAAAATGAAAAAGTTAAGTTTTGCTTTGCTGTTCCACCCCAAGGCACAGATCACAGTTTGTACTCTCTGTGACGCAGGAGTGGCCCCAGAGCTGCCTTACAATGATGCTCTCGGGGTAAACGTTGTCGCTGTAGGAGCCATCATCGAAGTTCACTTCGTAGAAGGTCTGGGTGGTGGTACCGATGACCCTGCAGCGATAGTAGAGCCCATTCCTGTTCTTGGTGATCACTGTCTGCCCCAGGGCCACCTCCCTCCGGAACGGGACCTGTGGGGACACAGCAGGGAATCAGCTGCCAGCCACACCTGGAAAAGCTGTGTCAAAAACTCCATGGAATCATGGAATGGTTCGGGTGGGAAGGACCTTAAACCCCACCCAGTGCCACCCCTGCCATGGGCAGGGACACCTCCCACTGTCCCAGGGTGCTCCCAGCCCCGTCCAGCCTGGCCTTGGGCACTGCCAGGGATCCAGGGGCAGCCACAGCTGCTCTGGGCACCCTGTGCCAGGGCCTGCCCACCCTCCCAGCCAGGAATTCCCTCCCAATATCCCATCTAAACCTGCTCTCTTGCAGATTAAAGCCATCCCCAATAGTGGCTTCCTGGACAACCATTCTGCATTAAAAGCACATGAACTTTTTGCGCCAACACAGGCAGGGAGAAACTATTTTAATAAAGCCCAGACACAAAGCAACCCAACAAAACCCCCCAATCCCCCAATCCCCCAATCCCCCANACGTGGAGCAGTGCTCGAAGGAGCACTGGATGCAGGCCCCCGACACCTTCTTCATCCGCTTGCGGCAGTACACGCACCTCTGCAAGGGAACAGCCGCAGCTCAGCCGCCTCTCCGGGCCGGGGCAGAGCCGCAGGGCCAGCACGGCCCCGCGGCGCAGAGGGCACAGCCGCGGGCGACGCTCTGTGCCCAGCGCTCTGTGCCCAGGGCCCGCACGGCCGGGACTGTCTGGGACCTCTGCAGGCCAAGAACTCCAGCAGATGCTGTCCTTCCCTGCCTTCCCTGCAGAGCCGGGCAGGGACAGGGTGGGCTCCCTGCAGGGCTGAGGGAGCCGGAGCCCGGCGAACACCCAGCGGCAGCGGGGAGCTGCTGCCCCTGCACCCCCAGCCCCACAGACACAGCCGTGCATCTGCCTCACGCTGATCCCAGCAGCGGCTGCATCCTCACAGAGGCACTGCTGCAAAATAACATTTTCATTTTTTCGAAGGAAAAGAACGGCAGTAACTGGGTGGCAATTTGCTCTATTATATTTAATGGGACATTGTATCGATTAGATCTCATAGAATATAAAGTCATATAATGGAACAAAAATACTGTGGGTTTATTTTAGATGCATAAGCATATCAACCATAAATATTTTATTGGCATCCATGTCAGATGAGCCACTGTAGATAATTCAGACAGTTTTGCAAACAAAAGAAATAAAAACATTGTACCAAAACATCAGAATTGCAGGGGGGAAAAGCTCTGAAATCTTGGGGACATTTTCACACTCATTTTCTGCAAAGCAGAGCCAGTTATTACGTAAATCAATGTAAGACATGTGACTGCTTTAAAAAGAAATTACATTTTCTCAAAGCTAAAAATCCTAAGCCTGATGGCACTGACAGTGAGCAGGAGCTGTAGTGGGAACGAGATAAGTTTCCTCACCCCCTGTAACAGCACCAGTTCTTGTTTCCAGCCCCTCAGAAACACAAAAAAGGAGATTCTGGGAATCCCAGTCTCAAGAATGGATGCTTGCATGATGTTTCCAGGGATCCATTTGGAAACACCACTCGGTTTTTAATATTTCCACTCCAAGGAATCTGTCACTGATCAGCAAATCCCAGAATGGTTTGGGCTGGGAGGACCTTAAAGCTCATCCCATTCATCCCCTGCCATGGGCAGGGACGCTTTCCACTGCCCCAGGGTGCTCCAAGCCCCATCCAACCCAGCTTTGGACACTTCCAGGGATCCAGGGGCAGCTTCTTTACCTTATCTGAGGCTGGGACAAGGCCAACCAGAGCAAAGTTATATCACACACATGAGACAAACGTGCCTTTCACTGGATAAAATGAACAGAAGCTGTCCCTGGCCGTGGCACGGGGTGGAACTCCAAAACCTTCAGGGTCCTGTCCAGCCCAAACCATTCTGGGATTATGGGGTTCCTTCTCCAGGAGCACTGCTCTTCCTTGAAAGCAAAAGATGCCAAAGAAAAGGAGATTTGTTCTTCTTTATTCCCGTGCAACACCCCCCTCCCTGCCTGGGCTCTGCCCCACATTTATACAAAATAAGTCCCATTCCCCACTATGAATTAACTGAAGGCAGTTTGTTTACACCAGAGATTAATTTGGCCTTTTTACACAAACGAACAAAAGCCAGGAAATTCAAAGCCAGAGCCTGAGTGCTGCCAGAACATGGGTTTAGCCTTTAATAAGCTGAGCCTTTATCGCTCTGCAAACCATGTTCCAGAGGCAGATAAGCACCAGGAAAGTGCACAGCAGGACTGAGGGGAGTCAATAGCACAGATCCCATTATTAACCTGTCGATATCCCCTTGTCCCAGCAGCAGGGACAGCTGCTGACACCCAGGGGGCTCAGGCAGCATGAACCCCCCCGGGCAGGAATCTGCCCTTCCTGATGCAAACAGGGCTCTGCCAAGCCAGGAATAGCACACAGCCAGTGCCACCCCGTGCCCACACAAACTCCCTGTGACAGGCACAGGAGCTGCACCTACGGGATATTCAGAGCAAATACGATCAAAAGATAAATGTGAGTGACAGCGAGCCCGAAGTGTAAGGAGTGATGGAGATGGAGGAAGTGACAATTCTTGGCTGTGAAGGTGGTAAAACACTGGCACAGGGTGCCCAGAGCAGCTGTGGCTGCCCCTGGATCCCTGGCAGTGTCCCAGGCCAGGCTGGACGGGGCTGGGAGCAGCCTGGGACAGTGGGAGGTGTCCCTGCCATGGCAGGGGTGGCACTGGATGGGCTTTAAGGCCCCTCCAACCCAAAGCAGTCTGGGACCATATAAAAACTCAGACCTGGAAGTGTGGGAGATGGGATGGACAGAAACACCAGTGCCAAGTGCTGTGGGAAAGCAGCACATGGAGATTTAAAGGCATTTTCTGTGGGAGGGAAAAGGGTCTAAAGCACAGGAGAGAAATCTTCGGAATAAATGCACACCAGAGTCAGGTCACAGCTGAGAGTAAGAAATGGGCTGTCTCCTGCATGATGAACACTGCAATTCATTTACTCCACTGAGGAATGACAGCTAATTATTCCAAATTTCCACGTCATAAATAATTTATGTGCGCAGGCCTGTAATGTGCCATCAATCTGGGAGCAGGAAACTGCATTCCTGAAAATGGTGCCATACCCACAAATGGACTGAAAAGTCTGTGCTTGCACAGGGAGACCTGGTACATGCTTAGAGAACAGGATACACCTTTCACCATCACTGCAACTCCTTGGTACCTCAGCTCTCAGCACAGGAACTTAAAATAATACAAACATATTAAAAAATCAAATAATAATAATGGATAACCCCTACCCCCTCTCTCCTCCACTACCCTCATCCATTCACATCAACTGTCCTCACCCTTCACATCGTTCCTTCTCTCCTTTTCCATCTTCTTCAGCCACAAAGGTCATCTCCCCAATTTTATCAAGTACTGCACCAAGTCCACCATTGCCAAAGTCAGGAGCTCCAACGCCATCACCTTTAAGTCACCCTCAGTTTATCTTCCTAAATGCAGCTGCTCACCCACAAAGCACAGACACCCCCCAGTCCCTCCACTGACTCCTCACGTGCTCCAGGAATCTCCTGCAAATTCCCATGAGGAATCCTAAAACTCCCCACGATGGCTCATGAGTCTCTCCACACAATCTTATCCAACTTAAACTCCCTTTGTACCCCACACCACAGCTGCTGCTGGAAGCACCACTGCCTCTGTATTCTGCCATCCAAATTAATTGTTTAATCCTTACCTAACTCATAACTCTCAAACTTTCCAAGTGAAGGGCTTAAAGCTGGGCTTTGACATTTGAGCTACAAGCCAGGCTCTGGCTAACAGCAGCATAAGGAATATGTGCCTGCAAATTTCAGCACTGGACTGTAGAACTCAAGGTACTTCACACAAAAATCTCTACATTCCCCGAGACAGGAAGAAAACACGAGGTGCAAATCGAAAACAACAGAAGAAATCAAACAAAATTTCCTTCCAGAGCTCCAGAAGCATTTGGACACTGCTCTCAGGGTGGGATTGTTGGGGTGTCTGTGCAGGACCAGGAGTTGGACTGACGGTCCTTGGGGTCCCTCCCAGCTCAGGATATTCTGTGATTCTATGAAACTTTGCAGTTTTAATTGAGGAATGAAGGAGAAACGGATGCAGTGGGTCCATGCAGAGGCTCTGGATGACACAGCTACACTTTGGAGCAGAACAAAGCAGCAGAGTCTGACACACACAGATACTGCCCTGGCTCTGCAGGACTGCCAGGCAGCCACGGAAGGGTTAAAGAATTAAGTCATGTTTCCTTGTGAGGCTCCATTAAGCAATACAAGTGAGTCTTGTGTAAAAGGATTTTAAGTTCAGCGTTACAAGTGCTGGTAATGAAGAGGATGCACGTTGGAAGTGTCAGCTGATCCATAAAGAGCCACCGCTGCAAGATTTATCACCCTGGCATCGCGCTGCCCCATCACTCCTGCTGAATAATGAATGCTTTTTACATTCACATTTGTGTACAGAACCCATTTGCACAACGGAGAAATAACTCTGGAGGCAGGGATAGGTTCTTCCTAATCTCTCACCCAGGCTCCTGCACTAAGTAGCAGCTCTGCTAACGAATCCATCAGCGCTAACCCATCTATCACTGCTCCAGCACCTTCCCCATCCCACACTGTGTCACCCAGCTGACTTCTGTACCAAAAAAAGCAGCAAAAGCACAATTTATTTTGCAATAACACACTATAGTGATGGAGCATTAACTAACATTAAGATAAATTGCTCTGAGCTAATGAATCGTCCATTACTAATCCCTCGGATGAGGCCACACAGCTAAATAACAACTTGGAGCTGGGCTTGTATTAAAATCCTTGCAGTCTTGCCTTGCAGTCGCAGTCACAGAAATGTTTATTCATTTCTACAAGAGATTCCTTGATAGAAAAAGAGAAATGTTGTAAAGAAAGATGAATTAGAGATGAACAAATCAGCTTCTCTATCACCACGTCCCTTTGCACTCCTGCTGAGCAGTACTTGGAGTAAACGAAGCTTTCAGGCAGTTTACACCTGACTGCAGGTGGGAAGGAGTCCCAGGCTCAGGGGTACAGCACACTCCCAGAGAGTAAAGGCAGCTCTGGAAATCAGAGCTATTGGTGTGTCAAAGCACTGGCAGTGCTCAGCAGACAAACAGTGCAGCTTCCCAGAGCTCTTGTTTGGAAACGAGAGCGAGATCACCGCCAATCTCAGCTGCTTTACGAACTCATACAATGGTTTTCTGTCCAGTTACAGCTTTTCCCTTTGGCCCTTGCTCCCAAACACTCTCCCCATGTAAAAGACACCCACCAGTTTCCACCTCTGCTCCGGGATGGCGCTGATGTCCACAGGATGACGCTCTATGACATTGAGGAAACGCGCCTCGGGGACAGCAATAGCACAGATTACATGGACCCACCTGGGGAGCAAAGTGAAGACACAAATCAGGGCCTGCCATTGTTTGAATGAAATGCTCAGGAGAGCAGTTAACATTTCCCTGCCTCCCTCAGCATCAAGGCACATTTCCAGGGGTTGGCAGCCTTGGCAACGCTCCCAACCAACTGTTAATCAGGGTGGCACAAGGTAAATGTCTCTGGAACAACAGAGATCAGCCTTGTTTTGCACCTGATTTTGCACAATACTAAACATTCTCTGAGAAGACTTTTCTCTGACAAACAACCACATTCAGCAAGAGTTCAGAAGCTCTGCTGTTGAGCAGCCTGGTGCAGTGTAGGGCAGCACAGTCACTCGGGCTCATCCTGCCCAGTCTGTGAGGAGCAGCTCCCTCCAGAGCCCCAAAACTTGCTGCTACACTGAGCATTACGACCAAATTCACAAGACAAAGAGATTAGGTGCAGTATGGAAGGAAAATACACTCCAAGCCAGCACTCACCGGCCATCAGTGGTCATCTGGAGAGCTCCTCCCCTGAGATTGCACAGGCAACACTCCTGCGGGAACACAGCTCCTTCAGAACGGGACCCGAAAGCTCTGCCAGGCTGTTTATCCTCCCCAGAACACGACTACACCCCACCTGGGATGTCAAAGGCAGCCTGAACCCTCCCAGCACCCATCTCTGGGGAAGCAGCTGAGCGAGCCCAGCAGCCCCCAGCGGGAGCTGTGCTGTCTCCAGCCCTTACCGCTGCCCACGCGCCGGCTGAGCACCGCGAGCACGACCAGCTCTCGTTCACCAGCTCTGGGCGTATCCCGTAACAGCCTGGAAGAAACAGAGTCACAGCCTTGTTACAGCAGAGGTTTGCCAACATTTCTTAGACTTGTTGACTTTTCAGTTCAGAAGCATCTTTGAGAGCATTTGAGGAACTGTGTTCAACTGGCTCAGACAAAAGTCATAAGGGGGGGCAGAATTTGGGATCAGCAGGTCTAAAAACAAACAAACCAAAACCCACAAACAGGTAACCCTCACATTTGTTTTTCACTTTTCTAAGGACTACAGTAGCAAGACTTTGTTTCTTTAGGCAGGAAATGGGCTCCAAGGTGATGCCACCATTGCTGGAGTGCACTCACACATCAAAACAGGTAAGGGCACTGAATTTTGGCAGGAAGGAGAAGCCAAATAATACTGTAAGGAAATTAAATACCTGCATTCCACATGGTTAACAGTATCTAATTTATGGTTATAGGAAGTGTTAAAAACATCTCATTTTACAGAGCATCAATTACTGTAACACGCAAGCACCAAATCCTCCTACAGCAACACCAAAATAGTAAAGTGGTATTATGCCCATTATAAAGACAGGGAAATAAGAACAAAAAAGTCCTTACAATTCTATAAAATCCACTGTTTTGTCACTGAAAACAATGGGGAAAAGACACAGAAATAGTTTGGGGAAAGTAGATCTATGTGATTCCTGCAAGCGTGTAAAGTGAGTGGAAAATTAAAGAAAAGCATCTCAATTAACACACAGCTCATTCCATCCAGCCTCTGTCCTTCCTAACAAAATCCCATCCAGCCTTCACCTATCCTAACAAACGGAACACAAAATTTCAGCTAGGAACAACAATCTCAAATTACTGGATTAAACTTAAAAGAAGACATTCAGAAAGCACTGGGATTGCCACCACAGCCCGATTTATAAATATCCACTTAACCAGATAAACAGCATGTCAAAAAAAGTCAATAGTATGGATCTGCAGCTGCTCTCCACATCTGAGGTCTCTTTTCATCATATGGCAAATCAGGGAAGCAGATTCCACCCAGGCCTAGAACAGGGATGGGGTGTTCAGTCCAAAACTGAGCTGAGGGAGAACCAGACCCTGAGCACCGCCTCACACTGCACCAGGGGAGGTTCAAACAGAAAATCAGGAGAATTTTCTTCATGGAAAGGATTGTAAAGCACTGGAACAGCCTGCGCAGGGCGGTGGTGGAATCACCAACTCTGGAAGTGTTTAAAAAATACATGGATGTGGCACCTGGGGACATGGTTAGTGGTGAGCAGGGGGGTGGTGCTGGGCTGACGTTTGGACCTGATGATCCTAAAGGTCTTTTCCAACTTCAGTGATTCTGTGATTCTGTGGGGGCAGAACAGCGCCATTTACTGAACCCCAGGTTGTGCCATAAGGATAATCCAAGCAGACCAAGAAAAATATGTTCTTTTTATGGATTTGTCAGTGCCTCAAAAGCCCAGAAACCTTCACAGACCTTCCCCTCTCCGCAGGGCCTGGCTGCTGGAACCCAGCACAGTTTGAGAGGGCACTTCCCAAGAACACACAGGCTGCCAGCTGGTTTTATAGGCAGCCAAAATATACCTCACCACTGCAATCCTGCAATAAAAGCAAATGGATTCTCTGCAGCAAAGTCAAAGGGATGTCACAGAGCACGAGGAAACAACCAGGCACTGGAGCCTCCATCAGATTTAACACCTGTCCTGTCCTATCCTCAAGGGGAGAGCACAGCCAAAATATAAAACTGAGTTTCTCTAAAAACAGATGGGTTTCAGACCTGAGCCTGCAGATTAACATAATCTTGCCCACATCTCTCTGTCCTTAACTAGAATTTGGCCACAGAAACCATTCTGATAGACTGGACTATTGCAGGCCTGTGGATGGACAAGATGCAGCATCCCTGAATTGTGAAGGAAGGATGAAATCTTCCTCCTCACACCCACTCTGCATCCCATGGCCTTATTAGCCAGAAATGACCATAATCAGGGATTCAGCACAGAAACAAAAGTTGCCTTCCAGTTCCCCAGCCCTGCTGAGCTGCACAGGGACCTGCAGACTCTAAAATTGGAACAACAAAAGTAATTCCAGCTGATGCAAGTCAAATAAGATTCCCCATCTGTCAAGATCGAACAGCTGAACAGTAATTCCTCACAAATGTTAACTGGATGCTGTACAATCTCCACTGAAGGTACACTCCTCCAGGATTAATCAGATCTTCTTTTAGACATAACTATCAGGGAAGCAAACAGACATATGTTCCCTTTTGTAATCAAGTGCCATTACTACAAACACTATCACAGACACTAATAAAATATACCTCAAACTACTCCATAATCTCTGCTGCATGCAGGAACAATACAGCCTCCCCCAGCAGACCAATATTGGAACGAAATATGTGAGAGAAAAGAGCACAATAAAGCCTTTGAGTTCTGCTTTATTACAAAAAATGAAAGGTATCAAAAGAAAGAATCTTTTCTGTGAGAAAGAGAAGAATCAGCCAACAAAATAAGCAGTAAAAAGAATATTGGTGTGTATTTTTAAGATCAGTGACTGCCAAGATGGACTGGAATACACAGACATGCCTTTGAAAGGTTCCCTGCCCATGGCAGGGGATGGGAGCTGGATGAGCTCTTCAAGGTCCTTCCAACCCAAACCTTTGTGGGATTCCATGATGTACCAAGGAAGATAAAAATGGGAGTGACAGGATACAAACCTGCCATGAAGGAATTCAAATACAGCAACACACAAACTCCTGAGTTTCTCAGGACCCAAAGGCTTTGGGGAAGGAGCAAACACTCACTAGCATGAACCTGCAGGCAGCATTTGGCACAGGATATCAAGGGACTGGTTCCATCTTCTCCAATGTAGGAATTTGAAGGAAGGGGCTCGGTGTTTTCTCCACTTGAGGTAAAGCACATCTCCGGGATCAGGGGCTTGGTCTTCTGCCCACACTTGGAAAGGTGCACGAAGGAGGAGGGCTCCTCTGCGGAGACTGGGGCGGCTTCCTTATCCACCTGTGAGGACTTGAGAGAAAACCCCGTGAGTGGAGCTGCCTCCTCCTGGCCACAGCTCTCACTTTCCACTCGGAGCGTTCCTCTGGCACAAACGTCACCCAGCACCTGACACCAGGCAGCCAAAAAACGACCTAAAGTCCTGATTCCCACCCCTGCCTTGCTTCTCCTGCTCTTCCTCAGGCGTCGACTGGGATCTGTAATTTGTTGTGAAAGCTCAAAGAAGCATTAGAATAATGAGCAGCTTTTCCTGTTTTTCTTCTGCAAAATTCTAAATTCCTAAATTGCAGCTGAAAACACCAAGGAAAAATAAAAAGGAAAATATTACTACAAGCAAGACCTTCCCTCCCCCTCTCCCATCCCTTTGGCATCCTTCCCTACTTTTCCTGCAAGAATTTCTCCTGAAGGACATTTCAAGGTTTCTGGCAGCAGAGAGAGTTAAAAGCAATGGATAAAACCAGCTCAGCTGCACCCAGTTCTCCTCACAACAGCCAGCAACCAGAACAGATATTTTATTTTCAGTCTGTATAATAAATCTCTTTATTTTATTGAAGGGGGAGGTGGGTTCTGCTTTCCTCAGGAAAAGCTTCCAACACATCTACAAGTATCTAAGGCACGAATTCCTGGTGGGCACACAAAGCCAGATTTGGCTTTATGTGAGAACAAATCAATGCACAACTGCACAAATAACTAATTCATCTGATGAATTTTGCCTTTCTGCTCATAACATCTCCCAAAGCATATTGGTAGTTTCCAAAAAAAGATGATGGATGTGCTTACTCAGTAAATTTTTATTTTGTGGCTTGTTTGCATAAATTCAGCAACTCAGGCCCATAAGGAAACAGGAGCCTGGTGTGACTTTTCTCTGCATGGAACAGTGTTTGCAAAGCTCTTTAAGTGTGATTTCAAAATGAACACTGAGGAAGCCTGAGAAGCCAGGAAAGATAACAAAAAAGGCTCCAAGCACTGCCAAATCCAAACACATTTCTTTGGTATGCAAATTTGTATGGGTTTGTCTCTATCAGAAATGTCTGCATCCTAATTTATCCATCTGAGCAGTGTCAGAGGTTTACATGAGACATTAGGGAAAATCTGCTCAGGGAAGGTGTGGTCAGGCAATGGCACAGGCTGCCCAGAGAACTGGCAGAGCCACCATCCCAAAAAACACATGGATACGAAACACATGGATACAGACTGGGGGACGTGGCTTAGTGGTGAACACGGCGGTGGGGGATTGACAGCTGGACTTGATCCTGGAGTTCTTTTCCAACCCTAATGACTCCCTGACTCTGTGACGAGGAATTACCTGGTTATAGGGGTAGAAGAGGGTGCAGACAGCACAGTATGGCTCACTCAGGGCAGCAGCTGCATTGAACTTTCTTTCAGCTGGGAAATTAAGTGCTTTATTCTTCCACTGGAAGGAAAGTAAAGACTTCAAAGCCTCTGGATCACTCATATCTTCCTCTCCAGAAAATGGAAATGTTTCTAGAATGAAAAGGAAAAAAATCCCAAAACAATGGGCAGTCAGTAAAGGCAAAAGAGTTTACAGATAGAAGAGGCAAAAGGAGCAAGGTCGAGGTAAACAGCTCAGGCCTCAACAACACAGAAGTGCAATAAATAAAAACATTCAACTTCTCCATGGTGTCTCATGTGCCAGTGCTCCAAATACTTCCTTAAATGGACAGAATCTCCCCTTAGGGGATAGGATACACAACACAGGGACAGCAGTGACCTGAAGGAACTGACCATGAGGAAGGAGAGAACAGAGATTTACTGCCTTTGTAACTCCCTCCCCTTTCCAGCTGTGGAAACCTCCACCATCCTTTTCATGAAGATTTAATTTGAACTTCAGTAAGTTCAAAGCACATTGTGCCAGTGCAAGGAAATCCCCTTTTCCTCTCCGTAGCAGGGAGCTGCATCCTCTGGGAGGTGTGGATGCAGCTGGTGCTGCTGTGGCCAGGCCAGCTCCCCGTTCCCAGCACCCAGCCTGACCCAACCCTCCCAAGGTGCATCCCAGAGCTGCTCTGCACACACAGACCCTGGGTTCAGTGTTCTGGTACAGCCCTTCCCACACCACTACATCTCCCATTTGCATTCTCCACCATCCCTCCCCCTCTGCCAGAGCTCTGCCAGGGACAGCTCCTGCTAATTAGTTTGCTAATTCTTTATTTTATAAACCTTTAAAAGGTCCTCAGCATTTCATGATTAAACCACTGCAGAATCCATTTGTGGCAGTCTGGGGGTCCGAGTTTCTTACCCTCCCTTACGAAGGAGTTTTGAGTCACTGTAAGTGTTAAAGAAATTTTCCACACAAGGCTGAGTGTAAATCACTCCCTGCATCACCAGTCTGCAAAGTTTCCAAAAGAACGGGGAACTCAAAAACATCTTGGAAGAACATTATCCCCAGAGCTCAGCACATTAAACCAAATTGTTCACTGCTTCACTGTTAATTACTGGAAATAAGCAGTTTATGTTCTGCTCTACAAGTCTAAGTCTCCTCCCCAGTTCTCCCTCCCTTTGAAGATTTTCTGATTCTTGGGTTACCTGAAAGGATAAAAGGAACCCGGAGTAAAACATTAATGGCTGAGTTTACATCTCAGATTTTAAATGTTGCCCATATCATATTTGTCAGACAATGTGGAAATTTTATTGTGTTTAATGAATCTCTTTTTTGAGGTGATGAGTGCTGGCTGTGTGGCTCTGTCACATTTCATATGAGGGCTACTTCCTAAAAAGTGTCTTATCTTGTTTATTTTTAAGACATGAACCAAAACCCACATTTCTCCAAATTTCAGTTGAGGCACATCAGGTGTCAGCCCAGGATTTATGATACCAGTGAAATCAGTGACACCAGCAGCCTAATCCAGAGTGACAGAGAGAGAGAAAAAAGGGAATGACTGTCGCATGTTATCACCTTCACTCCGCCCAGGATGGATCCAGGGGAACACACGGCTTTCAGGATGGCTCCCACATTGCAAGCAAGTGGAAGAGAGAAACAATTTGTCTGGGCTGAATCTTTGTGTAACATGTGCATTCCCTTAATATACATGCTCGCTGTTCCTCCTGCAGCCTGCAGATCATCCTTGCACATCCTTCCCTGAAAAAGCCCGGAGTGTGGAGAGCTGTCTCTATTCCCTGGTGGGGAGGGAAGAATCTGTTTGATCAGATTTTGCCCAGCAGAGCTGTAAATCAGTCTCCAAGAAATGCCAGCTTTCACAAGAGCTGCTCCTGCTCCACCAGCCAAGTCCCCAAACACCATCCAACAAGTCAAAGCAGTGAGAAGAATCTGCCTAATGAGGATCCCCCAGCACAGAGTTGGTTCCGAGGTCTCACACCAAAACAAGATAACAAGTCTCAGCTGCCTCTCCGCACTTCACTCCATGTTACACACTTGGAAGGCATCAAATGCATCCTCCTTGGTGAGGAAAGGGAGCTCTGTGTGTACAGGAGAAGCCCTTCCTGCAGGAGGCTGCTCTAAAATCAATGGATACGTTCCTGAAGGAAAGCAAACAGGAAAGATGTTGTCCTTTGGAATGAGGAGTTGTGAGCAGGGGCTGCCAGCTACACCCACATCCCTGCCCCAGCACACAAAAGCTCCTTACTGGGGGCTTGTCCATATTCTGAGTAATGTGGGAAAGGCCTCAAAGTGGGAAATTACACACAAAACAGAGTGAAAGGTAAGAATCTTTTCTTTCCCCTTGGTCCAGACTGTCGGGGCACTCACAGGGACTGGAATGTGGGAAAAGAAGAATCAGTGATGTACAGTTAAACACTGAAAAACATTTAATTTTCATTTCTGCATCTGCCAAGGAAAGCTGGACCCCAACACTGACATGAATTAGAAGCCAACCAAAAAGTTAGAATTGACTTTCCCCACACACATGAGAGCAGACCTGGCCTCCACGGGGAACAGACCTCATCCCACTGCAATATCCAAGACAGAGCTTTGCCTTTAAGATATTAGTTTCTGCAAACTCTTTTTTCCCTTTGCCCAAAATGCTGCCTCATTCTGCAGCCAGCAAAATATTTTTCTTGAGTGAAAAAAGGGTGGGAGGTGAGAAGTGACACCTCCCACAGAGGAGTTTTGTTTCCAGCTGGGTTATCAAAATGGGAACACGCTGCATTTCCCACCAGCTAAGTGTAACACACAGAGTTTCAGGCCACCCAGTTTTGTCAAAGGCTTCAGCAGTTCCCTGGGTCAGACAGGACATCCACACATCCCTGGTGCTGCTCACTCACCCTCGTCACTCGAGGTCTCCTGTTTGACCACGGACAGCGGGGAGCGGGTCGGGGGTTTGCCCAGCGGGTGCCGGCGGCTCTTCTTGATCTCCATCTTCATCTTGGAGAAGGCAGAAGCAGCCTGGAAGGAAGCACAACAAGCTGGATGGGCACCCCAAAGGAGGGAACAGGGCAAGAGAGGCAGAGCCCTTGTCAAGAGGAGTTCTTGGATTCACACAGCAAACTTCTCTGCCTTTTGGCTGAACCGCCAAAGCCTTCCGAGCCAACTCCTGGAGCAGATAAAAGCCAAAACTAACTCTTAAGAAGTTAGGTAAGCTACAGAGTTTTCTTCAAATCAGGACAGCCTCAGAACATCTGCAAGCTGCCAGTTCCATCAGCTCGTGAAAAGTCTACTCACACATACATAGCTGGGAACTCCACGGAAATCCCAGGCTGGTTTGGGTTGGAAGGGACCCTACAGCCAATCCAGTTCCAACCCTGCCACAGGCCAGGCTGCCACCCACTAGACCAGGTCGTGCTCCCATCCAGCCCGGCCGTGGAATTCTCCTCACCTCGGCCACGGCGCCCTGTGACCCACTGACCTCCGCAGTGACCTCCGCGCGCTCGGCCTCGGCGCTCTCCTGCTCCTTGCCGGGGCCCTGCAGCGGGCCCTGCTCGCGCCAGCCCAGGCCCTTCTGCGTGGCGAACTGCTCGAAGGCCTGCTGGCAGGACATGTGCTCCTTGTCGAACACCACCTTCTTGCTGCGGGGCACCACGTACAGCATGGGGATGATGGGCCGCGGCTTGAAGTCGTNCGGGCCGGGCCCCGGGGGCTGCACGGGGGGCTGCGGGGCTGCCAGGGGGTGCTGCGGGAACAGGTGCTTCTTCTTCCTCTCGCCCTTCACCTTGGGCGGCCGCGCCTTGGCCTTGCACTCCCCTGCTGGAGAGAAAGGCGACACTGAGCTCCCACGCCACGATTCCCGGGAATTGGGCATTTCTCTCCTTTCTGAGAGCTCGGCGCTGGCCTAGCACGTTCCGTCACAGAATTACTGCTTTCCAGCGGGCACTCTGAAAGCTGCACACGCTCAGCTGCGCCTCAGCACTGACCTAGAGAAGCCACTTCAGCAAGAAAATACTTGTGTCATTTCTATGGACTATTAAATTCCTGGCTGGAGCACAAAGGCTGCTAAAAGCAATGTTTCCTGGAGGGAAAATACCTAAATCCCTAAGAAACCACACAGTGTGCCAAAAAACCTGTAATATGTCACATTAGCCATGGCTCTGTGTTTCAAGTTTTCTGTCCTCCAAAGTCAGGGACACAAAACCATCCACTGGGGTGCAGGAATGAAATATTTTTGTACCATTAATAAAATATATATTTTAAACAGTATTTTTTTAATCTTTATGCCTTCCTTTTTTAATCTCTGTTTTTCTGTATGTTCGTAATGGGCATATTAGCACAGAAATACACGTGCTCATGGGTATTTGCGTGCTATATATGAATAAATGTGTACATAAATAAAGACATACATCAGGTGGTGTGCTCAGCATTTTTTGCTGATAAGGAGGCACAATCAAAACAGTTTGGAGACCCCTATTCTGTATCAGTAGTTTGCTGCTCCCTGTGTTTGCAAGCACAGCTCTTATCTGGGCATTACTGTGTGTCAATGCACCCAACAGCCCCAGGAAATGAAGAACTGAACAGAGATACCTGAATCATTATTACCCAAAGATTTCTGCTATCCAGTCTTTTTAAAAAATGCTTTTAAAGCATAAATCAGGTACAGCACTGAGCTCAGCTGGATCCTGAGATATCCTTTACTCACACTCATGTCCTTGTTTCTCCCAGCTCACTGTCACTCAGTTTATCTGCACAGCCCTCATGGATGTGACAACACTTCTTGAGCAGATAAACATCTCAGTATTGTCACCAGAGGCAGTACTGGCCTGTAAAAGTCTTCCCCACCTCTCTTCCCTGTGAAGGGATCCACACACTCCCATTTTACAGCAGCGATTAAAACTCCTGCTCTCCACTGAGGGGGTGTCTCCAGGCTGGGACAATCGGGGACACCCTGTTCACCCCAGTGAAGAATTTTCACCAACCCCAACCCACCCAGACCCCTCCACTTCAGGCTACACCAAACCTGACCAGCCTAACCCATGAATGGAAAATCAGAATAACCAGCACACAATAGAGGTTTCTGCAGGAAGAAGGGTGAATAATCCCACAACAGGATAAAATCCCGGCTGTAATCCCCTAGGGAGCACCTTAACCCCAGCATTTCCCAGAAGTTTGATCACTTTATTTACACTAACTTATGAAAATGGAACAAGTCCAACTCAAATAATTATAGTTGTACTCATGTAGGCAGTCCCTCAGATAAACTGGTTTGTTCTATCACAGAGAAAGGAATATTGAATTTCCTTAGAGAAACAAACATATTGAATGAAAGGCAAATTGGATTTCTCCCCAGTTGCACAAAACCAGATCATATTTACTCTCTATACACTCCAAGAATTCTCTCCCCAACAGCACCACAAATGCCATTCACCAGCTTTATTGACTTCTAAAGGGTAATTTGACAGCAGCTGGCACAGAGAACTGTGCTTGAAAGTTTTTGCATTGAGATGAACAAATGAGTTTGCAAGTGAATCTGTGGAATCAGAAGCCAGGAAAAAGGGAGGCAAAATTCCAAGAGCCTATCTGGCTATCCTGAACACTTCTAGGAAGGAAAAGGATGTGAAGGCACAAATGCACAGGTAGGTTAAGAGAGGAGTGGCTTTCCTGTCCTCCCCCTGCAGGAGGAAGGCAGGTGCAGAGCTGGGACAGCAGGAGAACACGAGCGGCAGGGCTGTGCTGCAGGTCCAGGGACACTCTGAAATCCCCAGCAGAGCTCAGGAAACTGAGGAGCAGCTGGGGGAGCTGGGGAAGGGGCTCAGCCTGGAGCAAAGGAGGCTCAGGGGGGACCTTGTGGCTCTGCACAACTCCCTGACAGGAGGGGGCAGCCGGGGGGGTCGGGCTCTGCTCCCAGGGAACAGGGACAGCACAAGGGGAAACAGCCTCAAATTGCACCAGGGCAGGTTCAGGTTGGACATCAGGAGGAATTTCTCCCTGGAAAGGGTGGTGAGGCCTTGGAAGGGGCTGCCCAGGGACGTTTGGAGTCCCCAGCCCTGGAGGTGGCACTCAGGTTTGCAGGCCCTTCCCGGGCACAGCCCCACAGGGAAGAGCTGCTGACTCACAGGAGCCACTTGTGCTGCTCAGCACACCCGGACAAGGGCAAAGCCTCAACACTCTCCTTCCTAATGTCCCAAGACAACCTGCAAAGAATTCTAAATATATTAATAGCAACATAATAAATTATTAATATACAGCTGAGTCATAAAAACCAAAAGTAAACACCGTAAGGGATCTGGGTCAGAAATCCTGAAAACCTCAAGTTATAAATACTCAGCTTGTCCAAATAACCAACACAAAGCACAAGACCTACTTTGCAACCATGATCACTTTGAAATCCCATTCTTTCTCCTTCTCAAGGTCACCCCTTCGGGTGTAATAGAAAATGAAGCCGAATTAAAACCAAGGAAATAAGAAAGGAAGTGCAGGAGGTGGGGGGAGCAGAATTTCCACGAGCAGGGCCACCCAAACAGATGCTGTTTTCTTCTTCAAGATGAAGCCCTAAGACACTGGTGAGAGGCAATGCAGACAGCAGGATGTGGAAAACTAGAGGAGTCATTGGGATTTAATTGCTGTATTGCAGTAGGAAAGCTGAATATTTGCTAACAGCCACACCAAGCTGGAGTTTGCTCCAGTGGCACTTCTGCAATGGTGCTGAAAATAAGCTTTTCCCTGCTGAGCTAACAGTTAAAGAGCTCTTAAGAAGTAGTGTAAGTGTATGATTTGGAAGCCATTCAGCTAGAACAGAGTTTTTATTATTCCTTGGCCATTCTAATGATCTCAGATCTGTCCTTGTCACTTATCTCTCGTCTCCGAAGAAAAATCAGCATTTTCGGGCCATTTATTATAAGCATCAAGTGTTAAACTTGTACAAGAGCTAAGAGCAGACAATTTAACACACTGCTGATGCTTTCAGGCTTAGGGCAATAGAAATTAAGTATCTGTACTGTGCAACAATGGTTCTCCAACTCCTTATTTCCCATGAAAAGAGAAAATACACTGTCTAGCTGAGAGACTCGGAACAAAGCCCTCAATTCTCTTCCCAGAGCTTCCACTGATTTCCTTTAAGATCATTATCGAGGTTCTCTAAACAGTTGGCAGCATCAGTTTCTCCCAATGCTAAACAAATAATGGATATATACAATAGATGTAAATTAATTCCCTCTAAGCAGTGCTGGAGAAGCCCCCAAGAGGGAGTGAGTGTGTCACAGACACAAAAACCACTTAACCACACATTAGGGGGGAAAAAGCAGATTTTTTCCCAGCAAGAACTCCAACCTTTTCTACACAGCCAAGAAAAAGGTGCCACAGGAAGAGCCCCCTGCACAAGGGGTGTGTGCAGGCCTTGGGACTGGATGTGCAGAAGGAATCCCAAAGGATTGGGAGTTGTCATGGCCTGGTTTTGTTTTCAGCAAAGGTTTTACATTTCATGCAGAGGAAGCTGAAAAGCTTCCCTGCTCCAGCTAAACTTGCCGAAACCCAAGTGGGACTCGTGCAGCAGCTGTGGATCCCACCCAAACTGAGGCTCACTGGATTCAGTCTCTGAAAAATGGGAACAAAGGGAGGGGAAGAGGAAAGATTAATTGCACAAGGCAGTGCACAAATCATTCTTTTTCCGAGCAGGACACAAAAATACATTTATTTGTTTCTCTATGAAATAATTTAAAATATTCCTCACATAATATATATTTTTACAATCCTGTAATAGTTTGGGCCTATAGAATTTTCAAGCCCTGCCAAAAAAGCTACTTGGATTGAATCCTTAAAGAGAGGGAAAAATCAATTGCTGCTGTGAATGATGACATATTTCAGTGAGCAGAGATTTAATCTTGGGGAAAACTCTGCTGATATTTCAAGAGAAATAAACAGCAGCAGACAAGTTATTTACAGAGGTGTTTTAGAGCTCGCCCCAGCTCCTCACTGGTCTGGCCTCACCTTCTCCCTCCATCCCTTTGCTTCTCTCCTCTTCCTCCAGATCCAGCCCCCTTTTCAGCTCCTCTTTTACTTTCACATCTTCCAAGGCAGTTTCAATAGCCATGACATCCCCAAGAGACTTCTGATCCTCTGTTTTGTGTCTTCTGGGTTGACTCCTTTTTCTGTGAGACCTGAAAGTACAGAAGTGTGATTTGACATAAAAGAACAGCCTTCAAAATAGAAAACCATCACTGACTTAAAAAGCTGAATACAAAACAAAAGGATCTTCTTTGGAGAGGAAACACAAGGTAGCTAAAATAGCTACAGGGCAGAAGAGATATCTGAAAGGGAACAGATGAACCTTGCATAACACAACATTTAAGATCCATTCACAGCAGCCATTAATTGTCTGGGTTTCCTGAAGAGCTTTTTCCTACCATTACTAATGTAAGCTCACAAGCTGCAGTTAAAGTGATTTTAATTGTGTTTTCAATCTATTTTGCTTGTATTTCAAAATACAGATGAAAACTTGTTTAAATCTCTCTTTCATCCTCTGCCTCCATTCCATTATTTCTTTTCATTCTGTCTGTGCCTCCCTTTGGCAAACTGCTGGAAGTCTGCAAAACATCATCTTCCAGCTCTGAGACATTACCCAGCACTGCCAGTTCCCAAAAACACACTATAATGAATGCTCAGAGCAAAATCAATAGGCAGTCTATGATTTTTCAGTAGTAAATTCAGAAGGTACAAGGCCTTGAAGAAATCTAACAAAAAAATATGCATATTAATAAGAACAGACAAATACTAACGAGGCAATAGCAATGCTGTTCATTCTTTTTAAAGTCAGTGCCACTAAGACAAAGATTACAGCAGCCACAATGCAAAGAGAAATGGAAATTCCGAAGTCAGGACAAGATTTTTTGGTTGGGAACTTCAGGAAGCCAAGTACCCACACAGACACTCCTCACTGCTCAAGAGGAACAGGGAGGGAAAACTGGAAGAACAAGAGCCAGAAACTTGTAAGTCAAGATAAATGCAATTTAGTAGGTGAAGGAAAGAATAAAAAAAAGAAAGAAATAAAGAAAGAAGCCCAGGAAATCCACTCACCACCTCCCCAGGCAGAGCAATGCCCACCCAGTCCCCAAAAACAGCCACCTCAGAAGCCAAACCCCTCCCTCCTCCTCTCTCCCCATAACATTTTATGGCACAGCATTTCCCCCTGGCCACCCAGGGCCAGCTGGGTCCCCTCCCCACCTCAGCCCACCCCAGGCTGCCACTGGGCCCGAGTGGGACAAGATAAAGCCTTGACACTGTGCAAGCAACAACCAAAACTTCAGAGCTTTATCAGCACTGGTGCAGCCCCAAATCCCAGTAACTCCATCCCAGCCAGCCCCAGCACAGGGCTTTACCTGAATCCATAAAATTGCTCCTTGAATTTCAGGTTTAAATCTAACAAGCTCTCCTTTTCCAAAAGGACTGATTCAGAAACTTGCAGTTCTTACCCCATTTTTAGCACATAGGCACTTCTTCTTTGGTTGAAAGCAGCATTTTCCCTATGGCCTCACATCCAGCATCGTGTGACAGAGACTAAAACACACTTTACTCATCAGCCCCAAAGTCTAGAAAAGCTGAAAAGCAGCTCCCCATCCTCAGAGCCCAGAAAACTCAGCTGCTAATTAGATTTGGAGCACAACAGAGTTAAGAGTCCTTAATCAGCCTTTAAACTGACAAAGAAGGGAGAAAAAAATTCAACCTGAGATGAATGATGAATAGAAAAGCAAGCTGATCCATATGCACAGGGACCTGTAATTGCCAGACTCCGAGCAGATGGTGGCCCTCCAAGAAGAGCTGGTGCCTTCACACCTGCAGGACAGTCATTAGCAGGAACAGGGGCTGAACCCACAAGGATCAGCTCTGCTCTTCACCCATATTCCAAGAACACACCACCTTCCCTGGGAGGGGAAAGTAGGGTGGGAGGTGAAGATAAAGCTGTAAGGCTTCGCCATTGCAGCTGGAACTTTCCGTAGCTGAAGGAGGAGTGGAGTCAGGTGTTACAAGCTGGTTTTAGCAAAGTGTGTTTTATTCCTGTGGTGTGGAAATGCCAGGCAAAAATTACAGCACAGAGCTTTATACTCACAGGAGAGAAAAAAGATCTGTTTTGCAGTGCTCTTCTCACTCAGGGGTTGTGGGGGAGAGGCAGAAAGCTCAGCATTTAAAGAAAGTGCTTCCAGAACTGCAGGCTGAAGGCTGAGCACTTCCAGAAGTGAAGCTGTTCTGTGTCTGACAGAATTCACACACCAGAAATGGGCTGGTGGGGACTGGACTAAAACTGCCTCTTGCTGAAGCCATAAAGTAAACAAAGTTGGGTTTTTCAAGGTAACCAAGTCTGACTGACCTTAGAGAAGAAATAACACCTCTCTGCAGAGTTTAAAAGCTCCATTTTTCCAAGAGAGCTGACAAAAAAGCGGCGTTTGTACTCTTTGAAGAACAGACCACAAAGTGACTTAAATTAAGTAGCTACAACTGTGAAGAGGTTTGGGCAGAGGTGAATCCCATCCCTCCATCCTGCTGAGAAAAGTCAGGCTTCAAGTAAAACGATGCCTTGGAAAGACACAAGCACAGGAGAAAGTACTGCTAAGGAGTTTTGAACAGCTTCAAAACTGCTTCGGGATAATGCCGGAATAATCCAGGAAACACTTAACAGATAAGCAAAAAACGTACCTGGATCTTTTGCAATAGGCTCAGGTGGAGAGAGAGGCATCTCTGCTGGGTAATAGGCTCAGGGAGGGAAAATAATCCCTGGTGTTCATACAGTACCTTACACCGTGCAAACGCCAGATACATCGGGAACCCTGAGCAGGCACGGGCAGCAAAGAGATTCCCAACCTCAGATGAGGAGGAAACACCTCCAGGGACCCACTGGAGTTCAGTCACAGCCCAGAGAGCACAAAAGGCAACTTCTGACTGACATTACACTGCTTTTCCTGAAGCTCCCTACAGCAGGAATAGCTGAAAACATTCAGGAATACAACATTGCAGGGGTCAGTCTTCTGCCAAACATCATCTTTATGACGTCTTTTGCAGCATGGATTTAGTGGGGCACTCACTTCCCCCCTTCAGCATTTGTAAAATAATAATGGACAAATCATTTCATGTAGGAAACACAAGACACAGAACCCCCAGTCCAAAGTTCACTGGGTAACTGAAACTCCTGGAAGACAAATACCAGTGACAGAGAGACTTTAAGGTATTTTAGATATGCTACTTTGTTCTTTACCATTGCCTAAATAAGCTGGCTATCATCCAATTATCAGGTTTTTAAGCTTGGGTAACAGGAATGAGAATGATGGAAAAAAGGAGGATATGGAGGCATAAGGAAGGGCACACACTTTAAAGTGAGCTTTAAAACCCTGTGATAGTTCCATTTCCTAAAATCTCATTCCTCAAGCAAGCTTGAGGAGGAAGGGAAGTTCTCCCACCAGCTGCCCGTGTCCAAAGCACTCCAGTACAACCCACTCTGAGCCAGCAGCAGCATTTTTATCAGTGACCAGTTCCCTTTACCCACATCCAGCCACCATCACACATCCCTGCCAGCCCAGCACAGGAACTCAAGAGTGAAAACCAGAAGAGCCACGGGACAGCTGAGGTTCTCCAGTGATGGAAGAGATCACAGAAATCCAAACCAAGAAGAAGCCTGAGGAACCTCAAGGCCCAAAGATTTCCTGGAGGCTTTCATGAAAAACTCAGTGACAGAGGAAAAGAGTCCCAGAGTTACTATTTTAAGAAACTTGCCAGGAGAAAGAATGAAGTGATTGAAGCTGCTGAGGGAAGTCACATACCGGTGTTTGTTGTCCTCTTCCTCATCTCCTATCCTGTAAAGCAAGATTCCAACAGGAAAAGGTTAGCATGCCAAATTTTCAATTCAAGCATGCTGTAACACACAAAAATCACAGACTTGTAGAAAATTAATACAAAGATCAAAGGAAGCACAGAAAGGCATGCATAAAATCCCCTTTGCCACTGATGGGCTTTTTCTAACTCCTGCTTTCTGATCAGTGAAGCTCTAAAAGTTCACTATAGATTTTTTTGTCTTCCAGGATAAGAGACGAGATGTGAGGGGGCACAAAGAGTCCCACTTTGAAAAACATATGCTTTTATAACATGGAAAGGAAACAGCACCATGAGGGACACATTATTCCAGACAAATTACATGACCAATTGTAAAAAGAACAAAGGAAGAAAAGAACAGAAAAGAGTTTGAACTATCTCAAGTTAAGAATTGTAGCATCTACAGTCTCAGCAATTAAACTCCAGTGCGGGGCTCAGCCACGAGCCCTTTCTGTCCTTACCTGCGGAGCAGTTTGGCCTTCAGGTCTGCCTTGGTCTCGTTCCAGGCGTCGAGCTCCGGGCTGCTCAGAGCCGTGGGTTTCATGTGGTCCAGGACAGCGATGTCCTTTCCCTGCTTCCAGAGGTCGTAGCGCTCGGGCTGCAGCACCCTCACAAACACATCCATGGAGATCTTCACCATGTCCTTGCGGCACGTGCACTGCAGGAGAGCCCACACACGTCACACAGGTCACATCCTGAGCTGCAGGCATTAGACACAACTACTCTGCCTGCTCCAGCCCAGGGCCTGCCCTCCAGCCCACGCTCCCTCCATCAGCCCCTCTCTGGCAGAGTGTTCCAGGCTGAAAAGATATTACTGGTATCAGTTCATAACTCAGAAAAGCCTTACAGGAACCAAAGCCTGACCTAGAGCACGGGGCAGTTAAACTCCACAATGACCCCTCCTGACACGGCACAGCAATCCTGCACAAAAGGGAAGACAAAAAGGGGGCAGTGCTGGTAACCCGAGTGTGGGAAGGAGCATTTATGGACAGGCACTTCCAGGAAAACTCCATTTAATGAAAAACGGCTGAGGCCAGAAAGGCTGGAAATGCAATCTGGCCACAGCACGGCAGGAACACAGATGCACCCTTGCTTCCAACTCCAGCCCAGGCAGGAGCTTCCCACGGCACCTCCATCAATCCTGGCTTAAGGGATTGAGCAGATTTTCTTTAAGAAAGTTTAAAAGCACCTGAGCAGTGCTACAAAGAGCAACACAGAACTGCACCCCCAGGGGACTGACCTCCTCAGAGGCTGAAAAATGGCTTAAAAGGGGAACGCTGCGTTTTGTGATCCCGACCCGGACCCAAGAGGTGCAGCACAGACACATCCAAGCCTTCAAATCCAGCCAGCAAATCCCGAGGCAGTGGGAACCAGAGGTCTCCAGAGCAGCCTCCGACCACCAGCAGCTCCAGAGCCTCCCCCAGCTGCACCCCCCGGTCGGTCCTGGAGAACCCCCACGCTGAGCTCCGGGGATGCTGCTGGGCTGGGACTCAGCACTGGCACCGTGGCCGCCACCTCCCACATCCCACAGCCTGCAGTAGCCAAGCTCCTTTCTCTCCACAAATCTACCGTGATGTATGTTTATATTTCAATTTTAATTTAATTCTATTGCTTTCACACCAGCAAGCATGAATAATTTACAAAGCCTCTTTCCTCTGGGGCTTCTTCCGGACCGTACAGTGATATTTCCTCAGCTGCTGCAGTTGTGTCACAGCCACATTCCCAGCATGGCCAGAATATTTTTCCATACCCTCCCCTCAGACAGCAGTGAGATCCTGCTGATGCTTCCACTACAGCTGGAGAAGGGAATGTTCTTGTGTGTGAGAGAGGGAGAATGGGGGACATCAGGAGGAGAGTGAGGGTAGAGAAGGGCAAGAAATTGCCTTTGCAATAAATTCCCTGCTCTGCTCCATCACAGCAGGACAAAAGCAGCAAGGCTGTTTCCTGGCAGTGATCTCCAGTCCCACACCCTGCCTTCCCCCTTCCACATACACAGAGCTGTATTTCTTTCAAAGTATTTAACTGTGGTCATAAACACATGTATTTCCTGAAAGACATTATGCCTACACCCCCATCTCTGTCCACCCTTGCTCCAAGTTCTGCAGAATATATCCTCCCAAATTCCCTCAAATTCCAACACTTTTATATTCCACTATTATTAAACTTTATAGGAAGAAAAAAATGAACATGTCAACACTAAAATACCACCACTAAGGAGAGATATGAAACCTCATTTCCTTTACGTGAGGCAAAACTGAACCACAAAGCTCCAGTCTGGGAATTCACAGAATTCCTGTGGATCAATAGCCCTGAGAAGGATTTCAGGGTGACATGATCACCCAAAGCACAGGACTAAATGGCAACACAAACATTTTGTCGTGTCCAAATGACAGGGGAGAAATTCCAGGAACTCTGAGATCCCATCCAGCACCTTCCCCTCGCTCCTCCATCACTCCCAGCCTGGCTGCCAGACCCACTCCTGGGAACAGCAGGGCTGGCAGAGCCACAGATCAAACAACGGAACAAACAACAGAATATCCGTAACTGGGATCTCCAAGGACCGACTGCAAGGCCTGGAAATGGGAGTGGAAAAAAACCAAACCGAAAATCAACCCAGCTTTAGGGTCAGTTCTTCGCCTTCGGTTACAGGGGAGCTGAGACCCAAAAGAGCAACAAGAAAGGAGTTCCATATTCACCAAATCTGAGGAACTTCACTTATTCCACCTTCTGAAGGCTTTTCCCAGCCTCACCTCTCCTTTTCCATAAGTTAATGATTTTATTAATCATAAGGACATGGAAAAATACTGTAAGGAAATGCACAATTAAACCTTTTTCCAGCCTAAAACCCCAACATTCTTCCTTTCCTCATTATTTTATTATCTGCTACTCTAATTTGGAGCCAGTGGTAAAATACGTGACTACACCAGGAGTCCTCTCCCATCAATTCTAACTTGAAGACTGATAGTGGGGAATTTGTGGCTATTGAATGTACAACCATTATCTTATTTGCAATATTTTTAACATAAAAACACAAATAAGTCTATATAAAATAACAGTCAAATAAAATTACTGTCTCCTTGAAGTCATAAAATCAAATGATATATGGAAAAGCACAGACTCATTCAACTTCAACCTTCAGCAACAGTTTTGTGAGGATAATTCTCTCAATTCCCAACTATTAACACTGAACTGAACCTCAGCAGTTCCATCACATAGGAAAGGTTAATGGAAAATAAGCCTTTTCCTTATGCAGAAATAGTCACCAAAATTACATATTTAAAGTGGCACCTCTGGTTTTCATGGAAAAAACCCTTCATATTCAGATGAAAGCAGTTGATAAGACTCAGCTGAGCCTCCCACTTTGCCTTAATGGAAATTTATCCATCACAAAACCCAACACGCTCAAAATTGAAGTTCTTTCAGCTTTTAAATGCCAGACCAGAATCTTTGCTTAAAGCTTTTCTATCTGCTTTTCCATAACAATGAAGCTTAAAAGCAAGTTCCTGGGAAAGAGGGGTGGCTCTGTGGAAAGGCGGCGGAGAAACTCTCGCTGCTACAGGAACACACTTTGCCAACACAGACACCACCCCTCAGCTCTGCCTGGAGATCCCCAGGGCACAGCAGAGAGTCTCAGCTTTTGGGAGAAACAAGCCCCCAGTATAATCACTGCCTCTAAGCAGCAGCAATGCAGTTTGTTCCCATATTACAGATGTGTTATTGAGATCCCACAGGACAGAAAAACCAGCTTGGGGCTCCAGTTTCCCTTTCCTTCCAAGCAGCCAGTCCAAGCAGGCTCCTGAAAGATGAATGGCAGCAATTCTGTGAGTAAGGAGTTAAACTTTGAGGAGAAGAAGGAGGAAAAGCCCAAACTGCACAGTTTGTGT
This sequence comes from Oriolus oriolus, assembly GCA_013400235.1. Taxonomy (NCBI): domain Eukaryota; kingdom Metazoa; phylum Chordata; class Aves; order Passeriformes; family Corvidae; genus Oriolus; species Oriolus oriolus. The sequence continues at coordinate 418,995 of VXBT01009056.1, forward strand.
GTTTAATGGCTGGTGGTTGGAAGCTTGTGGCAAAGAAGACGAGCCTTGACCCCCCGTTTGCAGAGTAATTACGGCATCAACAACAAACCAGTTCATTAGGAAACCCACTGGAAACCCTTCCCAGAGCTTCATAAACAAAACAATTAGGCAAAGACTTCCATGGACTCCCCCTGTCCCTGGCTGCAGGGCACGATTCCTCCCTCCTGCTTCCTTGACTGCTCCCGAAAGGCTCCGTGCGGATTCCCGGGGTGCAGGAGTGGGGGGAGCGGCCGGGCGGGTCAGAGCCACCCCACTCTCCTCAGACACAACATTTATGTGTGACAGAAACGCTCTGGGACTTGTTCCAGCCTAAGCAGGTAAAATAACCCATCCCAACATCCAGAAGGACCTGGTGGCACCGATCCGTCCGCAGGGACATCAGGCACCCCAGCCAGCAGCACCCGGCACTGGAACCCTGGAAATCCCAACAAACCCAGGGACATCAGGCACCCCAGCCAGCAGCACCCCGGCACCTGGAAATCCCAACAAACCCAGGGACATCAGGCACCCCAGCCAGCAGCACCCGGCACTGGAACCCTGGAAATCCCAACAAACCCAGGGACATCAGGCACCCCAGCCAGCAGCACCCCAGCACGGGAGCCCTGGAAATCCCAACAAGCCCTGGGATTCATTCTGCTCACAGAACTCAGTGCTCTTCCTTCGTTAACAAAAATTGTGCCAAGAACATCCCAGCCAGAACTTCAGAAGAGGAGCTCGGAAAAGAGCTGATAAAACAAAGCTTCCAGACAGTTTCCAAAAAAACCCCATCCCCTTTCCACCCCAGCAAGAAAAAATCCTGTGAAAGTTCCTTTTTCTTGCACACAAACAAGAGCAGGGCATTAGGGGTGTTTACAAATAATACAAGAAAATAAGTACGAAGAAAGGTGGAAAGATTTGTATGAGAGCATCTTTGAATCTGTCTGACAAAAATAAACCATGGAAATGTTAGTCCATAATAGATTTCTTTAATGTATTCTAAGCTTAAAAGGTCTAATTAGAATAAAAGAGCAATTTAGAATGTCTGACAAAAATAAACTATGGAAATGCTATTTCATAATAGATTTCTTTATGTGTTCTAAGCTTAAAAGGTCTAATTAGAGTCAGCTGAGGCACAGACTCAAAGTAATGCAAAAATACAATTCTGACTTGCCTTAATTTGGAGACCAATTCTGCAGTATAATCAAACAGGTTTCTGGAAAAACCGCACAAGTTTTGTTTCCTTCGGAAATACAGACAGATTGAGGGACAAATCTACTAAAATGTGAATAGTAAGAAGAAAGCTTCCATTTAACCTGGAAAATTATATGCTAGGCAACTTTCAATCACAGATCTTCCAAGTGAAAATTTGAGATTATTTCAACATTATACACATCGTACAGAAAAAATGAGTGAGCAGAAGGTCTAGAAGCAACAAACCATGTAAAGATCCTAGGCTGGGATCCAAAAGGTCCCTTCTCTTGGCAGACCAGCAAAACCCAAAGGGAAGAGTTTTATTTGTGTCCCCGCTCCCCAAATGAAGTGCTCTGGAGTGAGGGGTTTGATGGGAACACTGCCTGGATGAGGAGAAGGCTGCTTATTTCAGATCCTAAAATGCAGGATTTGGGCAGGAAGGACAGCCTGACCCCATTTTATGTTGAGAGAGAGAATTCCAGCAGTTTCTCTGGAGTAAACAGGAGATAAAGGAAGGCATGAGAGTGGCAGCCAGCAGGAGCCCAGACCTTCTCCAGGAGCGGCTGCACTTAACTGAAAGTGCAGAAATTGTTCCCCTCCCATCCACTTATTTTCAGTCCAGTTTGCCAAAGAAATAGAAAAGCTGAGCTGGGATTTGAATTTCTGCTAAAACAGTACACTCTGAAAGGGTCTTTCTGAACAGCAGGGGACTCACAGGCCACCTCGACTGGAGGAAGGGCACTTTCCTGAAGCCCCTTTGGGCAAAGACACAGCTCTTAAAATCCTCTGGCCACTGGTGGTGGCATCCAAGGGTTTTCAGAAACAAAAAACCAGGAATGCAGAAAAGAACTGCAGGCTCATGGTGCAAAATAAAAAGAAATTTAAAAAAAAAAAGATGGTAAGGAAGGAAAATTATAATTTCCTGTCTTTCACTCAGCAGCTAGTCAACAACCAAACTGAAAAAAAATATGACGAATGGAAGACAAATGACTGAGGAATTCCAACTACAGAGAACAAAGGGAAATATTTCTCCCTAACTTCTAAGCCCTGCCTATGCAGGCAAACATTAACTGTAGTATATTCAAATAAACCCATCCCTCCTCAGCTGTGCCACGGAATCGGGAATGCTGAAGTCCAAAGCAAACATTTGGATTACAGCTGACTCTGAAACATTGTGCCAGGATCTCCAGCGCTGTGAAAACCCCTTTGAACTCCTTTCTTCTGGGTCTCTTTCTGCTGTGCACGGTGACAGTGGCACCCACGTCACTCAACCAGGACTGCACCTCCCCAGAGCACTCCCTGCCAGAGCCTGGTCTGCAAACACGCTGGAATGAACTCCACCAGGCACGTGGGAAAGGCACACTGGGATTATCCCTGGGAGCCCCACCATCAGCTCAAGGTCTCTCCCACCCCTAAACGAGCTGCTCAGCCACAGCTTTTCCCAAGAATCAGGTGGAAGAGGCAAGCTGAGGTTGGCCTCAAAGTCACCTTGGCTGGGAAGGAGTCAGCTGCAGCACGAGGCTCCTCCACGACAGATGGAGACATTTACATCGGCAGTAAATGGGAGAACAGTTAAAAAGCTGTTATTTCCTGCACTTCTGGGCACAATGTCCAGCTGGAGGCAAGACATCCACCTCCCAGTGGGGCACCAGCACGGAATTAAGGCTGTGAAGGAGGATGTCATACCCTTCCTCTGGATCTGAGGGGACTGACACTTGCTGAGAGCACAGAAAACCAGCCCTGAACATTTCTGCACATCACGAAAGACAACGTGAAATTTGTCTGTCACAAACCACGCTCAGCTCTGGGGCTGGAGGAGCAATTGAAAGGGGAATCAGAAAATCAGACCCAAGCAGCAAAAGCACCTGTTCAAACTAAACCCAAGGAGAGAAAGACTCCAAAACCTCACACCAGGTTCTCAAAAAGCTTTGAACCAAACAGGACAGCTTAGATTATTCACTTGGTATGCACCAAACCAATTTCCACTGGAATCTTTAAGGATCTGTCCATCCTGGTTACTAATTTACAGACACAAGTGGATTTGCCTGCTATTAGTTTCCTACACAACTCTGCAGCCATTGCTTTTTTTTTTTTTTTTGCTAATATTGACACTTGTTCTACAATTAGAGCAGGCCCAGTGTCTCAGAAGCTGATCTTTACACTCCAGGCTGGTTATTCTGTGTTTTTTACAGCCCAGGCAGGTTCTCTGTGGGATGCAGAACATTGCACCCATCTGGCAGGCAATTAGCACAGCTCTGCTCTCTGAGGTGAACCATTACCTTCCTCTCTTCCACTGCACCACTGACACACAGAGATCTCAGCAGAGCACAGTCCAAGTCTCCTCCCCAGGATAATGTCCAGGAGAACATTACAACTGGCTAATTATGAACCTTGCCTTGTCCCCAGTCTCCTGAGTGCTGGCAGGACAAGAGAGCTGTGCTGGCAGCCCAAGGAAAGGAGAGAATCACCCCCAGGCAGCTGGGTCAGTGCAGGAAGAGCAGGTGCCTGCAGAGCTTTGCTCAGCTCAGACTTCCCAAGAACTTTTCTAAATGAGTACATTATAAGAAAAAAAACCCCAAACCTGCCTGCATGTGAGCAAGGATAATCTAATTGTGCCTGGGAGCATATAAATCAATAAAGCCATTTTTTAAATATAGGAAAGCTGCAGCAGTTAACTAAAAATCACACACTCAGGGATTGTGGAACAGTGTGGGTTGGGAGGGACCTTAAATCTCATCTCATCCCACCCCTGCCATGGGCAGGGACACCTCCCACTGTCCCAGGCTGCTCCCAGCCCCAGTGTCCAGCCTGGCCTTGGGCACTGCCAGGGATCCAGGGGCAGCCACAGCTGCTCTGGGCACCCTGTGCCAGGGCCTGCCCACCCTCACAGCCAGGAGTTCCCTCCTGATGTCTCCCCAGGAATTCTCTCCCCACAGAGGTGCAGGCAGCTCCAGTGCACGCCCTCAGCTGATGCTTCCTTAGGGCCCTGCTTAACCTCAAATGAGATTTAAACAAAGCTTTGCCCTCACTGTGTAACAAACTCCCTCCTCAGCTGGGATCCCCAGTCAGGTATCCCAGGGTTAATTAACACGTGGTTTATTAACCAGGAAGCTCAGAACAGACAAGTGCCACAGAGTGCAATGGGAATAAATTGGGCATCTCCTTCCACACTTCCACTTTGTGTCCCCAGATCTGCTCCCAGCTCTGCTGCTGCTTGTTCAGTAATTTCACGCTACGCTGCTTAACAATGTAAGCATGGAGGCTCCATCTAAAACTGCACTTCCCAAATGTCACTTGTTTGTGAACACACGGCTGAACCCAAAATTGCTTTTAATATTCGAGTGGTGCCTGCTGGCTCTGTTGTAGTTAAGGGTCTGTCTGAATTTCCATGATAAACCCCATTTTCTGGGGTGTAATACCATGACCACTCACTACACACAAACCTGCTTTACAAGGTCACAGCAGACAAACACCATTTTTTACATTTTTAAACCAAGGCTGCTTGCCTGTTTTTGAGCTTCAGACACTTGACACTGATCTGAAGCCCCTTATGGTTTAAGGTTTTTCTTACCATCCCTTTAATTCCATTACAAATCCAAATGTATGACCCATCCCTGGAAGTGTCCAAGGCCAGGCTGGATGGGGCTTGGAACAACCTGGGAGAGTGGAAGGTGTCCCTGCCCTCGGCAAAACTTCCCAGATTATACTGAATGAGCTTTGCTGAGCAGTTATTCTGCAGACTTCAAACCAGGAGAGTAAGAGTGCTGTCACAATCCAAAGTAACAAAGCACACCAGAAATCTGCCCTAAATGAGAAATAACCACACAAACATAACTCTCCAAACTTAACTGAGTGCACAGATTAGAGGAATTCAGGTATCTTCAGAATGTTATTACCACAGTGTTATTACAGCTTAAAAGTATTTCCAGTTTATTCCTTCCCAACTCAAAAGTATTTCCAGCCTATTCCTTCCCCTCCAGTGTGTACCTAATGAGTTGTATTCAGTTACATCAGTCACCTTATTCACTGTGAAATGCAGTTTGGACGCATCAGAAAACTAATCCCAATTTACCAATCCCAAACCAACCTGTTCACAAGGTGAATGTAACACTTGAGAAAGTCATTCCTACACCCTCAGAATAAAGCAAATTATCAAGAGGCAAAACCAGCGGCGTGGGACAGTGAGAGAGCACATCCCAAAGCAGTGGCATTTTCCACATTGTCCTTAGGAATAAGGACAAACAACAATCCCAGTCCCCTGTGTTCCACGAGCTGGGGGTCCCCAGCAGCCCCAGGCCCAGCTGACCCCACCTGTGTTGCCATTTTCCCGTAGTCGATCCAGCGCAAAGTGGCGAAGTTGGTCGACTCGGCACAGTTGAAGCCGTGATTGAAGCCAGCGTGGTAACCATAAGGAAATGTGATCATGAACTCCCCAGCTTCCTGGGTGATCTGAAAAACAAAGGAAAAGGGAGGAGACACCCCACAGGTCACTTAATGCAGCAGCTTGAGAACAGAGACCTATTAAAAAACCCCCTTGATTAAATCTCTTTCCACTGGAGGGTCGGCAGAAAAGTCATTGCCAGCTCTGGGCTGAGCCTGGAGCAATTCCTGGTGAACTGCAGGAATACTCAAGTATTTCTCTTAAGGGAAAAACTCGGAACAGTGGATGGAAGGGGCGACATGATCTGAACTATTTACACCTGCAGGCTCCAGTTACAAAAGGGTCTCAGGCTGCAACATTCCAAAAGATCAATAAATCTTTGACGTGACCACTCTGGCTCATGGCAGTTCCAAACCTCCATTCCCACTCCCATGCCAGAGCAGCCAAGAGCCCTGGATTTCCCTCCTAACATTCCCTCTGCATGGCAGGGTCCTTCTGAAGCACCTCCTGCCCCTCCCTGTATTTATTTCCCCACTCACATTTATCAGCCTCACTCCCACCCGTTCACCCAAAAGTCAAACACCCTAAAAATCACAGCCCACCTTTTGTCTGCTTTGTCTCCGTGGGGTATGGAAGAGGCAAAGCTTGACCTTCCCTGTCTTTCCAGCCCAGAAGTGCTGACAGAGCTCTCACAGCTGTCACAGGCCAAGCAATTCCATTTGGATCCCTTCCCACCAGCCATAACTCACACCCCAGCAGCTCAGAGCCCACAGAGACTCCGAGGGACTTGCACTTCCAAACACAAGGATGGGGCCAAATGGCAAATGGAAACAGACAGCGGTTCAAACATTTCCCCCCTTGGCTGGGCCAACATCTGAACTTGCTGATGTCATTAACATCAGAAGAACAACTTTAAAAAGAGGGAATAAAAGCTGCTGTGATACACAAGAAGCTCCTGCAGGATTTCAGGAGGAGGTGCTGAAGTCCAGCCTGCACCCAGCCCCATGGAGCATCCTGTATCCATCCCCTCCATAAACCCCAGCAGTGCTACTCTGCTGGCTTCACAAGATGAAAAGATTATGTTTCTGTCAGTGACTGCACATCCTGGTGTCTCCATTTCAAGCCCACATCGTCCACGGCACTGTTGTCAACATTATCCCACAATAAATTAGAAAACACTCCGGATGATGGATAGGCCATGCAGAAAAGTAATAACTATTGAAGGAAAGCCAGCACAAACTGCCACTCATGGAGAAAGCCCCAAATTTACTGACTTCTGCAAGCTCTTGAGGAATAAATGGAGAAATCAATAGGAGATTACAGAAATACACATTTTAAATTATTAAAAAGCCCTAGTATTGATCTGTTTCTTTTTTTCCAGAACAGCATTATAGAGATTTATAAATGCTGCCTATTCACTTCATTGAAATCTGCCAAGAATTCAGATGAAAGGATCCTATCTCTATTTCTCAGGAAAAATGGCACTTGTTCCCTGTTTGTGAATAACAGTGATCCTCCTTCAACAGCCTCTGTTTCAGGGCAGGGCTTGGAGCAGCCTGGGATAGTGGAAGCTGCCCCTGCCCACAGCAGGGGTGGCACTGGATGGGCTTCATAGTCCCTTCCCACTCCAGGATTCCATGAAACCAGTTTGGAGCAGGCATCTTTGACACTTCCCACATCCACAGGCAGCTCTGGCTCCGTGTGCTGGGAGCACCCAGCAGCAGCAGTTTGACTGATTCTGCACAGATACAAATCCCTGTAACCACACTTGGCTGAAGAGATTTACTTCTTGCCACAAGACTTTAAGAATAAGCACATTAAAACGATCATACCAAATAAACATGACCCCTCTTTTCAAATCAGGGCTTAAGAGCTGCAGGGATCCTTCCAGGCTTAGAGCAGCACGAACACTTACACAACAGGGAACCGGCACAGGCAGCTCCACTTTGGGTCGTACTGGATCCATGAGAAAACAAAAAAGTGTTCCTGAATCCCCAGTGGGTTTTGCTGCGCACTGATGAGCCAGAACACCCTCAGTAGCTCGTCCCTCTCTACCTGAGAGGCTCCCTAATTGCCAGAGTTTGTTCAGTGACAGCTTTCCTTCACTTCACAGTGTCTCAGCCAAACCCCAAACCCTCCTTTTTCCAGGCAGGCCTGGTTTGAACTGGTGGGACACACTCAGCACAATAATGCCCCTGGAAATGAAGCCAATTCCTCCCAGCAGCTCGTGCTGAACTGATCTCTCAGGAGAGAGGTCCCCCTGCACCCCTGTACGTACCCTGTCAAAGGGAATCCCGTATTTCTTCAGGATGGAGGGAGAAATGAGGGTCATCTTGTGACGGAGGAAAGCATCACATCCCTGAGAGCTTCCTGGGAAAAACCCTGTGGAGACATTCAAAGGAGGAGCATCACTATGGGGCTGCTGGGCTGTTCTTGGGAAAACAATACAATTCGTTAGATTCCAGATCAATGCGCCCTACACAGCACTTCCTAAAGGGAAAAAATGTTGATATTCAGTGAAAAGAAAGGAAAGGAAACATCTCCATCCCAGGCAGTGGCAGGAGGGACACGTTCACAGCGGTCACCAACAAGTGGCAGAGCCAGCAGGACCTGACCCTCAACACCATTAAGTGTTAAATTCTACCCAAGCTGAGCTATTAAAACAAATCACAAATAATAAAGAAAACTAAAATAGTGGTAAACACTGACCAAACCCTCAATGGCAGCTCAGCCAATGTAACCCCATTTTCCTCAAGATCACGTCTTTCCCTCCAAGCGGGTGATTCCATAACAAACTGTGTGTTTATAGGGACTCCAACCCATCACAGTTTAGGAAAACAAATAACCCAAGCTCTGGAACCAAAAGTGATTGATGAGACATAATGGAAGGGGTTTCAGAAAGTCAAAAGGATTGCTGGGTTCCAGGTTTTCTTATATTATATTTTTGTACTAAAAGCATTTCAATTAAAGTTATGACTGTCTGCTACCCAGTCTGTCGTCCCTCTCTGCAGTTCCTCTTTTTAATGCACAGTTTAAGTGGCTCTCATTAAAGCCACTAATAAAGAAGCACATTTTAAGTGATTAGCACCAATAACATGGCAACACATTAACATTCTCTCCATGGGCTCCATGGCTCTCCCAGTGAGCCCATTTACAGCTCAGCTATTCATTTTCCATATTAATTGCACACTCATTTCTCCATAGTAAACTTCTCCCCACTGATGTACAGGACAGGGGAATGGCCAGGCAGCAATATTGGCTCTTTGCAGAGTTAAATCATCACCCATCCCAGCTTCCGGAGGCAGGAAACTAAAATAAAGGCCAGATCATTGATAATTTGCTCCTGGTTTTACAGCACAAACCATCCCCGTGCCTCAAAATTGATCATCCGTAAAAATTAGTTACAAACAGCAAGAAACTTATTACTGCTGCTGTCAGACTCGGAGTGGTATTTCAGAGTCTGCAGAACACAAGTCATCTGATTGATTGACTTCTTATAAAAATTACTTTTTTCATCTATTAAAACCTGGCAAATGACTGAGCTGTAGCTTTGAAATGCAACATTTCTGAGCAGCCATTCCCAGTATTATTTGTGTTGGGGGATCGTGGAGCTCAGAGCCCAGGAAAACAACACCACCCAGCCCCGGCACACTCATCCCCAGTTATTCTGCATTTCCCCCACACAGTCCCCTTGACACCCTGGGGTGTGACACAGTCAGACTGTCAGCAGGAAAAGGCACTACAGGAATTTGCTGGGAAATCAGCATTAGAACTTCTTTTCTTTCGCATCAGAGTGGAGTCTTCCAGATTTTCCTGCCTGCTCCTACCTTCACCACCAGATTTAAACCACCTCAGTTGCCTCTCTGGGGTTGAACCACGGAAATTCGGAGTTAATTATTCTGGGCCAGCAGCTTTTTTTAGCTGGGCAGGTCCTTGAACATTTGCAAGTGAACAAAAATAGAAACAACACCAACAAATTAAAACATATCTACTTCTGCAGCCAGACATCTTCCCTGAAGCTTGAGAGGTGGGAGTTTGCCACAGCTCAGAGTAACTCTGCCTTCCCCTCACCTCCATTTTTCCTTTTCTTTTTCCCTTCCTTTCACTGTTTGTTTTTTTTTTTTGTTTTAATACGAATTTTATTGCACTCAAAAATAAAGGAGGATGAGGCTAAAACAAAAAGAAAACCACCAAACACAGAATGTATCGTTACAGGGTGAAGGAGAAATGGGCACAAACTGGAAGAGGGGAAATTCAGGTTCAGTATCAGCAAGAAAATTTCTATTGTGAGGGTGGTGAGACACTGGAACAGGTCGTGGCTGCCCCATCTCTGGGAGCGTTCCAGGCCAGGTTGGAGCATCCTGGTCCAGTGGAAGGTGCCCTGCCCATGGCAGGGTGCAATGAAATGATTTTTAGGGTCCTTTCCAACCCAAGCCATTGTGCATTAAACCCCTTGCCCGGACATGGGAGGGTTTGGCCTCAATACCTCAAAATTCAAGGGTTTTTCAAGGAATTTTAGCTCAGGTCACGCCGTGCCAGGAGACCGAGGCTTTGAGGGAAGAGTTGGAAGGAAAATTCCCTGACAAGTTTTCTGGCTCTGAAGCTGCTCTACCAACACAGCAGGTTCCTCAAGCAGCTCTTGCAGAAGCCATCAGTAACGTCAGGTCAGGGTCAGTCCTTCATCAACCCAGTCAAAGGCCAGAGCTCACCTTTTGCCAGGCGTTCCAGCCTCTTGCCGTGCTCCGGGGGAATGGCATACCTGGGAGGAGGCAACAGACAAAAACCAAAATCATCAGTCTTTAATGCAAAAATAGTGAAGGGAAAAGTCTAGGAACAAGTGGGGTAAAAACCCTCAGCACAGCACACAGGGGCTGGCAATAAATCCACAGTTCTGTACGCCTGAAAGGCATCAGTAACACACAACCCATGGAAAAAAACCAGCATTTAATAGAAGTCCTTAGACACGTCACATGAAGTGTGTTATTTTCCTGCCATTTTTTCAAACTGCATCACAAGATTTCATAAGGTAGAAGGAAAATTGGGAAGACAAAGTGATGATACAGCACTGGAAACCCCAGAAATAAGTCAGTGCAGGCAACAGCAGGTGTGTTCTCCATGGGGAAAATATCTGCAAAATAAAACTGTGCTAAATATTAATAAGCAAGAAATGTTGGATGGGCTGAAAAGGTGTGAAGGAGGATCTGTGTGCTTTGGAAGAGAATAAAACCTTCTTCTGTGTAAATAGCTTTCATTTTATTCAAAAAAGTAAACATTCTTCACCAAATTATTGAGCATAATTCTGGAAAAACAATCAATTCTCTGAAGTTCCACAGGTCTCAGACACAGGGCTGGGTACAGCCAGCACGTACAAAAAATCAGGGAAGTTTCAAATGGCTCTTTTTCTTCCCAAAAGCTGTTAGTTCTCTTAGTGCTTTGAAGTTCACAATATTCTCAGGAGCAAAGCCCAGGTGACAAAGATTTATGTGTTCAGGTTATGAGAAGGGAACTGAACACCAGGATACATTTAAACGTGTTTAACATGATGACACACAATAATATTGCCAATGGAAATTTGTAAATCATTGGTTACACTCTGCAGCAAATTAAATACGGCTCTCCCTGCTTTTTGTGACAGAGAATTCTGAGAATTTACATTTGTGGGAATGGCATTTACTGCCAGCTATAACTTCTCTTCAAAGTGAACAATAAAAAATGCATTATTTTTGCTGTTTCCAATAAAGATGTCGAACCCGTCCTGTCTCGCTCCCACACGCTGGGAACGGGACATGGCAGGAGGGGTCTCAGCAACAAGTGCCCAGCACTGCCCTTCGTAGGGTGGGGGCTCAAAATGCACCTGATTTGGGGGATTTCAGCCAGGCAAATCCTCCATCTTCAAGTGTAAATCCACAACGTGGGGAGAAGCAGCTCGGAGCCACAACCTGTGCCACGAAACCAAACACAGCCGTGCTGGCCTGGCCAGGGCTAACAGCACACACATCACACACAGGGGGTCACACACTCAGCTGATTCCAGCTGATGGCTCAAAAAAATTTAAGGCAAAACACTGTGTAGCACCTAATCTTGTAAAATAATAAATGCAGCAATGGACTCCCAACATCCCCTGACCAAAGTTTGACAGTGCCTTAAATTGCATAATTATCAAACAATTCAATTTCATTTGTCTGGGACAAAGCTAGTGGCTTTTATTTTACAAAGACCATTCATCACTTACATAAATGTGATAAAACTAATCCCGATCCAAAGCTCCTTTGTGGGATTAATGTCCCTTAAAACAGGGAAATGAGACATTCCATTCCTTCTGGGAAAAATGCTGAAGGATTGGGAAAGAACTAATTTATGGCTACAAGGCTGCTGATGATTAATGTAATATCCCCAGTCTACAATGCAACCTTCACTTAATTAGTGCCTGTAATTGGGAGTTGTAAAGATAAGATTAATTGAATCTTGAGGATGTTAAAAGTTTAATACATTGGAACATGGTTATTGTGTTATCTGAAACTGCAGCCTGCAAAAAGCCAAGCGAGGCTTTAGAGAACAGCCCATGGAGAGACAAAGAAAAAAGACTTGCTTGGATAGAAACCAGCCAGAGAAGAGGAATTTCCAGCTTATAAAAAAGAACTATATGTAATAACATACAAATCAAAATACCCCAGCACAGAATGGCAATAGCTGACTCCAATTTTAGAAATTAACTTTTTTCTTTGGGCCAGTCTTTAGGAAGCAGAGCCTACACATCCCTCTGCATTTATTCTTAGGAATTCAAAATATTAACTGCAGAGGAGAATTAAAAGTAGGTCAAATTCTGCTTTAAGTTATGCTCAAAAATCTGACTGATTTACATAAAGATAGGCAATAAAGACAGAATTTGGGCTGCTATTTAAAACCAAGAAGAGAAACAGGAGGCTCCTGCATGTATGGCACAGACTGAGCTCCATCTACACACAAAATGATTGATCACGAGGCAGAACAACAATGGAAAGACTAAAAATTGCTGCAAGCAAAGGGGCGCAGTTACTGAGCAAGGAGCGGCCCCGGAGGGCTGGCTCCGTGTGACCCCCTGCTCTCTGGGCACAGCACCCAGCCCTCGCTGGGGACAGGAGTCCCGGGGTCCCTCAGCACAGTTTGTCACCATCCCACAGCTGGGGCTCAGCTCAGCGGCAAAACCTCAATTCCACAGGCAACCCCCAGGTCTGTGCACGGGGAAAAACAGCCAATAATTTCCTTTTCTACAGGCATGACTTCAACAGCCCCCAGTGCTGGGCACACTGACCTGGAGCCACGGCCCCGGGGCAGGCTCTGTCCCTCTGGCTCAGCCTGGTCCCCAGGAAAAGGGGATTTACGGCCACAGAGCTAAACCAGCAGCTGCTCGAAGATAAATCAAACTTCCAAGGCACTGGGCTTGCAAAGCACCCTTCAGCCCACACTCCAAGGGTCAGCCTTGCAGAGGGTGACCAAGACAAAGGGCCAGGCTTCACCCCAAACCCTGCCACTCAGCAGTTTGGGGGATTACAGCAGGAAAAATGTGCTGCTGCTCTGCCAGGGAGCGCGAGATTTACGCAATGGGGAAAGAAAAAGCCAGCTCAAGATAAAAAAAGTTATAGTTCTGTGACTCAAATGTCATCTTACCCCGAAGTCAACAACCTGAAAGTAATATACTGAGCCTTTTAAATTACCTTTTTCTACTTTCTACCAAAACAACAGAAAATCCCTGAAGTGGATCAAGTACCACTTGCACACATCCAGAACTTGCTGTTCTGTGGGAAAGACTCTCAGCTCCAAACTCATTTCATGAAACCTAATTCCAGCATTTCTGGTCTCTACTTCCATGTAATTTTCTGAGTTCTTGAGTCAGGATCACAGGTCCAAAAGGTTTTGCCCCAAAGCTATAAATGTGTTAGAAAATGATCTTCCTGGAGTGGTAGCTTGCATTGTCAATATGGAATCACGGAATTCCAAAATGGTTTGGGATGGAAGAGACCTTAAATATCCATTTCCAACCCTGCCATGGGCAGGGACACCTCCCACTGTCCCAGGCTGCTCCCAGCCCCGTCCAGCCCGGCCTTGGGCACTGCCAGGGGCACCCACAGCTGCTCTGGGCACCCTGTGCCAGGGCCTCCCCACCCTCTCAGGGAAGAATTCCTTCCCAACATGAGTTTAACTGGACAGTCCCCTCTCTATCCTTAACACAAAAGAGAGATCTGTCCCATTTGCCATCATAGGATATCATTAATAGAGTAATTTTCTTGGTGTTTTGTTTATTCCCCTGGAATGGGGCTTGATGGATGTGGATAATTATCAGACTATAAAAGCCAGCAAATGTGCTATTTTCTATCGCTCTAAATCATCAAACAAATAAAGTGTGAAACAGCATTTCTGAATACAATTTTCCCCTCTAATGGCTTAGAATTATTATCAGGAACAATGAGAATAAATAAGCAAATGTCTCGTGAATTAAGAATTAAACAAGTGTGTCAGTAAAAACGAGCATTCAGGCCATCCTGGGATGCAGGGACCCCTTTGGAGGCCACCAAGGAATGGTGTAACAGGGAATTCACCCAGGCAGCTTCCAGCACCAGGTGCTCCTCAGGGACCTCCCACTCTCAGGTTCTCCCGTCACTGCTGCTTCCTCAAAGGGAGCCAGCTCAGTTTTGGCTTCCAGTGGCCAAAAAGACACTGAAAACTTCATCCATGGCATCCTGCTCATATCTGCTTTCTCCTTGCTTAAGAGGAATTTTTCTCACCTGAAGCCATCTCGACCTCTGGCAGAGGACCAGGCCATCCTGTCCCTTCATCCAGCATCCCCCAAAGCTTCCAAGACCTTTTCTCGCTCCAGCTGCCACTCCCAGAGTTTTTGATAGTTACACCTTGTTCCACACCTCATTTGCACTCTCTTGCACCAACACGGAGCAATTAAGCAGTGATTAGGTCACCAAATCTCACCCCCCACTCTCTGGGAGTCTGGGCTCCATGGGCAGGAGGAGCTTCGACCACAAGACTTTGGAAATGTCACTTCAGTGCAGTTGCTGTGAGAAGGTAAGAAACTCAATTTCACAGAGCCTGCACAAGGTCTGCCCAAGCAGGCCCCACGCAGTTTAACACACCATAATTACTGCAATAAGGAGCAGAAACAGAACGGGAGCAGCACATTTAAAATGCCCAGGCCCGTGTGTCAAGCTGGGGTGAGTTATCCGTCTTCAAAGCAGATTTAATTGTGCCAAGAACGCTGACCCTTTGAAGATTCAAATGCCAACCTGCTCTCAGCCACGACAGGCAGAATGAAAAGCTGCTATTTCAGTCTCTGTAAGGCAAAGGGTGCCCATAAACCCAGAATCTGAACCCTGACCTTCAACATCTTTAGCCCCCACGACAGCAGAAGCCTCCAAAGAAAACCCCTTCGTCCATCAGGAATATTTATCACCCAACAGAGCCATTTAGAACCACCATTAGCACAGGGTGGGCCCTCCCTGCAAAGTTCAGATCCTGCTCCTAAGGCCTCATTTTTCTACAAGGTAAAACACTTATTAAACAACATCTCCTCACTGTATCAGAGCAAAGCTCAGGGCAGAAGTGGGGGTTTCCACACTAGAACATCCCAGAATATCCTGAGCTGGAAGGGACCCACGGGGATCAGAGTCCAATTCCTACTGCCCAACACTATTTTTAAGCTGTTTTGCCTGTAAGGAGAAGAAAAAAGGTATTTCAACAAGAAGAACTGATTGTCCCTTTGTTGGCAGCACTGTCACCCCCCTTCCACGGTCACCTCTCTTGCCCTCACCTTTACCTTCCTCCATAATTAACCTCCCTTCACCCCTCTCTCCCAACAATTTGTTAAAATACTGAAATCAACTCCCTTTCTTCTCCTCCTCATCAAATCTGAGGCTGGCCCACACTGAATGGGCTGGAAATATCCCATTTCCCTTCTCAAGATCCTGGGCAGGAAAGGAAAATCTCTGGCTTCCCTCTCCTATCCCCTTCTGCTGTGGCTCCTTCCCATCAGGAATGCAAGCACTGCTCTGGAGATAAGATCACACAGGGATCAGAGAGCTCCTTGTTCCTGGGAAAGAACCTTTATCAAGTGCCTGCAGTTTTATCTTTAATGGATCATTTCACAGGACAATAGATGATGGAATTCAGTATCTTTAACCAGCAGTGTCAATGATTTCAAATAATGACATTTTTATTGAAATACACCCAGGGAGAGAGATAAACACAGAGGCTGGGGAGTATCAGCTCCAAAAGCCATAATTAGGAGTAAATAGATAATGACAGGACCAAATTACAACCCTAAAACACACCAAACCCTTCTGCTTCCCACAGCTGCTCAATGCAACCCTTGGGCAACCAGCTCAGAGAGAAAATCAGGGCAAAGCTGCTCAGGAAGGGCCTGGGCAGCACCAAACACACCCAGCACTCACCCGCATTTCACTCCAGACAATCACTTCTCCACACACAGAACTTCCTCACGAGCCACAATATGAAGAAATGGAACAGTAGGATGAAAAACCTCCTCCTTCCCCAAAGAAACTGAAGTTGTGATGCAAACTCTCCATTTTCCAGTAAGGATGGGCAGAGTATCTCAGGTTGATCCCAACTCTGAGGTTGGGATCACATCCCTAGGGATGGAGCATCAGAAGATTAGAGTCAAGCCTAACTTGTGCCAATCATGTGCTCCTAAAAGACTCTTCAACCCTTAAAGCTGCCTCGAACTAGAAATAGGATTAAAGAGCCATTAGCTTCAAGAAGTGACATTAGACAGGAGCTTTTTAAAATTCTGTTTTTAAAGCAATATGAATTTTGAAGAGGTACAACTGAGCTCCAAGATTAGCACAATGGGCTACTTTCACAGTGATTCACTAACCCCCAGCTCAGTGAATACAAAGAGATTTTTCCAGAACTCCAAATGCAATTTTTAAATACCATTTTAAAGCAGAGAATTTAATGTGAACAACCATCTGCTCTTGGAAGGACTCTCACTGCCCCAGTCCAGTGAGCTCCACAGCACAAATGCCAGGCACAAAGCACAAAATTACAGAGCACATTGGAGTGTCTCTCCCTCCACGTGTAAAAATAACCCACAGCCTGCCTCTGCCTGCAGTGAATGAACAGCATGAAGGAGCCATTTTACTAAGAAAAGGTGTTTGGGGAAAAACATTATGAAGTCATTTACTCATTCAGTTTAGCCAAGAAGATAATTAGTACACAATTCAACAGAGATGAATGACTACAATATTCATCCCCTTGCCATTCCCCATTATTTGTTTGGAAGAACCTGTTCACATCCGATTTATTTCCCTAAACTGGCAATCAGATTATTAATTACTGGTTGTTTTTGTAGTGGATACCATACAAATAGAAAGAAAAGCAAAGATTATGCTTCAAAGAGCCTGTATTCTAAAATAAAAGCTAATTTCAGCTCCAGAAACAAGGAGAAAAGAGGTAACCAGGGGAGATCAGAGATATCTGTGCCTTGTACCAAGTGACCTGTGTGAGCTGCCTCCTTCACCAGGCACAGCAACACACACTCCTGAAAAACCACGGATAACTGCCTACAGCAGAACAAAAGAAATTTGCTCCTGAGTAATGAAAGATATTCTTAGATTAGGAAACCCCTTGAGCTAGAGGTGCAATGCCTCTACACACACACTCCTCTTTCTTGAGGAGAAAAAATCCAGCATTCCAAAGGTTTAATGCTCCTCATCCATCAAACTGCACCATTTCCAACTACAACAGCTTTGAAGTGAGTGCTGTGTTCTTGTCAGCATCAAAGCCACAAGTGTTGTACCTGAGATTTGATGAAGATCACTGACACAGTTTGTAAAGTTTCCTTTATTTCTTCTGTTTGATCCCCTTTGTGTCGCTGATTGGGCAGCTGGAAATGAAGTGGATGCAAACCCAGCACATTTATTCCTCGGAGCATTAAGGGGTTAACAAGTGCACAGCTCTCAGACAGCACCAAATGCTATTTAAGTGCTGTCATTACTACAGGCTCCTCTTATTTTAAACCACACTTGTGCTGCACTTGGCATCACCCCTCGACAATTTTCTCTGCTGAGTAAAGGAAAAAAAAAATCCCCGCTGATTTCTGCCAACGTGTTAACAAAATGTGAATAAAGACAAAGCTCTGCAGCACCACTCTTGGTTCCTCCCGGCCTTTCCAAGCCCTGCTTCCAGCACGATGCCAAGCTGGAATTTGCAAGCTCATTGTCCCACAGGGCCCAAGTCAGATCAGGCTGAAGGAGTGAGATGGAGCATGGAAGCACATCTCCCTCCCCTCCTGTCTCAGTGCTCTGCTCAAAAGCCTCTGTTATTAAACCAATCTGTGATCCTGTCAGACTTCCATAGATCTTCATTTCAAATCAGGCCTGAGCTCTGAGCAGACACTTTCCAAAGGCAGGAATGAGTTGCAGCAAGAGCCTTCCTGGATCAAAGACCTGCTTCTCTCAGTCCAGCCAGGGCTGCTGAGCCGACAGCAGTGACCGTGCTGCACACACAGGGCAGGGGGCAGGAGCCACCCGAGGATGCTGCTGTGGAAGTGGGGATGTGACCCCAGACCAGCATCTCCTCCTTCTGAGATCATTGTGGAAAGTGCCAAGAGGAACCACAGGTGGGCAGGGTCTCCTCTTTGCTGGGTCAGGTACAACAACTCACAGATGAACCTCGACCTTTAAGATTTCTAATTTCAACCAACGGAACAGGCTCAGCAAAGATGGCCATAAAATGCACAGACTGAGAACTAAAATGACAGCAGAGTACAAAACAATTCCCTGCCTTTTGCAGTGGGTTTGGGTGAGAATAAAAACCAAAGAGGGCTCTGGAGGGGAAGCACAAACACAGCACCAAGCTGTGAGTGAAAGGGGTGCTGAGGCTGAGGTCGATCCATCTGTGCTCTCACAGAGCACCAGTCCCTCCTCAGACAAGTTCCACAGTTGATTCCATCAATCCCAGAGTCTGGCTTGACCTTTATGGCATATTCTCTCAGTTAGATGAGGGTGAATGAAGAAAGGCAATACATGAGTCCTAACTCCCCAAATCCTGTGCCTCCTCTGCAGCAGAAAAATGACCTTTTAATAATCTGTCTACAGCAGCCTAATGGAAGACCACAAAAACCTGAGTCTATTAAAAGAGAAATCTCCACTATTCCAACTGCAGCACCTGATTGGGAAGATAATCCACAAACACAAGTCAGAGCTCATTCAGGTCCTGGACAATGTGGTGACCCCGTGGATTCTGAAAGCAAACCCCCAGTTAGCACTTCCCCTTCCCGACGGATCCACCTCATCCTTCCCCCACAGCACCACCTCCAGGGTGAAGGGCTGGGGAGCTGGGCTGGGTACTGGCAGCAGAGTGGTTTGTATTGATTAACTAATGACTGCAGTACGTGCAGGGCTGTATTAATAACTCACTGCTCTGCTCTCAGTTATCAGGGAATTACAGGGGGATACAACTCTGCATCCCAACACATCCCTCCTTCCATGCACCTCCCAGCAAATCAACATGCACACGGATTCTCAGTGCAGAGAGACCATTCCAAAGCAGCTTTCACCTTCATTTTAGAAGAGTCAAGAGAGTGAAAAGCTGTTCTGCCTGGCCATACTTTATCTCACTTTCCTTTTATTCCTTTTAATGAATATCCCTGTTCCTTTCTCTCTCCCTTTTATCAACAGAAAAGGGTCTTGCTTTGCCAAATCTGCCTGAGAGCAAATGGTGTTGCAGTTAATCTATAAATCAACCATCACCATAAATTCTGCTCTTTCTCCATCCAAAACTGCAGAGCTGTAAAACAGATTACATGGGACAGCAGAGGCAGGAAGGAAATCTGGGAGCTGAGAGGAGCTGCCATCACAGCCAAATGGCCTTCCCTGCTTCTCCTTTCTCCCCACTCCACCCAAAAAGCCTCCAAACCTCTGCTGCCAGGCCTGGGACACGTTTAAGAGCAAGGACACCTCACACACTGCTACTAAGACCCCAATAACCAAGACTTGTGGTCACATCTGATCCCTGCAGCGATTCCAGCAGCCTGGGCAGTGCCCCTGAGAGGATGGGATAGCAGGAGGCAATAAATGATGAAGGGACAATGCCCTGCCCCCTGCAGCCACACAGCTCCCTACCCAACATTAAAGCAGCTGCTTTCAGTGGGATTACACCGAGCTCATGGAACATCTGGGAGAGCGTTGCAGCAGCGGGACAGAGCAGAGCATCACACGGGAGAGGCGGCGAGGGGCCAGCATCCTGCATGGAAAATGAGGAGAGAAGCTGCAAGAGTTAAGCTCCATGACTGCATTAGGTCATCTTCCTCCTCCGAGGCAGTTTTCCAGGGATTAACATTTTCTATTCTAAGGGGAGGACAGGACAAGAGTTCAGCTAAGAAAGCTGCAGTGCTCCCCAAGACAGGAGTGAGAAATAAAACCACGGAGATCCTCAGCACTTCAGAGCTGCTGCTGCTTCAGGAGCTGCTTTTAGCCAAGGACAGAGAGGGCTCCTTTGGGAATCCTCTCCCAAGGGAACATCCATGTCTTGGTTTAAATCTCCCCCTCACAGGCCTGTTAGGAAAGGTGAGGTTTCCCTGCTGACAGCAGCACTACCAGATACAACAAACATAATAAACTGTAGATGTTATGAGAAAGTCATGGAACCCCAGGATGGTTCGGGATGGAAGAGACCTTAAAGCCCACCCAGTGCCACCCCTGCCATGGGCAGGGACACCTCCCACTGTCCCAGGCTGCTCCAAGCCCCAGTGTCCAGCCTGGCCTGGGACACTGCCAGGGATGGAGCAGCCACAAGTCCTCCCACAGATTTGCCCTCCTTGGCTGCTGAGGACTGGACTTACCCCACCCAAGGAGCCTCGCTGGGCACCTGGAGGGAGGAAAGCAGAAATTCTGAAATATTTTAACCAACAAAGGTTTGGGGTAACTCTGTGGACCCTCAGGTTTGCAGTCTTCAGACTTCCACAAGACAGAATTCCAGAAGTGTTTCTAGAATGTAATTGTATCTGTGACCAGTCCTTTCAACTAATCATATTATTTTAAAGTTCCTTTGGTAATTTGTCCTTAATTCCACATAAACTGCTGTTCTGGCATAAAGTGTACTTTGTGATATCAAAGTCAAACAGATTAGGCATGATCCACTTCCAGCAAGGGAGTGTTTTGGAGAGGAGATGATATAACTTAAAAGCTAAAGCTGGCTCCCTGTTTTAATTAAAGGGGATTAAACATCCATCATGATAAGGAAAAAGGGACATTTTATAAAAATCAATTACCTTCCTCAGTGTCAGTCTGGTTTAACACCTGCAGCTTCTGAGAGAAGGAAGAGTGTAACACACCACCAGCACTCAGAGAAGGTAAATTAAACACTGTTACTGTACAGCAACATCAGTCACAAAATATCCAAGAAAAAAAACTTCATTACCCAATCAGCTGTTACACTGTTGACAAAAAAGATGATGTTACACTCCAAAAGTGTATCTGGCAAATTCAGAATAGTGAGATTCAAAGTTTCCTGCAGCACTTCCCCACCCCAGGAAGCCTCCAGGAAGGGATTGCACATCTTTATGGAGATAAAAAAGTGCTGGTGAAGCACCTCAGCATTCAAAAATATTCTTTTGGAACTGCAAAGGCTGAGCCACATCCGCTGCTCAATAAAATGCCATAATAACCATGAAGAATGAGACCTGGCATTCAGCTTTGTTGCTTCTGTCATTGTAAAATCAGTTTCTGCTTGCACCGTTAGACAATATGCTCAATTTTAGATCTCACACAGGAGTGTATGAGGTAATTATACATAATATGTATAATTGATACAGTAAAAATTCCTACCACGAGAGGTTTAATATGGGGCTGCAGAATGAAATACATTTCAGTTTTTTCAAAAGTTTGAGACTATGAAAAGGTGGCAATTAAATTCCTAGTGTGAGAGGGATATTTTACTGTAATTTGAGAAAAAAGCAAGTAAAAGGCTGGATCTGGCAGCTCCTGCCTGAGGGGCTTGACATGAGGTTACACAACTGCTCCCAGTTCCGGGGGTGCTGCATGGGAAGTGCCCACACCTTCCACGCTTCCTCTTCAACCTGTCAGACTGATTTTGCATCTGGAAACAACTGCGGTGTGAGCACGGCGTGGAGCAGAGCAGGAGCCTGGGAACAGCACATGGGCAGGGATAATCCCCCCTGGAACGAGGTGAGTCCGAGCCAGGGCAGGGTGGGATGGGGGCTGAGCACAAACAGTCCTGCCCTCCTCGCCACAACACAACAGAACTCAATAAATAACTGCACTGCAATCTACAGGCACAGGTAAATCACTGAATGAGGCTGGAAACAGGAAAACGGCTGCTCTCCATCACCCCTTTGTTCTGCCTCATCACTGGGTGACCTTTCATTGCTCAACTGCTTCACTTGGTGAAGTGTTTGAGCTGCATCCCAGCCCTGCGCAGACACGTCCGAGTGCTGCAGCCGTCCTGCTCTGCCAGGGCACAGGAGCGGCACAGGGAGGGCTGGCAGCAGGACTCCTCTGCAGTGACAGAGACACTCATTAATCAAGCACTTGTAAGGCCAGGCAGATGCTCATCAGCTTGTACAAAGAAGCCACTTTCAGCTGGTGAAGCCAGCTTGCAGGGGGTTGGACTGGGGGGTCTCCAGAGGTCCCTTCCAACCCAAACAGTTCTGAAATTTTGTGAAATAAACACAGATTTTTCCTAAAACCCAACTGAATGAGGTGTGGGAGGGAACTGACTCCTTTCCCTCTTTCCCTTGAGAAGGAAGCAGGGCTGGTGGCTCCTCACCCTTCCCACAGCCTGGAGAGAAGCACCCCAAGATAATTTACGGGAGACACGAAGAAAGAGTTACGGTTTTTAACAGGCAATTTTGAAGCAGATACTACCAATATACAAAGTCCTTGGTTCCACTGAATAAATATCTCTGACAGCTAAACAATAACTCTGCCTCTTATTTTAGAGCTCAACCCCAAACTGGTAGACTTTGTAACTCTCCACACTCCTGCTATTCCCTGAGGTGCTTCCAAGATGATCACTGTCAGAGTCACAGAGTCTATAAAAAGGATGAAGGAAGCTGGGAAATTTCCACAGAGGTGGTGCCAGCAAAACAGAACGAACATTTCAGCCATCCCTGAGTAAAGCCAGGCTGCAGCACTGGAATTCCATCAGTGCAGTCCAAGAGCTCCCCCAGCCGAGCCCTGGCATGGCTGCAGTCACTCCCAGAATGGCTCAGGTACCTGGAAAGTTCCAGATCTGCTCCAGGGGGATTTGGATTTACTCTTTGAAGCCAATGCTTGTTCAGAGAAGAGCTTGAGAACTCCTTAAGAGGAGCTGTCACAGTGCAGAACAAGGCAGGAGTGACTTGGGGAGCGGCAAACTCCTGCCTTGTGCCCAAGGGAAGAGCCGGGAGGCCCGGCCAAAGCAGCAGCGCCATCCTGTCCCAACCCATCCGGCTCCGGGTCACACACGGGCACCTACCTACAACAACTCCGCTGAAAGGGAAAACCTTCTGCTCCAAACACGGTCTGTCCTCAAAATCCTCATCTTCCCCCGCTGGGACAGCTTTAGAGAACGAGTGACTCTCACAAACACAGGATGGCTGGAGAAAGCATGGAACAACCCAACCCAAACCTCTTATCAGCTGCTCCCACCCCTCCTGGAGCAGCCCACTCCTGCTGGGACTGCACTGGTGTCCCTGTGTTCCGTGGGCAAAGGGGATGAGAAGCTTCCCATGGGCTGCGGCACCATCTGCTGGAGATGGGACCAGAGAAATGGGTTGGAACGAAGGGATTCTGGAGGAAAAACTGACAGGATCCAAACTGAGAGAATCATGGAATATCCTGAGTTGGGAGGGACCCACAGGATTATCCAGTCCGAGCCCTGGCCCTGCACAGACACCCCAACAACCCCACCCTGGGCATCCCTGAGAGCTCCTGGAGCTCTGGCAGCCTCGGGGCCGGGACCATTCCCTGGGGAGCCTGGGCAGTGCCCAGCACCCTCGGGGAGAAGAACCTTTCCCTGAGAGCAGCCACAGCCCAGTCATAACCCAGAAATACATTTCTGGAGCTCAACCTTGTTTAACAGAGGTATCACAAGAGATTCTGCAAAATCCCCGTGCGTCTGCCTCAGCCAGTGAGGCTGAGGATCAGGAATGCTGGGAAACAAATTCCATGACGCGTTGGAAGGATTTGTAAAATTCCCGTTCATGTTCCACAGATTCAGCCTCTCCTTCCACCCCTTTCCAGGCCTGGAAAAGAGCACTGGAGCCATTCATTTACAGCCTCCTGGCTCCTGGGGGCTTTTATGCGCCACAGGCACCAACACCCGGAGCCACTCGGAGCCACCAGGGACCCATAGCCCTGAGAGGTGGGAGGATCTCGTCTGCCACTGCCAGGGCACGGTGACAGCAGAGCCTCCCTGTGACATTTCAGCTCTAATTTGCATGCAAATGTCAATATTTATTAGTCACATCAAGCTCTTCAGCAAAGCTCCCCTGGGTTGCTGAGTCTCTGCACTTATACTTCTACATTGCTCAAAAAAGAAGAACATTTGCTCTTGGTAACTTATTCCAGACTTCCTACGTTCTTCATTTCATCCTTAACTATCAATTGCTTTTGTGGAAAGTTATTTCCAACCAGTCTATGCATCAACAGTGTTGAAAAATGCTTTACCATCACACCAAAAAATGACCGTGGAAAAGTAACCTTTTAACTTAACTTGTCCCTGGAGCTGTGAACATATTTATGTATTTAAATAATGGAAATTTGAAAGTAACAGATGTTTCCTGCCTAGAGCACAGTGCAAGAACAACAGCGTTTCACTATTACAGTGCCTCTGAAGCATCCACACATTCCCATCCCCATTTGCTCTCCTGTGCATTAGTTTGCAAAAATGCCCAAGTGTTGAAATCTGGTTTTAATCGTGATGTCAACAAGTCTCCCTAATCCTGCTGAAAGTCAGGAATTAGGCCTCTGAGCAAGCCAGCATGAAAGAAAGTGAAATTGCTTTTAAATGTAGAGTAGGAGAGGAGAGAAAAAATGGGAATTGCGAGATTAGGTAAATCTGATGGAATTTGGTAGAGCTGTGGAAAGGATATTTTAGTGGTGTCCAAGAGCCCTCACTTACCAGGATTTGGGCTCCCCAAAATGCAAGTAGTTGATGCTGTAGAGATCCATGTCCTCTGTATGCCAAGCAAAAGTTGTCTTCCACATCCCGAAGTAGAGGTAGGGAGTGTTCACACCCTCGATGATGATGCCACACTCGTGCTCCACCATGTCCAGGAGAGTGTTCAGATTGCCAATGTTCCACTCATCCACATCCTGGAACCCGACAGAAATGGTTTGTACTGGAAATGTCACAACAACCACAGCCCACGGCGCCCTCTCAGCGCCTTGGAGTGTGGAGATAAAGGTGTCACCTGCATTAATTGAACACCCTCTGCTTCCAGAAAGGTTGAGTTAATGCTCCTCTCCGACCACAGGCAGCAGGGAGCTCCAGCACCCTGAAGAGGCTCTTGCACTGTGTGATACCCCAGCATTAATTAACTGTTCTGGTAACGAACACAGCATAAACTCGGGGTAAAACACCCTTCTCTCAGATGCTCTTCCCCTGATCAGAAGCACCTCAGTGTGCTCAAAGGGGCACAGCCTTCTACCTCAGCTCAGTGCTTCAGGTAAAAACAGGGAAACCACGAGGAGAGCAGCTGTGCTTGTGCCTGGCTGTGTCCCACCACCGACCACAGCACAGAAAGGATGTGATACTCCCATCCAAGCCCCAAATCCTCTGCATCCCGGTGGTGTCCATGGCTCCGAGGACCTCCGATATCTCTGCTTATTCTAATTAATCCCATATTAAACCATACTGATAATAAAAAGACACTTGTACATTCACACACAATCAGACAACACTCCAAAAAAGGCCACTTTCCACTCAAAAGGAAACTACAGAGGCAGAGATTTAAATTATCTGCCTAAAAAGAGTAAGTAGAGAGAAACCTTTATCATTTACAGAATTACTTGAAGCAGAAGATGAAATTTCACCAAGGAAAAGCTTAAACAATTTGAATTGTAAAATAATTCAGTGTGCAGGTGCATTGTATCCTAATGGAGTTGCCTACAAAGAAAAAATCCAAATGCAAATAATTTAAAATCCAAATGCAAATAATTTACTAATGTTAAGAATCAAAAAATATTTTTGATGAAGCACCCCTTCCTTGAAATTGCTGCTTTTTTCTGTCTTCTAAGGAGCTTCAGCAGAAACCCCTATTTTATTTCCTTAAAAAAGAAACTAAACCCAAGCTATAGACAACTTTTTGCCACAGACTTCAAAAGAATTTGTTTAAATCACACTTCTCATTTTTCTACTAAAAGTCAGCTTTTCACAGCTTCCACTGACATTCTGAATCTCAGGGGAAGTTTAGGCTCAGTTTTGTAACGAGGGGAAAAAAAAACAAAGGTATTGGGGTTTTTTTAGGGTGGCCACGTCAATGAAATTCTGAATTACTACTCTTAATGAGAAAAGTGCAACAGGGAAGTCAGAGTCCATGTCTAAAATAAACAAAGGAGAAGCACTGCACTTACTGCATCATACAGGGAGCCACTGATATCAGCCCCATAAATGGGAGACACAAATGTCAGATTCTTCCAGTACTTGCGCTCCAGGTCTTCAAAATCCTGGTGGCGAGGGGTGCAGTACCTGCCAGGGAACACAGGGACGTGAGCACTCCTGAGAACAGCCAGCACACACCACCACTGACAGCAGCAGGGGTGTCACAGCAGGACCCCCAGCTGGTCCTGAGGGTGCATTTCATCTTTAATTCGTAGAATTTACTGCCTTTCCCACCTCTGCACAAACCCTCTCGGGGCAGGCTGGCAGACAGGAGGTGCAGCACCACATCCCCATCCCACAGAAACGCGAGGGGATGTTATCCCACAGGGGGCTGAGGGCAGGTGAAGCTCTCAGGTGCCAGAAAAACTCCAAAGCTGATTATGGAGTGGTTTGGGTTGGAAGGGACCTCAAGTCCCATCTCACCAGTCCCATCCCCTGCCACAGGCAGGGACACCTTTCAAATACCCCATTTAAATCCACCCTCCTGCAGCTTAAAACCATGACTGCACAATCTCAGGACTGATTAAAACCCAGGGTACTCCAGAAAACTCCAGACCCTGGAAACAGCACGCAGCTGCAGCTGGCACATCCCAGCTGACTGAAGTGCTCTGCAGAGTCCCCAGGCACTCTGGAAGACACTCATGTCACCAGGATCAGCCCAAGTGCTCCAAGGTATTTGTATTTCCACCCCAGCCACGGAACACCTTTTCCCAAACAGCCAAGAGGTCCTTTTTTGGTCCCAAGCCATTCTTTTCAGGAAGATTCTCAGCCAAATACTTGAACAACCTTTCTACAGCAACTCCCAGAAAAAGATCCGAGACACACCAAAACCCACCAAGTTACAAACTTGTTTGAGACTCAAGGAAAAGCAGTTTCCCCCAAAATGCTTCACATTTAACACAGCTGCATTTTCTTGTCAGCTCATTTCTGGAAGGAAAAGCTTCCCACGAGCTGCCCCACGCCCAGTTTGAAGCACAGCCCGTCCACCCACGCACTTCTCGCT
Source organism: Oriolus oriolus (assembly GCA_013400235.1). Classification (NCBI taxonomy): domain Eukaryota; kingdom Metazoa; phylum Chordata; class Aves; order Passeriformes; family Corvidae; genus Oriolus; species Oriolus oriolus. The sequence continues at coordinate 446,201 of VXBT01009056.1, forward strand.
GTTGGCCAGGCGCCGGTACTCGCCCACGGTCATGGGCTTCTTCTGGATGTTGTACTGGGTGAAGAGCCCCGACTGCCCCGTGACCACCTGCTGGATGGGCGCTGGGATCACCATGTCGTCGATGTCATCGTACGTCCGCCGGGGCTTCCACTCCTTGGGGGGAATCACCTGGAATTGGGGGGAGAACAAACAACATGGCACTTGTTACAGAAACTCTGGATTTTGGTGGGCTGGGCTCCTCCAGCGCAGGACGGGCTCAGCTTCCCTTACAGGGCTCTGAGCTGCAGCTGCAAGTGAGACACAAAACTGACCTGGAATGCTCAGGTTAATCCTACAAGTAAAGTCATTTATTTACAACATCTGTAAGCCACCAACAAGCTTTATTAAAATAATCTCCCTAGCAGAGTCCTGGAAGGTAATTGCTTGTACACTTGAGTGGACAAGGAAACATTCCACGGAGAGCTCTTCATCAATAGCCAGCTCTCTTTAGAGCAGCAATAAACCCAGTAATTGACCTATGTTTTAGAAGAAATAAGAATTATTTCCTGCCTAAGAGCTTTATTTCTCCGCTGTGCTTTATTAAGTCCAGCTAAACACTACTCCTAACAACTCCTTGTCAGAACAAATGATCTCATCAGCCTGTGGTGACATGGCCACAGAAACACCCCTTCTAATCACTTAGTCCCGGATTTTTCCAAGCAGTTCTATGTCAAGTACTGGAATTTAGAAGCTTCACATGAAAAGTCCTCATAACCAGATGGTGCTGGGCACTGCCCAGGCTCCCCAGGGAATGGGCACGGCCCCGAAGCTGCCAGAGCTCCAGGAGCGTTTGGACACCGCTCTGGGACAGGGTGGGATTGTTGGGGTGTCTGTGCAGGGCCAGGAGCTGGACTGGATGATCCTGTGGGTCCCTCCCAACTCAGGACATTCCATGGCTCTACAAAAGCCCTGTAACTCCTCTGCTTTCCTCTCTCCATAACCAAAACAGAGATTCCAGGTACAGTTTTCCAAAGCTTAATGTGTTCAACTCCACGAATCCAAACGGCTCCCGAGGGACAGGATCTGCACCCCCGGGGAAGGCAGCTCCCCCTGCCTGAGCAGACTCCTCACCTTGGCCAGCCCTGCCCGGTGAGCTCCCTGGGACTCCATGTAGGCGATGAACTTGCCAAAGTCGCGGAACTCCTCCAGCGTGGGCCGGAAGGTCATGATCTTGCAGCCAGGGTTCTGCGGGCTCGGGTTTTCCGACCCCATAGTTCCAGTCCGGCGGCTGGAGAGGGGAAACAGGGGGACAAAGGAGGGAAAGGGGCAGAAGAAGACACTGGTTAAAACCTTTGGTTTTTAACTCCCCACTTTAATGAGTTCCATGGGAAGCCTGGAGAGATTTTTCATTTTCTCCCTCTACTCCCGCAAGGGGGGATTTGTAAGAACCATCCTCTAACATGGATATGAGGAGCTTCTGACCAAAAACCCACTTAGTCAGGAACTCCTGATACCAGGATCACCCCAGAGCTCGGAGAGGGGCTAAATATAGACCACAGGCTTAACATCTCCCCCCAGTTCATCACAGAAAGTGGTGTCTCATCAGGATGGTGTCACAAAAACAACTACTTCTCACCACCTTCAGCATTGTCAGTGTGCAGAACTTGCCACCCTGCAAGTTCTGCACCAAAATGCTCCATCATTTTCTGTTTAGGTTCAAACCCAACAGCTTTCCCCAATGTTTGGGATTTTTTTCATGTGTTAGACTACATTAAAAATTATAAAATTAAGGGGTTTTTTTAATGTAGCTTCATTACACTTTGCATTTGCAATGTACATAAACAAAACAAAGTGTCGGACGAGTCTTACAAGAAATACAAGACGCACAACTCCAAAACATGCCAAACAAACTCTCAAACAATTCAGGATGAAATCACAATTTTTAAAACGGGCTTTTTAAAGGTTATGCCGGAAATCTGCAAGGGAAACAAAACGTTCCGGCGGCGTTTCAGTTCCGAATGTCGCCACGAGGGTGTTCCCCAGGCCGGAGGAGCAGCGCAGCGGCCGCCGCGCCCCGAGGCTCGCGAGGTGGCGGTGCCGGGCTGCGGGAGCCCGAGACCTGGGGAAACGCTCGGAAACGCGTCCGGCGTGGCTTTTAGAGCCCGGCAAAGCGCTCGTGCACCTCAACTGATTTCCAACTGGCCAAGCGGTATTCCAGATGCTCCTAGAAGTACTCGTAGTGTTAGGAAAACACAAAATAAAACAGGGAATACTCCCAGGTCTGTGTTTGAACGGGTGAGCGTGGCACAGAACTCACTCCAGAGACAGCAAGTGCTCCCAGCTTCTGGAATGAAAACCGGCATCACACACTGATGTGGACACATTCCACACCCAGGGCACCAAGATTTAGTTTTAACTTTTCATTTCAAAAGGCACATGAACAGTTTTGAGCGAAATTTTAGAAACCAGAAAACATTAGAATTTTATAGAGTAACTTTTATGTAAATTTGTTTCAAAACAAGGATCTGCAAGTCTTAAGCCCTTCCCCAAGGAGTCTTCAAAGGAATTTATGCATAAAATCACAGTCAGAAAAGCCCTTCCCAAGCCAGGAGCCAGAGATGCAGAGCCCAGTCCAGAATAAAATCAAATTCTGAATCCCAGTATCGCAGGAAATCCCAGAGCAAAACCAACTGAGGGAGAAAAACACCATGTCACCCCCTTCACCCCAACTGATACTTCCAATTTCCAACAGAAATTGTTGCAGTTTGGGAACAAAAGGGCCCTTTAACCAACCCCTCCATCTTCAGGCTGGCCCTGCCCAAGGAGATTCCCAACAGTGCCAAACAAGGAACAAAAATTGCCTTTTGAGAACAAAAATTGCTGTTTCAGGGTCAGCTGCTTCAGGAGAAGCAGCAGATTGATCCATGCCCATGGGGACGATTTCCTACACAAACGTTTTGCAGGAATACAAAAAGGAAACAGCATCTCCCACCCCTGGGATGAACCACGGGCGCTGGGGACCCATCTGCCAGAGGCTTCCCCCACACCAGCACAGACAAACGTGGATCCCCAGGAAAACGGGGCTGGGCGGGGAGGAAAAGGGGCTGTTGGAGAAGTGGGACACGGAGAGAAACCATCCCCAAACCCCTGCTCCGACACAGCCTTCCCGGGAATACTCGAGCTATTTTTAAGCAGGGTCTGGAAATGCCACGGGAGCCGAGGGGAGCGGGAAGCCCCGCCAGGCTCCTCCGGAGGAGCTGGCTCGGGAAAGGCGCCTGAATTCCGTCCTGAGGAGGAGCCATGCCAGCACCATCTGCTCCAGAGAGGCCTTCCCAGGATTTGCAGCTTTACCCACAACCAGGGGGGAAAACAAACAGTCAAAGCCAGGCTTTATCCCATCCTTTCCTTAAGATTATCTCACAAAACAACAATTTTTAGTCAATAAACTCGGAGCAAAGAGTGAAAATACATGCTCCAGTAAGGAAGGGAGATCAAAAATTACTTCATGCAAAGCTTAATCAATTAATTAAAGGGTAAAACTACTTCCTGCAAAGCTTAATTAATTAATTAAAAGGTCTACTGCCTCAATACAAGCGGCATCACCTGGCACTCTGGAATTCTGTAGTGCAGAGACAGCAAAGCACAAGATTTTTTCATGTTCAATCCCATCTAAAGAACATTTCAGCACCTACCCTAGATAATGTACATTCAGCTAATCAAACTAATTAAGCTATTACAGTAAAATGGCCACGGAGCTCATGGGAAGGGAGAATCAGTTCCATGACCCCAGTGAGATGCAGGAGCTTCCCAGGAGCTGGAAACACCCAGGTCACAGGGAAAGGTTGGGGAGAAGAGAATTTCTTTCCCAAGTGTTTCCCATGTGGCAGAACCGATGTGCTTTGGAAAAGCAGTGCCAGGATTCACGGTCACCTCCGCCCCAGCTCCTGGGACCACACGGGACACGAGGCCAAGGCAGCGGGACAAGCCCAGGGCTGCGGCTGCAGCTTCCTGTGGGATTTTCAGGAGATGGCCTCAATTAAACAGTGCCCTAATGAGCTCTCTGCATCACTGAGAGATTCCACAGCAGAATCCGACTATTCTGAGCACACTGAGAGCCCCTTTCAGCCCCAGCAGTGCTGCGGGTGAGGGCGAGACAGGAACAAACCCTTCTCTCAATGCTGAAAAGGAGGATTCTGCAGTCAGAGCCCCCATTAGCTCCCGAAAAGAAGAGTGAAGGTATTTTTCTCAGCTGGATACATTCTGTTTCTTTGTAAGAGAGTAACAACCTGAAATATTATGAAAACCTTCTAATTTTCAACCATTGTGAGGAAGCACTAAAACTTGTCTCCAGAGGGACGATCTCGGTGCACACAAAGAGCTGAGTTTTAATTTCAGTGACTTTTACATGAGACTTTTCCCTTCCAAAACTGATGTGAACCAAGACACTTCTGTGACTGAAATCCTGCACCTGTTGACTGAAACCTTTGTACAGCAGAGAAAAAGTCGGAGACACCCAGCTGAGATCAATGACTCGAGCTTGCTAAAGGACTGACAGGACTGGGAATCCTTCTGCAGGAAAAGGCTCGGGACTTCCAAGCAGCTCCCCGTGCTCCCCCCACTGCTGCGGGCAGAGCGGGCAGTGCCAGCTCACTCTCCTGCACTTGGGAGCCGGGGGAGCCGGGTCAGTGCAAACAAACGTGGCTTGAGGCAGCAGCAGCAGCCCCGTGCCCTCTGCCCGGGCAGGAGCTGGTGCTGCCGGCCGGCTGCCAACGCCGCGCCATCGACCCACGCTGGACGCTCCCCGAGCCAACAAACCACTCTGATTTCCAGAGATTCTCACGGATCAGGCTCTATCCAAAGTTTCCTAGCAGAACCAAAGACAAACTCCTGCAAGACATGAGGTCTGTGTATAAAATACGCTATTAAAAGCTATATATATTTATATATATATTAAAACTATAATGGTAATGTGGTTTAAGGATATCTGAGACAACTTTCCGTCCTTCCCTTTTATTTCCAAGAATCAGATTCCAGCATTTAGACAAACAAAGTATAAATTTTTAAGTTTGGTGTTGCTCAGCCCAGTTTTAAACAACTGTACAATTACAGCAAGGATTTAAACTAACACCTTTTCCCCAAAAATATTTATATATTCAATTCATTACATTTTTAACATTCAAATTGCTTTGAGTTCTGTGTACCATCCACAAAGGCTAAGTAAACATAACAGAGGAAATATTTGGGAAAGAGGAACAGAGACAACATTCCCATCCAGCACAGGGATGAAGATCTACAGTGCTTGGGATTTGACAAATTGAGAGTTATTTTCTATTAAATTTTACACTCCACAAGGCTCCTCCGCAATTCCAGATCCTCCTGTACTTGAAATCAAGCAGCATATGTAGCTCATTAAAGGAAAATAAAATTTTCCCTCAAAACACCCTCTTTGCTGTAGAAGTGCACAGTTACTCACACATTTCTCTAACAGCAAAATTATTTAGTCACAAACAGTACTTAAAAGCAAAAAAAAAAGTGGTTACATTTAAGAGCAATAAATCTGGATGACTTTAAAACAGTTTATTATTGCCTGAGGCAAGGTAGTTAACATGTAATGGTTATTTCTGACTAAATCCAGATCAGAACCTCAAAAACTCAAAAGTTTTACTGAACAGGCAAGATAAACTCACCCTAAAACCACACAAATCAGTTCACAAACCACTGCTGAGGCCCAGTCTCACCCAGGACTGCAGGAGCCTCAGTTTGCTGCATGGGATGAGTTATCTCCCCTGCATTTCATTGTCTTCACTGGATTTACTGCAAGGCTTTAGGAGTATTTCAGAAACAACTTAAGAAATAAGCATTTAAAAAGGCACTTCATCTGGACTGAGCCTGTTGAACCTGAACAAGAATTTCAAGTTTTAAGCCATGGCACCTCAATCCAAGGCAGCAGCACTGCAAATGTTAAAATAAAGCAGCCCCCAGTCTCTTGTTCTTAGGGGAAAGAACGCCAGAAACCTTGCAAAGCAATCAGGAACCTCGACTACTGCAGTGCTTTGCCCAAAAGGCAATTCCTGCATCAGATTAATACCTTAATAAGGACTAATTCCCAGTTTTCCTTCCACAACCCCACCAGAACGACAAGCCTGCAGTTCTCAGTAACTTGCTCGACTTCTCTAAGCTCCTTTAGATTTTCATAACAAAAAAATTCAACAAACTGGGTTGTCTGAGGAGTTTTTGACCGTCCTGCCAATATAGAACGAAGCCCTTGGCCGGTTTTGTGCCCGAGGTGCTGCCCGGGCCGGTGTGACACACTGACCCACATTGCAGCTCCCAGCGCCGGGGAATCGCTGCCGAGCAGCGGCGGCTCCGGGGAGCCCGGCACGGCCCCGGCAGCCCCGAGCCCCGGCAGCCCCGAGCCCCGAGCCCCGGCAG
>VXBT01009056.1:457424-471136 GCA_013400235.1 Oriolus oriolus
CAGTGACCGGCGGGTCCCGGGGAACCATCGGTCCCCACCCCCGCAGCCCCCGGCACTGCCTCGCCCCGCCAGGGCCGGGCCGCCACCCCCGGGGAGCCCCCGAGGCAGAGCCGGGGCTGAGCAGAGCCCCGAGCCCCGGCAGGAAGGGGATGAGGCCCTGGAAGGCGCTGCCCAGGGCGGGCTGCAGTCCCCATCCCCGCACTCGGTGCTCGAGGCCGGGGACACGGTGGGGACCGGGACTCGCTGGGCTGCAGGCCACCAGCTCCAGCCTCTCTCTCCAGCCTGGCTGCGATTCCACCACGGGAGCCCTCCAGGACCGGGAGCTCTCAGGGGTGTTCGTCAATTCGCACTCAATTTCGCCGTGCAGACCTTGGATTCTGTGCCCTCCCTGGGACCTCCCAAAATAGAAGCGGATCCTTGGTTAGTTTTTTGCTACTGTCATTCCCTTTTCCGAGTCTTTACCCACGAAACTTTGTTACCATTCCCACCTTGGATATTTACAACAGGAATGCAGCTGGGAGCGAGCGGGCAGCGAAACATCGCCCCAGCAAATCATCCCCAGCACGAAACACAATTCCTTTGTATCCACAGCCAAACCCGCTCACTCCGTAGCACAGGAATTTTCCTAGTAGGGCTTTATAATCTGGGACAGATAATTTTGGCAGATCTCACCAGAAAGTGTCTAATTTGCAGAGGAATTCTAATTGTTGCTTTAAAAAGCCACAAACAGAACAGTACATTGGTACCTATGGAGGAAACAAAGTTTGTTTTCCAGGTTCCAAATAACAACACAACCAATAAACGAAGGAAGTCATTGCAGTTATTTCAATTTAAATGCAAAAACACTTCCTCGCTTTCGCTCGTTCACCCCCAATTCTTCCCATCACAATACAGAATAAAAAGTGGAAGGACATTTTCAATGAAATCTGAATATCTGAAAGTGTTTAATGTTAACACTGACCTTAAAATAAACTTATTTTAAAGAGGGCAGATGGTGCTACTGCTGCTTAATTTCATAGCTTTTGTTTTTACCACCTTAATATTACTTTATTTCCTTCATCTGCATTTGTGAAAACCTCAGTGGTTGAATTTACTCCTCTGGTTTGTGGAGACACTCACACTTGTTCCTGTAACACCTCAAATATGATGCAGAACTTGGCACTTGCAATAATTTTGGGGTTTATTCATTAAATGTACAAACAATTCCAACTGCCAGTTGATATTTGGATTTTAGAGCAGTGGAAATCTAATGGAAGTTAAATGAAGAGCTTAGGGCATCTTTAGTTCTTAAGCTGAACATAACATATGCCCTCACTAGTGCCCAGAAGCAATTATGTCAAAGAATATCAAATGAATATTTTCCAAATTTGCAGTGAAAAATCATAATGAAAATCACAGCACTTAGAAAAATAAAAGGCTTGGCTTAATGGGAGATAAATTCAAATTCCTGCACAAGGGTCTGGATCAAAAGAATTGAAGGAGAACAGTCGACAATTAATTTGAAAAGATATTTATTTTGAGAACATCGACTTGCACATTATACAAAAAATTGACAAATTCAGCAAAAAAACCTATAAAATGTCGCGGGTTTTTTTTACCTAACATATTAACATAATCACTTTCCAAAGGGTAAGAGAGTTGAGGAAACCAAAAATAGGCACATTTGTTCCAGTCTGTCTGCAGTCAAGTGTGATTAAAAGCGTCCCTGCCTTGCTGAGGTATCAAACTGCAAACTTTGGTAATGTTAGAAAGAGACCAAGGGAGCCTTCTCAGAGGCGTGGCCAATACAAAATGGTTCATTAAAAAGCCAGAATTGGTTTATTTTTCATTTCCAGATAGAAATGCAGTGAAACAATTAAAAAAAAAACCCTCCCTAATACACCTATCACTAGGAAACCTGATCCTCTGCAAATCCCCACTAATCACACACAGCTACAGTGATCCACGTTCCCAAAGAATCCGGCTGGCAAGTCACAACAATTCAGTGCTTATGAAAAAAAGATCTTGATGGTGATTCAGAGCCCAGTCTTCCAGCAAAGGACAAAAGGCACTTAAGAATGGCTTTAGGAGATTCCACAATGGCATTTCGGGATAGGGGACAGCACCTGGCTGAACAAATCCTTCCCTAAGAGAAGTCCAGTGAGGTAGTACTTCATATTGCTCCAACCACTTGGCTCTAAGCAAGCAGCCTTCTGGTTCTGAGATACAAAATTAGCAGGAAATGGCTTTTTGTCAAACGTGTAAAACCCAGTTCTTACAAAAAAATAGCAAAAACCCACTTGTGGTACAAAGCCAGGAACCATCTTGTACAAATTGAGTATCAAAATGCTGCCAAGGTGATGCACAAGTCTACCTTGATGGTCAAATCCCCAGACAGTGAAGATTGTTCTAGCAACCAAGCCATTTTTGGAATAAAAAATAAAAATAAAGGGGGCACAAGGGCACTCTGAGAACTTTCCTCATCATTAGCAGCCTCACCGGAAGCACTTTCAGTCCATTAGAAGCAAATAATTCTGTGCTGATGAATGGCAGGTTTGAGGGGATGAAAAAAAATAAAAATGCAAAGTTCAACATAGAGAACAAAAACAAAATCCACGAACATACAAAAGGATAATCCTTGGAGTTTACAGTTTTTTTAAAAACGAGGAAGACTTAAAACCATTTTTTGGGGGGGTGGGAGAAAACACAGACTACCTTTTTTTTGTTTTAAATTAAGCCCAGGGGCAGGTTTGGTGGGGAGGGAGGGAGAAGTGCTTTGGGGGATCACCGGCCGCTGCCGTAGCCGGGGAAGAGCTGGGTGAGGACGCTCTGCAGGGCCTCGTTCACCTCCATGCTGTAGCCACGGCCCAGCTCGTAGCGACACGCGGGGCAGCTGAACACCGAGGCCTTGAAGGACCTGTCCAGGCAGTCCTGGGGACAGAAGCCAGCAGGGGTCAGGGGTGGGGAGTTTGGCTCACCCGGCACAGCCCGGACACAGTGAGACAGCCCCGAGGCTCCTGGGAAAGGCCCAGAGCAGAGCGAGGCAGGAGGAGGGAACAAAGCACTGCACTCCAACTGAGAACATCCTGCTGGACACAGCAGAGATCAGGGAATTCCAGCCTGGTTTGGGTTGGAGGGACCTTAAAGCCCATCCAGTGCCACCCCTGCCATGGGCAGGGACCCTTTCCACTGTCCCAGGGTGCTGCCAGCCCCGTCCAGCCTGGCCTTGGGCACTGCCAGGGATCCAGGGGCAGCCACAGCTGCTCTGGGAAGTCTATCCAGGGCCTCCCCACCCTCCCAGGGAACAATTCCTTCCCAATATCCCATCCATCCCTGCCCTCTGGCAGTGGGAAGCCATTCCCTGGGTCCTGTCCCTCCAGGCCTTTCTCCAAAGTCCATCTAAACCTGACTCATGCTGAAGGTCTAATTCCTGGCAAAAATTCCAAACAAACCAACCCCTCCCTGTCAGCACCGAGGAGGCGGCTCCAGGCCCAGGGCCCAGGCTCAGCCCAGCAGAGCCCAGCCCAGCAGAGCCCAGCTCACCTTGCAGACGTTGTGTTGGCAGACGGTGGTGACTGGCCGGAACACGACCTCCTGACAGCAAATACACAGAAAGGCCTCCTCCACTTTATTGAGAAATTTCTGCAAAGAGAACATTTGAATCAACTTAATGCTACTACTCCCTGAAAAACACATAAATCAACCCAAAACCCCACCTATTAAATGCAAGGGCTTGCTTTGATCACAGAGAGATTTTCAACAAATCTTAATATGCAAAACCAGTCCCATTAAACCTGCTGGGGATGTTTACACTAAAATAAAATCATTTTAGGTCTGAGGCTGTTCTTTAACTTGGCCAAGGGTTTGTGTCTGGGGACAGCACAACTACAGCAGTCCCTTTATTTCTGGGGAAAAGAGCCCAATGTACCGGTCCATCTTTGAGAGCCTCTAGGACTTCATTCCACAGTTTTTCGTTGGCTTCATCACTTTTTATAAGAGATCTCTGCTGGGATGTCAGCTTGTATGGCTCAACTTTAGTTTTCTTTGGAGTCCCTGCTGGGGAGGTGACGAGTTTCTCCTCCCCACCTGAAAGAAAACACGAAGTTGTTTTTTTTTAACAGCCAACCAAGAAAACACCAGAAAAGAGTAATCGAGTAAAATGCACAAAAACCTCCAAGGCTTTCTAATATCCACTTGCCTACTCCACAAACCTGCTGATTTCCTTTTCCTCTTCCCTTTCCCCGGGGTATCAAACTCATCATCTCCATTATTTTCTTTTTCCTTATCTTTGTTTGCAACAGCTTCCAAATATCCTTCAGGATACTGCAGGGAAACAAAACAAGGAGCATCCAATGCAAACACATCAGGTCAGACTTGCAGACCAAGACAGGTCCAAGACTGACCTCTGGAGAACTGCTCCAGGGGCAGTTTTAATCTATTTTAAGCAACAGATCCTTGCTCTAAGTAAGCACTAATGCAGCCTATAGAAATTCCATACAAAAAAAAAGAGTTTTGTCCTCTTAGTCTCCTGAGGTACAAAAACAAACAACCCACCCGACTGGAAGCATTTGTGTCCCCCTCAGTCTCAATTTTTAGCTAAGGAGAATCCTCAGTAAGAACATGTAACAGAAAAATCCCTGCTCTCCATCAAGTTCAGAGTCCAGGTGATGCCCCAAGGCAGTACCTGCATTGTCAGGCCAAGCTTTTTCATCCTGTCCTTTCCCTCTTTGGTCCAAGGAGCAGGTTCCTCATCGTCCCTCCTAAGCAGGTAACGCCACACCAGAAACCCAGATTTCCCCGTCTCAGGCCAGTATTTCACAACCTGAAAGAGTCAGAGCAGGTCTGTCACACTCTGTAAAACCCCCTTGGCCACAGCCACATCACCTTTTCCCAATTCAGCCAGCAAACCCCGACCCCCCTTACCTTGTAAATGCCATCGTATCTGTTGCCCTCCACAGGAGCGTACTTGCTGTGCTTGCCTCCCTTGACGTTCCTGACCACCCGCACCGGCTTCCCCGCCCGCCAGTCCTTGGCCTCAGCCCCGTGCTTGTCATTGATGGGGGCACTGCAGTTGAGAGCCAGGGCTCTGCAAGAGAGGCCAGAGTTCAGTGTGTTTGTCTGAATACCAGCACTGCCATGTAACTTGTGTGACACCAACACCTCTGCACTCATTAAACCTCCTGAGGGGGGCACATTTTAAATAGCTCATTATTCGTGGCATTACCCTAATGCACCAGCCCAGATCACTTCCTCCACTCAAGTCCAGCCTTATCTGTAAGAGTAACAGTTCAGAGTTACAAATGGTCTGGTCTCTCAAGGTGACCAGTGGCTGCAAAGGTCTTCAGGAGAGAGCAGAGCTCCTAGCCCAGTTTACTGCCCTGTTCCTCAAGTTTGAGCCAGTACTGTGTATGACACTAACACCACTCACAGTCCTGCCCCAGTACAGCGCACTGAAAGGAGCATTCCCATTGTGCAACTGATCTGCAGCCTAAACCACAGCCCAGACCCAGTTTTGACACTTTTTCCACTTAGCCAGCTTCCTTGGGTGCAAACAGGCCAAACAATTCCTCGTGCTGACACACTGCCAGGTCCTGAGGGTAGAATGGAGCACAAACGTTGCCAACCTGTTCATGTTGGTGAGTTTCTGATCGCAGGACTGCTCCGCCGTGCGTTTGTTCCCAGAGAGGTCTCGCCCTCCGCTCCCTGTGTATGTGAAGGAATTCCCATGATCCTGAAATGAACACAGATGGTTTTGACAGTCACAAAAAGAATTCAATAGAAGCCGAAGAGTCTTTTAACCAGGTGGGGTATACCAGCAGGGTAGTCTCAAAAAAGGAAAGATGCTTCCCGTTTTTAAGCTCCCAGACGGGGCCAGCCTCTGGCTCTCCCTCAGGCTGCCAGGAGAGAGGCCAGGGTGACAACATCTTGTCACAACCCTGAGCAGTGCAAGGACCCCTGAGCAGCCCAGGGCTCACACAGGATCTGCTGGCAGTGAACAGCTGGCAGCACAGCCCGTGGAACTGTTCAAACTGTGGGTGCAGTGGAGACCTTGAAAAGTCAGAACTCCGGGACTGAAAGCTGACATAGGGATATAAACTGGGTTTAGATGATCCTGTGGCTCAGGTTGGCACAGATTACTGTAGTTTTTAATGCAGAGTGTAAAAAGTAACGAAGGCCAAACCTTTGTTTTAACAAGTTTGTTCGGTTCTGTGCATAAATAATCAGAATCCACTCACGATGTCATCCTCGTATCCTCCTGCCAGCACCAAGGAATAGGCCCCATCGTTGCTCCTGCCGTGAATCCCCGCCACGTGGGGCCTGTGCACCCCGGACTCGCTCACCTGGGAAACAGAAACGGGTTTGGAAGGCAGCTGCTCTCAACAGGCCCCACACAGGACTGGGCTTGGAGCTGAACTAACTCTGCTATTTCACCTTTGCTTTCCATGTATCACAGGGTGAAACTGCTCTCACCACTATCCTCAAAAAAGCTCCAGACAGAAGAAAAATAAAAATGCTTCTAAAAAAATAAGCCATTGACAGTATCAGTAAATTGAACACACGGGTAAGGTTTGTGATGCAAATCTGAAATTTTGGCTACTTCTTACTGAAATTGCTTATTAAAAGGCTCCAGGTATTTAAGAATAATACAGATATTAAATATTTGTATAAAGTTTTGGAGGGGTTGTAATAGCAACCTTCCCTCAATACTTGCAAACAAGATCTGGATAGGCCAGTGCTTTTTTCTCCCCCAACTTTCTAACAGGATTAGAAACCTTCTGTTCCATGTATGTGGGTATTTGAGACACCCTTACCAGGGCACACCACACACCTCCAGGACAAACTACTGGAAACAAATCTGTTTGCTTTGGGTTTTTTGAGTTACCAAAAAGAGCACTAAAGCAAAATAAACCAGCACTTGATGGGCCCAGACAATGCAGCATTAGTTATGGAACACTTGATCCAGACAAAGCCAGAATTCTTTTCCTTCTGCACTTCCATATCCAGTGACACACACATTTCCAGATTAACTGTTTCAGGTTTCTTGTAGGAGCTGGATCATTCCCATTTTTCCCCACAGTAGGTCAGGCCAGGATTCAGCTTCATACCTGAACTCTGAATTTCCACATGGTGCCAACGGGAATGCCAGGAATTGGTCCATAGTGGTTGGAGGGGACAATGGTGCATTCCTTGGTGCGCCCAACACACGCCATGCCCTGGGCAGAGAGCAGGATCAGCCAAGAGCCCAAAGGAACAAACACAATTCCAAGTAAAACAGCTTTGGACTGACCTTTCCCCAGTCTCTCCGAGAGGAGGAATTAGCAGATGCCATCTTTTGTTTCTTTTTACTTTCTTTTAATTTCTCTCCAGCTAAAACCACCTCACTTGCATCATTTCGACATTCGGGGCAATACCTAAAGTCAGCGAAAATTAACAAGTAGCAAAGCCTTCAATTAGGAGAATTTCCTCCAAACATCGTGAGTTATGTTACAATTTCCCCACGTGAAACCAGACAGGACATGGAAACACTCTCTGTACTGGAATTTGACCTACAACAGCTCCTGTCCTTGCAGCAGGCACTGCAGATATGTCAGGAAAGAGCTGTGACATAAAATCATTGCATAAAATGTTGAAACAGGGCAGAGGAAATAAACTTGTGCATTTCACTAACTCCGTGTCTATTGAAAGATGTATTTTACTGTCCACATCTCTCACTGCACGTATTTCATACACAAACCAGCCTGATCTGACAATGAGGCCTGGGGCCTGCCTGCAGTGGCCCACAAAAGCCAAGTGAAGCCTCCCAACATCAGGTTCTTATTTGGTTCTCTTTGAATCCCAGACTGGTTTGGGTTGGAAGGACCTTAAAGCTCATCTCGTTCCAGCCCCTGCCGTGGCAGGACACCTCCCACTACCCCAGGTTGCTCCAAGCCCTGGCCTTAGTCAGGTACATGAATTAAGCATCCAGATCCCAAAACTAGGAAAAGGAGTGCGCAAGCCACTGGCTTAAAAGCTGCTCTCATTAAGCTCAAGAAAAGCTAAGCAGTTCTACCAAAAACAGCCCCAAAACATACATACCCCTGTACAGCCACAATATGGCCACTGAAGGGCAGCTTCAAGCCCCAGACCTCACTCTCTGCTCCTAATTAGATGTAATTGTGACACCCCACACACCTCCTCAGAACTTACCAGTCCTCATCATCTGGAATTCTGCTGAGGGGAGGGTTGAGGCAGTAGATGTGGAAGGCCATGTCACACTCGTCACACATGAGCTGCTTATCTGGATCCTGCTTCCCTCCACAGATGTGACAAGCACAGACCCTGCAGGTCTTGTTTGGGTTGTCCTTGCAGGCTTTACACACGGGTCCACTCTGTCCTGTGGGCAAACAGAAACCACACTCAGCAAGTGCCAAGATCCACTGGAAATGGTCAAAGGAGGCACAACTAAATGGAACTCTTAATGCTTTGATCCTCACAGAGGCAACCGGCACAACATCACAAGGTAAGACAGACACACAAGAACTCCACATCAGACTCACGTTTTGGGGTACCAGCACTGATGGGAGAAGCAGTGCCTGGCTCTTCAATTTTATAGATTTCATCCACTAATATAATTGTGCAGTCATTCAAGGAATCACCAGCTTCCCTAGAAGAAGTTGAGAAAAGAGATCAGACTTTGGAAGTGTCCCACAGCTCGTGTTCACAGCTGTGCATGCATCAGACTGCGCTGGTACTAAAAATCAGATCATTTTCATGCAATTAGACCTAACCCCCTCTTGTCTCAGGGAGAATCCAGGCACTTGTAGCATTTCAATTATCAAGAGTGACTGTTCCCCCTACCCCCAGATATATTTCAGACTAATTCTTCTTATATTTTATAGTTAAAAAGTCAAAATCACTGTGGTGAGAGGAAAAAGTAGGGATATTCTGGCAACTCTGTCAAAATTACCTGCAACTTAAAAAAATATATATCCTTTTTTTCCTGAAGCTGAGAGTCTCTTTCAGGAGAGAACCGGAATAATTTTTCATCACCTTTATAAAGTGAGCATTCATTCTATCATCCTATCTCCACAAAATACTACACTGCAATTTTGGTAAAGCCATTATGGATAATTAACACATAAACAATAATTTGCCTCGTGGTGAATATGGGGCTTTGCATCCTTTCAGCATTATATGAATCCATGGATCAGCATCATCCCTTAAAGCATCCAGTTCCTCAGTGGAAGCTAATCAGAATTGCAGTATGCTGAAGTTAATCACCCAAAAAGGACAGGCCACTTCTCATCTGCCCCCAGCACTTCTGTTGCACCATTCTTTGCCAGCAGAGTCACTCAGACCTCAGAAAGCTGAGGCAGCATTGGAGAATTCCATTTATTCCACGCTATGAACTTGCTTACCCAAGTAATATCTTTGCAGTGAGCTCCCTGGTCATTTTGGTTTCTCTTTTTTGCAGGATCTCAGCATCGTACCAGAACCCCCTCTCCTTTGGCTCATCAGGGTTGTAGTTGACCATCACCACCTGCCCCACCTCCAGCTGGTGCCACTTCAGGATGGTCCGTGCCCGAGCCCGCACGTTACTGGAGCTCATCTGCACCACCCCATTCTCTGGATAACTTCAAGGGAGGGACAGAGAACAAAAACCAGATTCAACATCAGTTTTGAGGAGTAACAGGTTTTATGCAGACAGGTTGATTCTGCTGTGCAACACAACAATAAAATCTCCTTCTCCCACACAGACACAGCCAGAACCAACCAGTCTAACTTTGCCACTATTGCCTCCCTTTAACACTTGGACATCAGCAGTTCCTATAAATGCTGGTATCCACAAAGAAAATATTCCAGCCCCCTGGAATTCCAACTGTAAAACAACCTTACAGTTACCAGGGCTCAATGCCATCATTACTATGTCACTGCCCAGTTCTGTTTTAATTTGCGCAATATCTACAATAAAATTCCCCATCAACATCATGACCCGAATGACTTCATTGGCCAAGAAGGCAGCAAAACTCACTCTTCATATTTCACATGATAAATCACATCTTCTTCAGGGACAGCTGTGGGCTGGTCAGGATCTGTGCAGCGCTCAGCTGATCCACTGGTGGGTTTTTTCCTGGTTACATTCACAACCTGGGCTTCAAACCACGCTCCCATATCCGTGTCCCGAGCATCCACCAAGTCATTGATCTACACAGAGCAAAGCGTACAGCTCATCAAAAGGGATTTGCAAATTAAGCATTCATTTCCAACCTACTTGACAATTTAGCCATCTCAGGAACTGCACTGTTATCAAGATATTTAATTGATCACCTTAAAAATTAAGATTTCCTCTGCTTTCCTGGTCCTGTTGTGCAGCCGTACAGTCTGCTTAGGCTGAATTTGTAAGGTTATAAATCCACTCTACACACGTAAAACCAGCCTTGCTAGCAAGCCCAAACCATTATTGGTTAGTCTGTAACAGAGTTTCAAAGTGTCTTGCTCATAGTCTGGCAAAGACATCACTAGAGCTGTAATAAAATCCATTGAAACAGAGGAGTAAAATGATTCTGAACAGCTGCTTGAGATTTTCTTTTGTTCATTCAAGAAAGTTTCAGCTTTGACAAATGTAGCGACTCCAAGCAAAAATATTGGGAAAATTTGAAAAAAAATCAAACCAGACACTCTGAATGCTTTTTTTTTTTTTTTAAATCAATTAATGTATTGTAGTTTTAGTTCAAAGGACAAAATGAAAAAAATTAAATATTTTGACCTACAGCATGTTGCATTTAATTGGTTTGCGGGTTGGTTGGTATTTTTGTCTTTGTTGTTGGAGGGCTTGAGAGGAAGAAAGGAACTGCCCACACAATTGGGGTATGAAAGATTTTCAGCAGTTCTCCACCACAGAGGAACAATTGCCCTGGCAAGGCGCAGTTCTGAGGGCTCTCAGTTTGTGAGGACCCACCTTGTAGAGGCCGAAGCCGGGGTCGGTCCAGTCGGGCTGAGCTGCCGTGCTGGGCTGTCCCTCCAGCTCCAGGGCACCCTCCCCGTTGTGGGAGCTTTTGTCGGACTCGCTGGGGCCGGAGCCGCAGCCGGAGTCGGTGTCCGAGAGCTCCGAGTCCTTCTCCTTGCTCCCAGCAGGCAGCACGGCCGGGCTTTGTCTGACCAGGAGCTGAACAATATCGTTCAGCCCCACGCTGTAATCGAACAGGGAGTGACCATCTTCCATCTGCAGGGAAAGCACCAAACCATCTGGTTATTGCCTCCATCGGGGCTGACTCCAACCACCCATCGCGCTCAGCCTGGCTCTGCCCGCCAAGATCGACCACGTGGCTTTAAAACCATTATCAGCCACTATCTGGGCCCTCCTTCTCTCTTATTCCTGCTATTTAAATGCTCTTTTTTCAATCACCCCACAATCTGCATGAGCAAGGCTTCCATGCTGCCCTGGACTTGCTACCCAGCCTCTATGAGATCTGGAAAAGTTTTCAGCACATTCCCTAGAAACATCAATTAAACAACTACAGATCCCCCACATTCTCGTCAGGATTCAAAGATAATTCCACGTTACCTACAAACGCAAAAGGAAATTATTTCTTCCTCAATTCAGACACATCCCAAATGCTAATGTAGACTGATCTTTGTATTTCAGTTGTGTGTGATCCAGATTATTGTTACACCCTCTCCGTTTATCGTAGCATTAAGTAGAAGCCAAAGAGTTAATCACACACTTTTCTCCCAGCAAACACACATTTTTTCCATTGAAAGTAAAATCAAAAAAGATTCAATTCATCTTGAAACTACCCAATCGCTCTTTAGCGTGGCCAGGCGTGTCCTAATTTCACACCCTCTCTAATTTTAAGAGTTTATTCGGCACGTCCGGCACAGTTTGTAGTCAAATCAAGACCCTGTCCCTGCAAAAAGAAAAGTGCAGAGGGAGAAAGAGGTCCCTCAACAACCTCTCAAGAGCTCGAAGAAGCACAACCATTTTAGAGTTAACATGCAAGGCTGGAGCCCACGGAGCAGTCAGAAGTTCAGACAAGCTTCCCCACATATTTAAGGTCTGACTAAGAAATTATACAGGAAATGATCACCCCCTTCCAGCTCAAACCACCAGAAAAAGCAATCCCTGGAGCTTTGTTTTCTGTCAGGGGGATGCAGAGCAAAACCACAAAAATTTACACTTCACAGGAATCACTATGATAATCCAGTTCTGATTAATGGCATCAAACGGCTATGGAACAATCCCTGGAAATCTGACTGCACAGGAAGAGATCTGAGCTTTTTGCTGGTTTAGAGATGAAAACTCCTCGAGATTTGGTGTGTAAGAACACACCAGAAATTGGTTGTTTCTTCTTAACCAAGAGACAGTGTCGCAAACATGGGAGGAACAACACCAGCACAGGACACAAGTGACAACAGGTGCAAACCGAAATGGAAGAGCACAGGAACAGGACAGGAAACCACAGGAGCTCAAAGCACAGCCAGAAAGAAGAGCCCGGGACTGAAGACAAACCTCTAACAAAGGAGGCAGGTTTTAACTAACAGCTAATTTTCTAACCCCATTTAAAAATGTTCATGAGTAAGAAACTGAACATTTCCAGGGATCCCAAAAGCCAGACAAAGCACAATGGGAACCAGGCCTAAGAGAGGCTGGATCACGCTGGGGAACGTTTCTGCCTGAACTAAGGAACACTGGAACTGCGGGAGGAGGGGTTCCCTTTGTAGGGCAAGTGCATCCTGACTGAGAAGTCACCGCTTCTCCTGAAAATCCCCGGCTGTCTGCACAGACTTCAGGGTAAGGTTGACAGGTGGCACCTGCCCTGAACCAATCCCCCCTTATCACCTGATTTACAACACAAATGGGTAATGAATGCATCTAACCCAACAGAAAGCTGGGTTACACCCAACAGCCCTTCAGAGATGTTACACCATCCTACAAGCCTCTTTTTATACTAGAACTGGTACCTGATCTTAGATTGAGGCTAGTCCAGGTGTATTTCCACGTTCTACAGCCACACCTGCTAATTACAGAGTACAGTTAGCTCAAGACTGCTTAAAACAGAAAGAAAAGCAGCTAGAAAAAATTGTCCATCTCCAGCCAACTCAGTATCTCGCTGCTTGATGCTCTGATCAACCAACCACCAGATCAGAAGTTTCTCTAGCACGAAGCTTTAGCAGCATAGGACTAGGCAGAATGCAGCAACTGTATTTTAAAATGGTTTTGATTGACTTCAGTGCTAATTTAGTTACATTATTAACTCACAGGGAAGAAAACAGTTGTACAACAGCGATTGTAAACGTATTATTGAGAACATAATACACCACTGAGCCACACTCAAGTGCTCTGTACCTAGTGAGAATTTGATATGAGAGCTGAAGAACTTCAAAATCATGAGTTGCTTATCCCAAATTACAAAGAAAAATGAGATCTTAACGGCTTTCAGAGCGGTGAAATTTGCAAGGCTCAATAACGTTAAGCACTTTAAAGACCATAAAATCACTGATAATTTTCAGACACTTCATAAAGGCGATGTCAAGGCAGAAGAGCAACACATTAGATTGAAAATAGCAAGAAAAAGTAAGAATAAAGGCTATTCTGCAGCTGGCTCCTCTCCTTGCAACCCACGGGAGGAGCAGCGCGGGAGGGAGCCGGGGGATCACTAGATGGCAGCAAAACCCCTCGTTTCCACGCAATTAAAAATAAATAAATAAAATCTCCGTCCTCAGCTGGAAGGGGAGAGGAGCGGGGGGGAGGA